>NQVE01000028.1:0-600000 GCA_003260385.1 Cuscuta australis
AATTTTCTTTGTTTTTGCGGATCTTGTTCTTCGCTCAGGTAAGACTTACAAGAACACTCGAAGGAATGGCTTTTGAATAAAAGACTTAGGAAATTTTTATTACTTCAAACTTGGGAATACAAAGCTCAAAGTAGGAATAGAGAGGTCGTCTCTGATTGCCTAGCAATGAGAAAACTAACGTCCTTATATAGGCTAAGGATGCGTAGAAGGTAAGCAGCCGGGTGCGCATTGGGCCCCATCGTCACTACTTTACTTTAGCATCTTTTCCTATGGACCGCTACTTTTACAAAAGCAAACTTAGTGCGTTTACACAACCACCGCACTCTGACAAAAGCAAAAGTAAAAGCATAAATAAAGATAAGCACTAACGACAGGTGGTAGTGGGCATCTCATCACCCTACACGCTAGTTAGTGCCATCTAGCTGTAAATGGTCCCTCACTCTTCCGCGGTTCAATCATCGTTGTGGACGGCCAAGTCTTCCAGAATTGACTCGAGCGTGTAGTCCGGTCCACGATCCGGTTCTTCTGTGCGGTTTGAGTGTTCCTCATCCTCGTCACAGAGCTCCTCTATGATCCGGCTCTGTACGTACTGTTCCAGCAAGTCGTTCCACACCAAGCATGGCATTTCCGATTACTACAAGCCCAAAAATCCCGGTTAGGGTTTCTTAGGGTGTAGGATGTCTTCATCTCTGCGGGCTTGCCACAGCTGCATCTTGGTGCTATTGCTGGCTTGTGTGTGATGGCCATCACTCTTTCCTTGACCATCGCAGGATCTGCTTGAGCTTCGACTCGAACCTATCTTCATGAACACACATAAGACTAACCTTGACAGTGTGTCTGCTATGACATTATCCTTGCCGTCGATATGCTCAATTTCTACCTTGATTCCAAGACCTGAAATAAAATCTGTTAGTTTAAGCCACCTAACCCTTGAAGGTTTGTCCTGTGAGGCTTTCTTGTAGAAAGCAACGATGGCCTGACAGTCTGTCCGGATCTTCAGCTCTTGTTTGTCCAGGTAGTAGATCTTGAACTTGTCCAGCGAGTTGATGACTGCATTGATTTCTGCATCAATGGTTCTTTTAATCGGGTGAAATCTCCCGCTTGCATATGCACATATCCTTTCATCCGTCTTCAGCTCTCCTGGCAGTTTCCACTTGCAGATGCCTCCCCAACCTTCCATGCAGCCGTCGGTCTCTATGATGATTACTGCATTAGTGGGAGGTAGCTTCATCTCAGGGAGCGTTCTGATCTGCTCCTTAATTTTTCTCACAATTGCCCAGTCCTGGGCATTCATCCTTCTTTCTCCAGTGGGGGACGTTTTTGAGTACAGGGGTCCCAGTGTTTTTCCCAGATTTGGAATGCAATTTCTGGCGTAGTTCAGGATTCCTAGCCATCCCCTTAGTCCCTTGATGTCTTTGAGTTTTTCTTCCTCGAAGTCCGCAATCTTCTGCATGATGTGCGGCTGGAGCTTGATCTTTGACTGTCCAATGGATGCTCCTAGGAAGTCAATCTCCTTTACCCCGATCTTCATTTTGCTAGGGCTCAGCACTAATCCACCTTTCTTCACAATCTCCAGGAATTTCCTTAGGTGCTCTACGTGCTGTTCAGCGGTTTCTGAGAATATCAGGATGTCGTCGATGTAAACCGCTATGAACTCTTCTGTTCCCGGAAGCAATCATCCATCTTTCTTTGAAATACTGCGGGGCATTCTTTAAGCCGAATGGCATGACAAGCCATTCATAGAGTCCATCAATCGCCCAGAAGGCTGTCCATTCGATGGATTCTTCGTCCATTGCGATTTGGTGAAAACCACTCTTAAGATCAAACTTTGAGTAGATCTTAGACCTGCCGATCCTCTGGATGATAGTGTTGATCCCTGGCAGGGAGTACTGGTCTTTCTCCGTGTTGTCATTTAGGCGTTTGTAGTTGAAGACTAGCCTTTGTTTTCCTCTTTTCTCCTTTCCTGTAATCGGGTCAACTTCAGTTCCCGATTCTACTAACATTGCCGTCGTCCTGTGCCTGCTTTTGGACGGCCTGATTACCTTTAGTTCCAGCAACTTTTCCACATGTTTCCTCATATCCTCCTTCATTTGGGGCGTAACATGCTTCAGAGGTTTATCCTGAATGATTAAATCAGGATTTTTGATCTCCAGCTTGCACTTGATCTGGTTATTCTTCCAGTGCTTGAGGGGCTCCTCCCCAATGTATCCTGCTGCCTTGAGATCCTGGAACATTTTCGAGTCAACCACCTGCTTATTGATATAAGCTTCTTCTTGTGTGACTGCGATGTCGTAGTACTCATCATCGTTTAGGTCGAGCTCCTCGATTGAGGCATAGACCTGTGCAGTCCTGGTGGTTGTGATGTTGGTCACTGTCTTGTAAAATGTGACCTGGTCCTTCTCGATGCGCAATCCTCCATTCATTGACCTGATAAAATTAAGGCCAATCAGCATGTCGATGCCTTCTGAGATTGCCATCTCTATCACCATCGTCTTCGGGATTCTGAACCATTGTCCCGAAATCCAGATCTTCCCGTCTTTAAGGACCGTGTTTATTCTGTCGGACGAGTTTATCCCTGAATAATAGTTGTTGTGGGGGACTTCGTCACCATCTCCTTAGGAATTGCACTGGTACGAGCAACACAGATAGTTGCTCCAGTGTCCAATGCTGCGTTTACCTTCTTCATTTTTCCGTCGATCTCAATGTCGATCGGGAAGTTTAGCATGTTGTTTATCCTTAGGCTCGATCGCGAACCTTCATAGGATAGAACCTTCTCGTTCTCTTCCTCAAGGTAAAACGCTTGCTCTTCTACTACTTTGCTGCTGCTTGCTACCCACGTCTGCTCTTTTCTTCTATAATCATCTAGCAACGCGTTCAGCAACTGATTTTCTGTTTCGAGGTCTGAATACCTCCTTTCAAACTCCTCTGGAGTTTCCACAATTACCTCCAGCTGTTCTTCTTTCATTTTTCTGTTCTCCTCCCTTAGATCCTTAATGGTTTCTAGGGCTGAGCTCAGTTCTTCACAGAAAACTTTGCATTTTCTTCTGAGGCCATCAATGACCTTTTGCTGGTTGTTCCATTTCTCGGCTTCAGTGTTGGCTTCTGGCTTCTGTTGTCTGGGAACTCTGACATCAAAGCAGTGGAAGACACACAAGCTACATAGAGATAGCTTGCAGTCCTCACAGTCAGCCCTATTGCTTGGGTTGACCGGCCTTTGACAAACCTTACAGTCCCTCTTCTCCGTGCATGTGTATGACCATGCATGCTCGCACTGGCCTTGCTTCTTTGTCACTTTCGTGTGCGCTCGCCATGTGCCTGGTTTACCAATGAACCATTCTTTTGGTTCTTCTTCTTCTTCATCATTCAGGACCCACACGTGTTCCTGATCTTCCAGCTCGAATCCATCCTCGCCTTCGGACATAGAATAGATGTCGTCTAGGTCGGATTCATTTTCATCCACAGAAACTACCTCATATTTTTCATTGAGGTCCAGATCTTCTAGAATTTTGACCCTTTCTGTGAACTTCTTCTTTGATTTACAGTCTCTGGCGTAATGCCCTTCTTCGCCGCAGACATAGCATTTGCACTTCCTCAAGTGCTTGGGCTTCTCAATTTTGACATGCGTCTTGTGTGGCTTCCCTTGTACGTCTTGGTCTTCCTTAGACCATACTTTCTCTGTGATCCCTTCAGATATGTTGGGATGGGGAATTGCATGCAGAAATTTATCCGCTTCAAGGAACTCTGATAAGCTTGTTCCTCGCATGCCGCCTCAAGATACTTCTGGGTGAATGTCACCCTCGCAGGTACTCCAATGGCGTTGCCTGGGAATCTTTCTTTAAAGGCCTTCGCGACCTTTTCGCCTAGTCCCAGCGGTAACTTTGTAAAGAACTCGTCAGAGAGTTCCGGGGAGATCCACATTCTTCCGGACTTTGCCGCAAGATCTAGATAGGAAGCCATATACTTCTTAATCTCTTCTGGCTCTCGGCACACTAGGCTCTTAATTTGCCTGTAGGCCGCATCTTGCGTGGTAGTCGTTCCTCCTTTGGGGTTCTCCAGGAAGAATATAGTCCTGATCTGGTTGAACACGTTTTGTGTTCCCTCGTTACCAACCGCCTGGTCTTTCAGGTTCTCGTACTCCTGCTGGTACGCCATTCTCCATGACACGAAGGTCAGCTTTTCTGTTTCCCGAGCAGATTCTCAATATACAGCAGTTTGTCTCCTGCTGTCTCGAACGTCTTATCTGCCAGGAAATTCAGATTGACAGACTCCCATCTGTCAAACACCTTCTGGTCATAGTTGTCTGGGAGGACTAACATAGCTCCTCCTTGTTGCTGAGCTGATGGAGGATGAAGTTTTCATTTGGCTTCTTCCATTTGAAGTTGCCACCTCTCCCTGGCTGTGGCTCATAGTTGCTAGCATAACTTCTTTGCTGGATTGCCGGGGTATATCCAGATGGTCCCTCCATGTTGACATCAGGAGGGGTGTAGTCAACAACTTCTGAGCTCATAACGAGCTCCTGGATCTTCTCCCATTCTGGGTAGTCGAAGTTGACCACCGCCACATGGTGCATGCTTCCAGCAACTGAGGCTGCCTCCGCCTCATCATCTGTTGGATCATCCTGGTGATCCTCTGGTTCAGCTTCGTCATCACTGTCTCCCCATCCGGTAGCCTTTTCCGGCCATGGCTGTATTTTCGGCATTCTGTAGTCTAGGACTACATCATACTTGCCCGTGGTACAGTGTACAGCCCATTCTTTTCTTGGGGAAATCTCCTCTTCTTGAGGTTCATCTTCAAGGTCCAAGTTTTCCAAAAATTCGGAAATTATGGCCTCTTCCCCCACCATGTCTTCTGAAGTTGTTGGTGCAGCCACAACTTCACAGCTGCTTTCATCTTTATCTTCAGAATAATTGAGCTGGGCTTCTAGGATAGCCCAGGGGTCAGCTTCCTCCTCGGTGTCGCTTAGCCAAGCGATTACCGCTGTTTCATCTTCGTCCATGATTTCATCATCGTGGCGATTGTATTGCGGAGGTCTGCTTGTTCTGGCAGCTTCATAATCCCCAAATCGTAGGGATATTGACCCATCATATCGTGTCGTGGTGTTCAGGCTGGATGGTTGTACTGGGACAACCACTGTTGATGCCTTTAAGTCCCATTCTTTTCCTTGGAATTGTTTTGAGGAGACTTTGGAGGCTTGTATGGCCTTGACACCTTTTGACCTGAGGTATTCTGCAACTCTTTCGACCTTGTAGGAGAATCCTACATTTGGTGTGTTTGATAACCTCGCCGTTATGCTTCTCGTGATGAGGAGGTTGGCTTCTCCTCCTTCCCATGTGTCATATCCTTTCGTTTTGATGGATATCTGAATATGACGAAAGAAGTCTCTTATCGTCATCATGATGTCTGGGATCACGAACACTAGCTGGTTGCCTTCAGCTAGATCAACTTCCATGGCAGCAATTATCTGTCGATCATCTTCTGCCCATCTGGTGTCTCGAAAGACTACCAGCGCCATGGTGCCAGCATATTTCCTGTGGAGTATCTGGAGTCTAACTTGCATAATTCCCAGATGTATGTACTCCATTCCTGAGTCCTGTAGTGACTCGAAGGACTCTGGTGGGATGAATGTTCTGTCTTGCTGGTCTTGCCTCAGCACCAGCACTCTTTCTTCACTTCTGAATTGGTACACCCGGTGGTGCACGTCATCCCTTCTTGTCATGTATAGGACCTCCGCAGGGACGGTCCTTGCTCGTTCTGACATGGATCGCTGTAGTTCAGCCTCTGGATCCACTATCATAGCCAGGGTATGCTCCCTTGGCTGTCTTCCCACTATTCGCCTTGCTATGTTGCCAACGCTTCTGGCAACTCTCTGAGCCTCATACCGTGTGCGCTGAGCACGACGGTAGTCTCTTATTTGGTCCTCCACCAATGGCTGTCCTGGTTCCGCCACTGTCTTGGAACCTCCTTGTACACTCCTGGTGGCCATTAGTGAAGATCTTTTAGGACCTCGAAGGGGTTTTTTCTCACCTTCAAGATTCCCTTTTGCTTTCTCAGGCTACTCGTTTCCCCCGAGATGTTGAACCTGGAAATTTGCTCGATAATTCGATCAATCTCAGTCTTGATCGCCGGTTGTGTTTGGCCTCCTAGCCGAGCTTTGATGGACTCGACTTCTTCCTCAAGCTTGCTTACTTGTATCACCAGTCTACAGAGGATGTAGATGATGGTGTTGTTCTGCTTGACTTGTACGCGTGCTGTTGGTGATACGTCGTCTGCACAGAGTGCTACTGGGGATCACCAAGATCTGCTGTGTTCTCAAGAGCTTCTCTGTATATGGGCAGCGCCTTTGTATTGGCACTACTCATCCAAGGATGTTCTCTTGAACTCTTTTCACGATCTTTCTCAGATCTGTCACTTGCTCCAGTAGTTGCTTAGACAGCTCCTCTGTCTGTTGACGGATTACTTCTGGTTGGTGCGAGATTTGCTGCACCAGCTCTTCAACGTCTTCTCTGGATAAGGGCCTTCTCTTGATGAGAGACTCTTTGAGTTGTGTGATTTCCTTGTGGTTGGAAACCTCAAGCTCTCTGAGTTCCTTGATCTCGGTGGTCAGTTGTACCACCGCAACTTTGTTGGCCTTCAGATCTTTCTGCAATTTTGCGTTATCGGAACGCAATTCTTCAACTACCTTCTCACAGGCCCTATGCACTGTGGTCAGGCACACCTTGTTGCCAAGATCTGTTCTATACGCGAGTATGGACAGGTTGTAACCAAGATCTCTAACAGAAACCTTTTCACAATTCGCTAGATCTAAGTAATCAAGCGACGCTTTTTCACAAGTATGGTAATTTTTGAAATCTTCGAACTTTTGATCCCAAAAATTTCTTGACATAAAACAGGAAGGCTGTTTGGTAGGCTGTTTTTGGTTAAAATCAAGTTTGGTAAAACAGATAGGGATTCCCTTCAGGTATACACTGCCTCTCACACTGAAATTCACGAGTCTAGAGGTTTTGCTTCTATACCAAAACTCCATAGAAAGTCTCCCATGTCGATGATCCCTGCATCTCCGTCATCTTCTTCACTGGGACTAGAGGGAGGCATCTCATTTTCAGGGGTGCAAGGTTTGTTCACGGCATAGATACAGAGTCCGGGGTTTCCGAGATAGCTGCTTTCAACGAAGCTAGCAAACTGTCCTGTATCAGGTGTTCTTCCGGTCAAGTTGTTGTAGGACACATTAAAGACCTCCAAGAAGTTAAGGTCCACAAGTTGACAAGGGATTGTGCCACTCAAGTTGTTGAAAGAGAGGTCCAAGCTCTCGATCTGCTTCAAGTTGGAGAAGGTGTTTGGGATGGATCCGGATATGAAGTTATGTGACAAGTTAATGGAATGGACATATGTCAAGTGTCCCAGTTCTGGTGGAATGACCCCAGTGATATTGTTGCAAGACAAATCAAATCCTGACATAAGCTGAAGATTGCTACCTTTGTAGGAAAGATGATTGTTCTTCGCAAGGAACTGAACTACTAATGTTATAGGATTAACAGAATATCTAATATAAACGCCAAATATGGTGGTCCCATAATACAATTGGTGGTCGTGATAATCAAACATTCTCATCCCAAGTGACATATTCCCAAAGCATACAGGTAGACCACCTGATAACCTGTTCCTTGATAGGTCTAATAGATTGAGAGATGTTAACTGACACATCTGATGTGGAATTCGGCCGTGAAGATTGTTGCCTCCCAACAAGAGCATTGTTAAGCTTGAAAGCATGTATATCCATGACGGAATATTGCCGGAAAGATGATTATACCTCAGGTCGAGTAGTTTTAGATTCGAGCAGCTTGACAACTCATGTGGCAATTGCCCTGTGAGGCGGTTCTTGTCCAGATGGATATACTCTAAATACATGAAATTGGAGCATGAAGGAATTGGTCCACAAAAGTTATTCTGAGAGAGGTCCAAGTATTGTAGGGATGAAAGGTTGCATATTTCTGTCGGAATTTGGCCTTCCAATAAGTTCCCTGATGCTGATAAGACTTGCAAGTTGCTCAAGTTTCCGATCCCCCTAGGGAGCTGACCAATTATCTTATTGTGTGAGATATCCAAGCACTTCAAGTAGGGTGATTGACCCAAAGCCTCTAAGAGTGCACCCTTAACTGTTCCACCAAACATATTGTTGCTTAGCTTTAGGAAGACCAACTCTGTTAGGTTCATATGCTCTGGGATTAAGTCTCCTTCTAGTCGGTTACCGGATAGATCCAAAACCGTTAAGAGTCCACAATCACTGAGCAATTGTCTTGGCAATTCTCCTGATAGGTTATTGCGCGACAAACCTAGAAATCGTAAATTTCTTAAATGACCAACTGAAATGGGGATATTCCCTTCAAAATGGTTCCCGGACATATTTAAACACCAAATTCCGGAGAACTTGTGGCCAATGTTTTCAGGAATTTTTCCTTGAAACTCGTTACTCGAAACATCGAGTTCAGATAAGGAAAAATTAGCATAGACAGGAAAGTGAAGATTTCCTGCAAGACGGTTGTTTTTTAGATACAAAGAGCTAAGATGAGAGTTATTGGTCAACAACCAAGTAGGAAAGGTCCCCACCAAGTCATTATGGGAGAGATTGATGCGACTCAGATTATACTGATGCATCAAAAATCTAGGAAAAGCTCCTTCTGGTTTGTTTAGACTACAACCGTCTAACTTAAGGGTTTGCAACTGAAAAGTGGGTTGCCATAATGAATTTTCTGTTTGGACTTGCAGCCGATTTCTTGATAGCGCTAAAGTTTCGAGCTTTGAGAAGTTGGAAAAAGAACTCAGAAATACAGTCTTCAAAGTTGTTGTCTGAGAGGTCCAAGTATTGTAGGGATGTAAGATTTGCAAGTGTAGAGGCTATCTTTCCCGTGAAATTATTGAGTGAAAGATCTAGAACTCTGAGGGAGGTCAAGTTGCGGAGGAGACATGATGAATCAATGTCTCCGTAAAACAAATTTCCTCCCAGACGCAATTCTTTAAGATTCTTCAACTTGCAAAGTACTGCAATAAATTTGATAAACACAAAGTTTCATGTCAGAAATACAATAGAGTATGTGTATGTGTGTGCGGGGTTGTTTAGATGATGTTTTTACGAGGAGCTTGACACAATAGATGGAGTTTACCTTCAATGGATGAGGCCCCACTTGCTTGATTGTCTTGCAAGTCTAATACTTGCAGCTGTGTTAGATCCACTAGTTCTGCAAACACAAGAAAAGAATCTCTCTTACACAGCGTTTCGTTCAACTTGTTTTTTCTGCTTATTATTTATTTTTATTATAATCAGATCACACCAGATCAGAAACAACTTTAATTAAACTGTTTTCAGATCAGATAAGACCAGATCAGATGTTCAAAAAATCAGATCAGACGAACGGAACGCAACCTTAGGAACATTATTCCATGGACACCTTTATCCTTTTGATGTGTCAAAATACCAACAAATAATGGATGGTGAGCTGGACACGCTCTGTCAATGTATTAAGAGAAAAAGGAGCTCCCAGAGAAAACTAATCCCTCTGTCCTCCGAAAACGATGTTCCCAAATCACATTTTTTGGCCGTCCCAAAATGTACTCATTGTCTTTTTTAACATTCGAAATACCATAACTATCCTCACTCTCTTCATTTATTACACCAAACCAGATCGATCCAGAAAATGTTGAAAAGTAATGTTAATAGTCTATGGTTAAATAATAATTACTATACATGTTCAAATAAATACTCCATAATTACTATACGATTAAAACATGTTGCATTATTTACGCTCTGTTCATTTGAGTTGTAAAAAAGAGTTATATGTTGGACGAAACTGGAAAGAGTAGAAAAAACTGGAAGGAGTTGAAACATGTTGGAAAAAATAAAGTGTTAAAAAATCACTCAATTGAACAATCACTTAAATAAATATGTAAGAAAACTAATTTTGGCTAAAAAAGAATGCATCTTGCATCTTTGTTCGCATTTGAGATGGTATGTTATAAGTTTAGGTATATGATGTTATTGTATATTTATCTACTTTTTTCAGTCGTTGTTGAAAGAAACTAAAAAGAATTGGGAGAAATTGGATGAACTTAGGAAGAAAGTATGAGTTGAGAAAAGTTGGAAATTTACTTTTCCAACCCAAATGAATAGCCTCTTAATGTTGCATATAATTAAATATACTCCCTGCATCCCATAAATATCTTCTCAGTTTTCTTTTTGGATTGTCAAAAAATTTTCTTTCACTCTCTTTTCAAGGAAATGATTGCGTGGCCCATATTTTTTCTCTTTCTCTATATAAATCACAAGTCACAACCACTCACATTCCACTTTATTAAAAATCATGCCAAGGTAAGCAAGGAAGAAAGTTACGAGATGGAAGAGTACTTACTATTATATTGTTATATACAACTAAATAATAATAATAATAATGTTACATATGATTAAATAATACTTACTATTATTATTACTTTTGTGGGATTTTACTGGGTTGTTGTATTATTACATTTATGAATAATAGTAACTTTAAGAATAATACTATCTCCATCCTATAAAATTGTTTGTTTTTGTCTTCACGAAGATTATAAAAGAGAAATATAAAAAGTAGTATTTTTTTGGGAACATCTAGAAATAGAAGATTATGTTAACATGATTTTTAACACCATTGGTAAAACATCTACATTTCTAACACGATTTTGCACGGATTATACAATTGGTATCATTTTGTAACATAACATCCATATTTTCTAACTATTGGTTATTGTCAACGACTTTCTTCTTCTACATCTTAAATGTATTCTTCAATTGACTTTTTTTGTCTCATAAAGAAAGTAAATCTAAAATAAAAATCATTAGGTTGAAATATATTGATGAATTAATTAATAACTATATAAATGATTATCATAATATTAAGAAATTTATTATATTAATTTTAACATTAATTTGAATCAGATCAGATTAGATCCATTGAAATCAAATTTATTTAGATAAAATCAGATCCAATCAAAAGTGATCACACTAGACCTTTAAAAAATCAAAATGGAATAAATTAGATTAGGAGAACGAAATAGGATCTAATTTCCTAAAGACATGCATTAAGTTGGAATAGTACATATAAATTGATACATGTAATTTTGAGATATAAGATTGAGCTTAGTTATTTTTCAAAACATGATTGTACTTTTTATTGTTGAGATGCATGAATTCGATTCGATGGAAAAACTTACAAATGTTTAAAAAGTATTTAATGATGCTACTCTATTGTTTTCACATGTGTACAAGCCAAGTGGTAACATGTTTTTTATGAGTATATTATCATTGCCACTTATTTCAAGGAAACTAAAGCTGGTTTATATTTGTGAGATATTGTTGCTTCTATTAAAGAAAAGTGGTGTGGATATTATCTTCTCATTCATGTTATTTATAAGATTGCAATTAAATGTGACCCACATTTTAAAATTGCAAATTCTGAAACGTTTATGACACATTACTAGCTATAATTGTTATTTGGATGATTAAAATTTTTATGGTGGAAAAATTAACGTTAGCCAGGAGATTTCATAAAGACATGCATTTTACTATGTTAAAGTGATTTAAATGAAAAAAATCAGTATAGAGAAACGGACCAAAACCATACCACCTGCCATCAGAGTTGGGGTGCTACTCCCTTTAGATATAGTAGTACACAAATACGCACCGATTTTACTGGTGACCTAAGCTAAATTAGAATAAATGAATACTCCTAACATCGTATAGTAGAACGTATAGAGAAGAACATGCATTACTACACTAGCTTAGAGTAAAGTCCATGTAGTCCTCCACCATGGGAAACTACTACGGAGTATGTGATAGCATATAAGTGTAACACAAAGATAAAAAGATTGAGACATGGTAAATACCGTTGCTTTCTACGAAACCATTGATGTAATTCTGCGACAAATCGAGGCTCATCAGCTGACTAAAAGGCCGAAACAGTGTCATGTTGAACATGAAATTTTGAGGGGAATCATCATAATCCCTCCCCACCAATGAGCCAAGTTTTAGCTCGTTTACACGTCCGGTCAACGGATTGCACCGAACCACATCCCAAGCACAACATTTATATCTCTCTCTCCCGTCAAAGTTGGACCAGATGCTGTTGTTATTCCATTGATCGAACGATTTCATGTGCGCCATGATATGTAGTAGAGCCAGTTGCTCTTCTTCGACACAACAATCTCCATGGCCGGTTTGTAGTAGTAGTAGCAATAGTAGTAGACCACCTGCCAACACCCACAACAAGTGTTTACTACTACTATTATTATTAGGACCACATGCCTCCTGCGAACTACTCATCATGTTAAGTACTACTACTAAGACACTACACTCATTTCCCTTTGTATGGATGGGAGTTTAGTTTAGAATAAATGTATATGAATAATATTATTATGATAATTATAATAATAATTATAATAATAATAATAATCTATCAGCTCCTTGACTTGTATGTATAGACTGACCAATTAGATAGCAAGTCAAGTCAAGCATTGGAGGTCCCACATTGACTCACAAACGTTGACTCAAGTCAAGCCCATCTATGTTTACTTGGTAACGTGTTTTTCTCCCCGGCCCGACTGCCAGCCAATCATCACCCAAACCATTTCCTATCACATACTCTCCCAAAAAAACAAAAAACAAAAAACTTTCAATCACATATTTTTCCCAAAAAAGTAAAATTTTATGGAGAAATAATGTGAAGACTCATCTAATATTTGGTACAATTTCAAAACGAAAAAACATTTGAATCGTCAAATTCTTGGAAAATACTCCGTATCAATTGGTTTGGAACTGGGGACAAAAAAAATCACATAATTAACTGAAGGGAACTATATGTACTCTCCCAAATATTCTTTACTCAATTTTTTTTGTTAAACTGATGTACACATACACCATAAATATATCCTGAACTGATGTAAAATTTGACCAAAAAAATACTAAATTGTAAGGAATGTTTTGAGAGGGTGGTAGTACATCAAACTTAAAGAAGGCTTGGCCTGACCTTCATACACATCAATTGCTTCCCGGCGGCATATTCGTCTCCAGTAATCCTGCGGTTGCAGATCCGTCCCTCACACAACGACGATCGATTAGAAACGGCTGCGGATCCATCCCTCTCACGACGGCGATCGAAAAGCTGTAGCGGCGGAACCGCCTCCATCGATGTGTGAACCGATTCGTCTCCACCGATCTGAGTAGCAAGCACTGTCCGGAGACGATTCTCTGGTTACGAGTGAGATGGGAAGTAAAAAAAGTAGGGGTGTATTGAATTGGGGACATTTTGGCCATTTGAGGCATTATATCAAAATAGAAATAAATTATACTTCCTCCGTCCTAAAAAGGAATGAGACGGTTTGACTTTTTGGAAAATTAAATAATGAATATTTTGGTATTGACTTTCCAAAAGTACCCTTGATGTGATAGGTAAAAGTATGATGTGATGGGTAGATTATTAGAAAAAAGGTATGATATGATAGGTAGGGTATGAAAAAGTAAGGGATAAAAGTGGGTTTTTAATAGAAATGTAACGGACTTTACAGTACACAGTTTTTTCTAAACGTAACAAACTTTTTGTTACGGAGGGGGTACAAAATATAATTCGAGTCCTTAAAATTTACTCCCATTGTCCCTAAATAAACTTTCTTTTTCCTTTTTTCTTTGTTACCAAATAAACTTCTCTTTTCCCTTAAAAAAACTCCTTTTACCCCTTACTTTTTCATACCCTACCTATCACATCATAACTTTTTATTAATAATCTTCATATCACATCTTACTTTTACACATCACATCAACGGTATTTTTGAAAAGCCAACACAAAAATATTTCTCATTTAAATCGTCAAAAAGTCAAAAAGGGAAATTTATTTAGGCACGGAGGGAGTATAATATTATATTTCAAAAGTACATTTCGTTTATTTAGGTATTATGATTAAAAATTCTTTTACTTTGAAAATTGAAGGATTTTAATGGTCAAATAGATGGAATGTATCCAATGAGTACATTACCACTAATTTTAAGGATTTCATGTTTCAAATAATGTGAGACCTGAGGATCATTAATATAAAATTGAGAGTACTCGAAATAATTTTTGAAGTTTGTATGTAAAACTATAAATTACGAAGTACATTTTTGTTTTGGAACAATATTTTTAAAAGGTGTTAAGTTTTAATGATTGAGATTGATATTGTTTTGAAAGCGGTAAAAGTTATATGTTGAAATTATATATTATCAAAAGAGTATTGTTGTTTAAAAATGAAAAAAGAATACACTCTAATATTTGATTGTGAAGGAATAAGTAGGTTTGAGGATTTGTGTGATGACTTTTTTAAATACTTTGTGTCACGACTTTAATATGAAGTTTTCTCAATTTTCTTTCTGATTATGCATCTTTTGAAAATTTCAATATTTAATACTCCGTATTTTTTATCCCAAACTAAATTATCAAATTATACATAGTCGATTTTCATTTTTTTTTATTTATATTTGTTAGTCACTTCAAAAAATAAAATAATCATCTCATATCTAGTTTTGTTTATGGAGTATTATTTTTATATAGTTTCTAAATACTCGGTATTTTTATGAGCAATTTTATTTTTTAATTCCACCATAATTTTCATATAAATTAAATTGAAAACAATTATAATCAAAATCATAAGTAAATTGAAAAAACCAATTTCAATTTGGGACGAAGAGAATAATAATATGGAGTATCTAATTTTCATATTTTCAAATTTAATCTAAACCACTAAGATTCAAATCTAAAACAAATTAACATGAAGTCCATGAAATTAAAAAAAATACTGAAAAGTAAATAAACATAGTTAGAATTGATTGAAAGGACACAAATATTCTTCATTTCAAAAACAAAGAGATTGTTTTTCTTTTTGGACAAACAAAAGATCAAAATCAAATTATTTTAATAGGTCTTGGAGTATTTGTTTAAACCAAAAGTTGAGAGGGAACTGGGGGAGGGGCATGGCATGCAGCTGCAGGTAGTATGCCTAAAGAACCTTGGCATTCTAAAAATAGAGTTCTAAACATTGAAAACGAACAAAAAAAATAATTAAACTAAACATCTAATAACTTGAAAAAATAAGAAGAAAATAACTAGGAGATGAAGGGGGAAACATGAGAAAGATGGAAAATGGTAATATTACTCACAACTGCATCTCCAAAAAAAACATCCAAAAGGGGATGAAAGATTGGCATTTAGGTAGGGGATTCCCTATCTCGAATCCCCATACTGCCGCATAATACAAAAAAATGTGAACTCATTTCATTATTGTACTATGTGGCAGAATCTCGAAAGTGAATCATGAGAGTGAGACAACATTTTTGGTACAGAGGATCTTTTCTCTCGCATATCGAATGAAAATGAAAGATTTGGATTTGTTCTCTCCATAGCCCTAGCTTTGTGCCTTCTTTTGAAAACGCCTTGTCTAAACCCTTTTTTTGGTTTCTTCTTGTATGTCCATCCATATATGGCTTCTTCTCTATCCTTTCCCTTTCGAACTCTACCATTCTCTTCTCTGTTGACACCACCATCGTTGTATCCTCGCCATCATTTTGTTGTTGCGTCTCTTCCTACAATTCACACGATTAATGAATTTTGTAATTTCATATTTATCTGGTGTCACAAGGAAACAACCCAATCAAGAAGCTTAAACGGATGTTTAGAGGTTCATAAAAAGCTCTTTATACCGTAACGTGGATGGATTAACAATGTATATACCCGGAGATCTACAATGAGTCTATCGAGAGATTTGATCTTTCTGTGGGGCCACCGAGGGATACCGAATTCCCTACACTTCTTAAGTACGGTCAGTCCAATCTTCAGGCTTCTTGAAGCTTCTGTAATTGGAAGGTCGAAATATTTGACAAGATCTTGAAGCGCAATCCTTGATATATCTTCTGGGGCCACCCTTCGTTTCTTGTGCACTACATAGGTCACAAGGGAAAGGAAAGTATTAAAACGTGCTTGAAATTCCAAAACGAATTGACGGAGGCAAGAGTTAACTCACATTGTTATGCACTATGTATTTGTCCTTTTTATATTCTCAATACAGCCCACTTAGGGATATTAAATTAAATTGAAGAGGGGATATGGTTCCAGTGTGTACTTGCAATGCTTTACAAGTTGACAAATTGAGTAAATGCGATGTTCTTTTTTAAAAAAAGGGAAGATTTTTCTAACCTATAGAATTATGGGATTTTATTCCAAAACAAATTGACAAAGGGCTGAGCAATTCACATTCTTATATACTAGTCTTTTTAAGCCTGGGTTGGGACTTTATGTGCTCAGCAAAACTTAGGGGTGGTTAAATTAATTGTCCCAGAAACCAGCTTCCCTTGAATTTATCAAATTAATTGTGTTTGATTGTTGGCATCACGGAAACTGCTTTGAAAAGGGAACACAATGATAAAGAAAGTTATTTTCTCTAGATTTTTACTCCATTCGGTCTTAAATAATTGTACATTATGAACTTTTTGCATATTCGCTATTACGGCCCAGTCACGAGCTCAACCTCATGAACGCCCTGACTCGGATACAGCTCCAGCGGTAACAGAAAATCCATTAGAATAATTCACGCGCGATAAGAGCAAGCGGAGGTTTTGACTTAGACAACCATGGGCTAGATCAAATCAACCCAGTCGTCTTTCTATAGGTTGGTGTGGACTGGAGCATTACGAATCTAGGCAATTTTCATTCGAAACTAGAGAAGGTAGAAAGTCATAATGGATAGAGTTATGACCCGGAGAAAGATGAACTTTTCACTTGACGACAAAAGTACTTTTCTAAGCGGAAATGATTCAATGCATTTTATGAGCATTCTCTGATGTGAAACTTTACCTGATTTGCCATTGTTATATTCATCATCTGAATCCAGGAACGATTTCATTCCTAACCGTTGCTTCGTCAAAATCTTGCTGCTGTACGCTTCAGTTTTGAGATTTTGTTTGGACTTTTCGGTTTCTGCATTCTTAGCCAACTCCGATATGGCGTTTAGTTCATCATCTAAATATTCAAAGATCTGTCTTGAATTTCTATAGACAAAAAGGGGATTGAAAATAGATAAGAAAAATGGGATAGGAATATAAAATTGAAATGTGGTTATAGACTTATAGTAAGGCATCAAATGACATTATCCCAAAGCTTAGAAAATCAAAAACAATTTTAAAAAAATGATTGAACTACTAGTATAAAATGCATAAATAAATTAATTAATGAGCAATTAACTATCCAAATCACTTCCAAATTTCCTCTATAAAAAAACAACAAACCTAATGTTCATCTAATAAGGAAATAAAACTAAATACTTTAAAAAAACAAAATTAAAGTTAATTGAACTCACTTAGAAATTGGAATCCATTCATGGCAGAAATCCACCAATGGAGGCTGGGAGCGATGGGAGTAAAAAAGGTAAACACATTTCCAAACGCCATCGTTAAGCCCGGCATGCTGCTCGGAAACATCGAATCTGTACAATGTCAGAAGTCAGAACCCTAGAAGCTCCATTTCCCGACAATCGCCGTCACAACCCTATAAGCTCGGAACATATTTTTATATCTGATTTCAGACAATGACAAAGTAAGACAATTCGAACTCACTTCGTTTTATCCCAATCATAAGTATTAAGGGACAAAGAAGAATAAGCTTGTAGTCTGAACCGTTTGAAAAAAATGGGACAAAACGCAGGAAGATATAAAACTCGAACCATCCCGACCCGTGCCCACTCCTACTTTCACACACACACACAGAGATATATATATAGTGAAAATAAACGATTAAAATGAGAGATGGATCCTTAAAAATAGTAATTTAGTCAAAATAAACGTTTATGGATCCTTCATAAACGATTAGAGAAAGTTTTATAATAATTTAGTCTAAATAAAAAACAAATAATGAGCTTGAAAATAAATAGATGATATTTCACCGAGTTGGTGTTTATTGGGGGTGCAACATTTGTTCACAAAATAAAGTGACGAAAATGAGAGATGGATCCTTCATAAACGAATAAACGATTAGAGATAGTTGTGTAACAATTTGGTCAAAGGAAGAAAAAATGTAAAAATGAGTTTAAAATAAGTAGGTTAGATTTATTTATTTTTTTAAATAGCTTAAACACAAAAAAAATGTCATCAACTTACTACAACGACAAACAATAAAAACAACAACACGGTTGGATTTCACAAGAGTAAAGCTCGGAGAGGGTGTGTATACCCAAACCTTACTCATATTCAAAAATAGAGAAGCTGTTTTCGAGTTGTCACAACTAGCTACAACAACAACAACAACAACCCAGTTGAATACCACAACAATAGGGTCTAGGGAGGGTGTGTGTACGCAGACCTTGCCCCTACTCGGAAGTAGGGAGGCTGTTTCCAAGAGACCCCCGGCTCCACCTGCACAAAAATATGGAAGAGAACACAGTATAGCACAGATAAGGCACCAAGTACAAGCAACAAGTACAAACAATAGCAAAAGATTATCAACAAATACAACACACTACAAAACAACCTCTACAACACCGAGCTCCTATCCAGCTACTCTAATTCTAGTTCTCCAAAGGTTCCTATCTAGGGCCATATCCTCAGTCAGGTCGAGAAGTCCTAAATCCTGTCTTATCACCTCCTCCCAATTCTTCTTAGGTCTACCCCTTCCCCTACTTCCCCCAATAATTGTAATCCTTTCGCATATCCTCAGCATTCCGCCGTCTCACATGGCCAAGCCACCTCAACCTCGCTTCCCGCAACTTGTCTTCCACCGGTGCCATACCTACTTGACGTCGGATAACCTCATTCGAAATCCTATCCAACCTTGTCTTCCCGCACATCCATCTTAACATCCGCATCTCCGCCGCATGCAGACGACGCACATGAGTCTTCTTAACCGCCCAACACTCTGCCCCATATAACATAGCAGGTCTGACTACGGATCGATAGAACTTACCTTTCATTCTAGGCAAAATCTTCGGATCACACAACACCCCTGAAGCTAACCGCCATTTGGCCCAAGCCACTCCAACCCGATGTCCAACATCCGCATCTAACTCCCCATCCGCCTGAATTACCGAGCCAAGATAACGAAACCTGTCTACCTTAGGTACTAGGTGAGAGTCAATCTTGACTTCCACCTCTGATTCTGTATCCCGTTGTCACAACTAGCTAATAAGTTAAAAATAACTTATAAAAAACTATGTCTAACTTATATGTACATAAAAAACACCTACCTTCTTTATATTAATGATTGTATTCTTTAAAGAGAAAAGATCTCTCAACACGACACCGACCATTTGAGAGCTATATATTGTTCAATTAAGTCCCAAAATGAATCTAATCTCTCTAATAGTCATCCCTTTCACTTAGAAAAATGTTGGTGAAAAAATCCAACCAAATCTTTCTTTTGCTCTGTGCAATACATTGAGGTCTGGATAGCCAAACAGATTATTAGAATGAAACTAGATTGAATCATGTGACTATGGATTGTAGCATAAAATCATATCATAGAGAGTTGAAGTATTTTATTATTTCAATTTATTATTCTGCAACAAGATACAAAGTACCTAGTAAAGTCTTAGACATAGAAATATAATACTTGTGAGATACAAAAGACAACTATGGCATTGGCTAATCGAATGGACATACCTTTTAGACATTGTGGGGTATGTTTTGGCCGTGCTCATTGCACAGAAGAGCCAGAAAGACACGAAAGCCCTCGACCTTGCATGTTTCATCTGGGGGCTTTTAGCGTGCCTCATTCAGGCGGCGGTCACTGAGATGGGAGGGGGCAGCACCCTTGGGAGCGTCGCTGGAGTCCTTATCGTCGTATTTGTGACCACCAAAGACATTCTTACTCGTGGTGGACCAGCAAATCCGTGGCGCTGCGAGCGACTGCTTTTACATTGGAAAAACAACAAGACGAGGGAGGAGCAAGAGGGGTGGCAGACGCCGCCACATGATGAGGAGGGGTTTCCTTTGCCTACTATTTCTACTTAGAAAAAATTTTGTACTCACTAAATGCTTTGCTTCCTATCATAATTAAGAGTTTGGTGTACAAAACTTGACATCAAATTCTGCAAATGTTCACACCAAAAAAAATACTACTTTGACAGAGAGCAAAACATTTAGGGAGTATAAAATTTCCTCTAAGTAGAAACAGTAAGCAATGGAAACCCCTCCTCATCATGTGATGGCAGCAGCATCTGCCCCCCCTCCCCTCTTGCTCCTCCTCCTCGTCTTGCTGTATTTCAAATGTAAGAGCATATGTCGCTCGCAGCGCCACAGATTTGTTGGACCACCACGAGTAAGAAGTCTTTCTTGCCATGTCTTTGGTGGTCACAAATATGATGATAAGGACTCCAGCGACGTTCCCAAAGGTGTTGCTCCCTCCCATCTCGCTGACTGCCTGAATGAGACACGCTAAAAGCCTGAGATGAAACATGCAAGGGCGAGGGCTTTTGTGTCTTTTTGGCTCTTCTGCGCAATGAGCACGGCCAAAACAAGCCCCACAATGTCTAAAAGTTATGTACTCCGATAATTCATTTTTTGAAGTTACGTGACAAGCTAATCGAATGGACATATGTCAAGTATCCAAGTTCTAATGGAATGACCCCAATGAGATTGTTGCAAGACAAATCAAGTCCTGACATAAGTCGAAGATTGCTACCTTTGAGGGAAAGATGATTCTTCTTCGCAAGGAACTCAACTTCTAACGTTATAGGGTTAATAGGAAAATTTCTAAAATCTTCAAAAATGGGGTTCCCAAATCCCATAGGTAGTCGTGATAATCATACATTTTCATCCCAAGTGGCATATTCCTTAAGCATATGGGTATGGGTATATCACCTGATAACCGGTTCATTGCTAGATCAAATAGATTGAGAGATACCAACTGACACATCTGATGTGGAATTGGGTTGTGGAGATTGTTACCTCCCAACAAGAGTATTGTTAAGTTTGAAAGCATGTATATCCATGATGGAATATTGCCTGAAAGTTGATTACCCATCAGGTCGAGTAACTTTAAACTTGAGCAGCTTGATAATTCAAGCGGTATTTGCCCTGTGAGGCGGTTCTTGCCCAGATGGATATACTGTAAAGCCAATAAATTGGAGCATGAAGGTATTGCTCCCCTAAAGTTATTCTGAGAGAGGCCTAAGTAGTTCATCTTGGATAGATTGCATAATTTGCTTGGAATTTGACCTTCCAGGAAGCTCACCAATTATCTTATTGTTTGAGATATCAAAGTACAAAAAGTTGGGTGCTTTACCCAAAGCCTCTAAGAGTGCATCCTTAATTGTCCCACCAAACATATTGTTGCTTAGCTTTAGGAATAACAAGTATGTTAGGTTCATACGCTCCGGAACCAAGTCTCCTTTTAGGTGGTTGCCTGGCAGGAAGCTGAAGATGTCGTGTAAGATCGTTGTTTATTAGATACGAAGATCTAAGATGAGAATTATTGGTTAACAACCGGAAGCTGATTTTAGTCACACTACTAAAGCCTCTAAGAGTGCATCCTTAATTGTCCCACCAAACATATTGTTGCTTAGCTTTAGGAATAACAAGTATGTTAGGTTAAAAATGAACTTGGTGAATGCTCCGGAAGAAAGTGATGAAGAAAAGGAAGAAGCTCAACTAGAAGCTGATTTTAGTCACACTACTAAAGGAACTGCACAAGAAAAGGGAGCTACTGATTTTAAGGCTGACATACCAACCTTTGAAGGAAAGAATGATCCGGACGACTTTCTAGAGTGGCTGGATTTCAAGGATGTGCCCGAAGATAAGAAAGTCAAGATTGTGGCGTTGAAGTTCCGAAAGTATGCGTCCACTTGGTGGTCCAATCTTTCCACCAAAAGAAGGCGTGAAAACAAGGCTCCGGTGAAAACTTGGTTCAAAATGCGGAGCTTGTTGAAGAAGAAGTTCTTGCCCGAACAATACGTATGAGACAACTTTGCTAAGCTTCAACACTTAAGGCAAGGTACCCGGTCTGTTGAGACTATACTCGGGAGTTTGAAGAGCTCTTGATGAGATGTGATCTTCAAGAAAATGATTCTCAAACGTTAGTCCGATATCTATTTGGACTTAACACCCAAATAGCTAATATAGTGGAGTTGCAACCCTATGACACCTTTGAAGAACTCTCTAAATTGGCTCTTAAAGTTGAGTCTCAACTTAAGAGGAACAAAGCCCCTTTGGTTCGCCCATCCCCTTTCTCCAAATCACCCTTTTCCACCCCAAAAACAGCCCCATCACCTACTGCCCAAAGCCCTACCTCAAAACCTAATTTCATCCCCTCTTCCTCAAATCCGCCCCCCTTCAAAGCAAGCCAAACCACTACCCAAGCTCCCAAGTGTTTCCGTTGTCAAGGGATAGGTCATTATGCCAGTAAATGCCCTAATAAGAAAATAATGGCCATTGTTGAGTATGAAGAAGAAGAAATCAGTCCCTCGTGGGCTGAAGAAGAGCTTGAAGAAGAAGAATGTATCGGGGCAGACGAAGGAGAACTCTTGGTTATCCGTAGGACCTTGAGTAGCATGGCCGGTCCCGATGATCAACTACAACGGGAAAACATCTTCCACACCCGTTGTACCATTCAAAAGAAGGTGTGTTCTTTGATTGTGGATAGCGGAAGTTGCACCAACGTGGCATCCAAAACGTTGGTTGAAAAACTAAAGCTCAAAACCTCACCCCATCCTAAGCCATATACAATCCAGTGGTTGAATCATGGAAAAGGATTGCGTGTGGATTCACGAAGCTTGGTCTCATTAAGCATCGGGAAAAGCTACACCGATGAGATATGGTGTGACATTATACCCATGGATGCTTGCCATATTCTCTTGGGCAGACCTTGGCTCTTTGATCGCAAAGTTTTTCATGATGGGTTCGCCAACACTTATTCATTCCTCATGAATAAAAAGAAGATCACCCTCACTTCCCTACCCCCTGCCACTCATTCGGCCACCCCACCCACCAAAGAAGATCCCCCCATCCTCCTCTCTACCATACTCCACTCCGAACAACACGAATACGAACACCACAAAGAGTTCATTCTCCTTGACACCCTTGAGGCCGAACCAGTCCATGCCCCTCCTTCTATCCACCCCTTAGCCAAACACCTCATCCAACAGTATTCCCAAGTTTTTCCCGATGACATTCCTCAAGGTCTTCCTCCAAAACGGGACATACAACACAAGATCGACCTAATCCCAGGGGCTGCCCTCCCTAACAAACCCGCCTACCGTATGAATCCCGAGGAAACCAAGGAGATACAACGACAAGTGGATGAATTGCTTGTCAAGGGATTCATTAGAGAGAGCTTAAGCCCATATGTTGTTCCTGCCCTCTTGGTACCCAAAAAGAACGGTACTTGGAGGATGTGCTGTGACAGTCGTTCGATAAACAAAATCACCATCAAGTATAGGTACCCAATACCTAGGCTTGAAGATATGTTGGACGAGCTCTATGGATCCAAAATCTTCTCTAAGATTGATCTTCGAAGTGGATACCACCAGATTCGTATCTATGAAGGTGATGAATGGAAGACGGCATTTAAAACGAAGTTTGGGTTATACGAATGGCTAGTCATGCCGTTTGGACTAACCAATGCACCGAGTACGTTCATGAGGCTCATGAACCAAGTGCTGAAGCCTTTCATTGGTCATTTTGTCGTAGTTTATTTTGACGACATTTTGATCTATAGCAAAAGCGAAGAAGACCATGTTAATCACCTTTCCTTGGTGATTAAAAGATTAGATGATGAGAAGCTATATGAGAATCTTGAGAAAAGTCAGTTCTTTTCTCAAGAAGCGGAGTTCTTGGGATATTTTATCTCAGGTGAAGGCATTAAAGTGGACGACAAGAAGACTCAAGCAATAAGAGATTGGCCCACTCCCACGTCATTACAGCAAGTACGAAGCTTCCACGGTTTGGCTTCATTTTACCGACGATTTGTGAAAGATTTTAGTACCATCACAACCCCACTCACAGATTTGACGAAGAATCCGAAGTTTGAATGGAACCAAAGAGCACAGAAAGCTTTTGAAGAGATTAAGGAACGTTTAACACACGCTCCTGTGTTAGCGTTGCCTAGTTTTGAAAAATTGTTTGAAGTAGAGTGTGACGCTTACGGAGTTGGCATAGGGGCTGTCCTAAGTCAAGAAGGACATCTGGTATCATATTTTAGCGAAAAGCTAAATGATACCAGAAGGCGCTATTCTACGAACGACAAAGAATTCTACGCCTTGATACGAGCCCTTGAGCATTGGCGCCACTACCTTGTGAGCAAAGAATTCATCCTCCATTCTGATCATGAAGCATTGAAATATATACAAGGCCAACACAAGCTTCGACCTCGCCATGCCAAATGGGTCGAATATCTCCAAACTTTCACCTTCACAATCAAACACCGCAATGGAACCCTCAACAAAGGAGCCGATGCCTTGTCAAGGCAACATTTATTACTAACGGTACTTAGTACCAAACTTGTTGGCTTTGAGTGTTTGCAGGAACTTTATGCAATGGATGAAGATTTCAAGGACACTTTTGAGAAGTGTAAAATTCGGCCCTATGGTGAATTCCTCATCAAGGATGGCTATCTCTTCCGTGGGAACCAGCTTTGCATACCCAAATGCGGTGTGCGTGAGACGATCATTGACGAGGTTCACGGAGGAGGTCTTGCTGGTCATTTCGGATCCGATAAAACATACATGATGATGAGAGAGCACTATTTCTGGCCAAAGATGGAACGGGACGTTGAACACTTCATTAAGCGCTGCCACACATGTCATCTAGCGAAAGGACATGCTCTACCGCAAGGAAGGCATCTAGCACTACCCATCCCCGATGCACCGTGGGAAGACGTGAGCTTAGACTTCATAACTGGACTGCCTAGGACTCAAAGAGGAAAGGATTCCATCATGGTCGTGGTGGATCGATTCTCTAAAATGGCCCACTTTGTTCCGTGCGTCACCACGTATGACGCATCCCAAGTAGCCGATCTCTACTTTAGAGAGATTGTCAAACTTCATGGCATTCCAAGAAGCATGGTCTCAGATCGGGACACAAAATTCTTAAGTCATTTTTGGATGACTTTATGGAGGAAATTAGGTACTAAAGTTTAGTACGGCTAGTCACCCACAGACTGATGGACAGACGGAGGTCACCAACCGTACTTTGGGAACACTTCTTCGAGCACTTATAAAGAAAAATATCAAGCAATGGGGAAGAACTTCTTCCCCATGCCGAGTTCGCGTACAACCGCACCCCAAGCAAGACTACCGGACTGTCTCCTTTCACGGTGGTCTACGGCACGAACCCATTAACTCCACTTGAGCTTGACCCTATCATGACGGATACAAAGTTCAGTTGGGAAGCAGAAAAGAGATCAAAAGAGATTCAGGACATTCATGAAAAGGTTCGTAGCAAAATTGAGGCTATGAACGAAAGGTTGAGCACACGCATCAATCAAAGAAGAAAGCCCCACAACCTTTCAACCTGGAGATTTGGTTTGGATACATCTGCGGAAAGAACGTTTCTCCATGAAACGAAAGTCAAAGCTACTGCCAAGAGCTGATGGCCCCTTCGAAGTTTTGGAAAAGATCAACGACAATGCATACAAGATTAACCTCCCGGGAAACTATGGAGTATCTGCGACATTCAACATCAAGGATTTGAGTCCATATTTCGAAGCCGAGGATATCCCAAGTTTGAGGACAAACTTCTCTGAAGAGGGGGAGGATGATATACCCCCGGTACCTACGAAAGTCCTTAAACAAATTACCGGATTAATGACTAAATCCTACGATCCTTTTTGGAATGAATTTACCCCTCCTAAACCCAAACCCTTAGCCATAATTTCATTGGATTTTTTCCTCACCCTAAAATAAACCCAAACAACCTGTTTTCTTTCTTTACTGCCCAGGCCGTACCCCCTTACCCCCACCCTTTCTCATCAAAAACACACCCCATTAAACTCACCAAAATGACCCACAAATATTTCATCCTTTTCCCTTCAATTCTGGCCGAAACACAAGAGCCAAAACAACACATATCATCCCCATAATAAACCCCAACACATGGACCCCCTTTGTTCCCTACCCAAACAACATACACACCCTCCATTTTAACCACCAAATAAGCCCTACAACTACACTTCAAAGCTAAGAATAAAACATCCCATTTGTTGAGATGTGTGGGACGTATAAACCCATCACAAACAACCATATCTCACCCCTCTTTACCCCATCCCTGGCCTGCCCCTTTCCACTTCACAACCACCATATTTCAACCACCATAACAAACCAAATTAGCCAATATATCTCACACCCCTTTGTCCCCTAATATGGCCGAATCACATCCCTCTCAAATCCCCATAAACATCTTCTCAAAATAAAACCTAGCTTCCTCAATTCTTCCCCCTACTACGGGCCGAAATACCCAAGTCCCACAAACACTACACTCCACTTTTATTTCATTCCATCAAGGCATATCATATTAAGTCATATTTTGGTGATTTGATTAAGGAACAAAGCTTGTAATTTCCCCCTTTCCCTTGTTATTTATTTCGGCCATAGGCCTCATTTGAAAACAGATTGTATTCCTTTTCATTTCCAAGTAATAAACCATTGTGTTTGTTATTTTAAATCCTAATTTCTATATCTTAAGGTTGGTTTCCTTAAGTGTGAGTGTTAGGTTCTAGATATTTGATTAAGTGTGTTATATCTTAATTAAATTCTAGATTGAACCCCAAGTGAGGAGAAGAGTGTGTAATATCTCTTTAACACCAACTTGGTTTATCTATCCCAAAGAAATACTAAACTGTTTATTTCCCCCTCTCTTCTCCCTTATTTTCGGCCTGCTCCCATCCACCACCCTAATATTACTTTTCTCTCCACTTTTCCACTTAAACAAAAGCCTAAAAATACTCCTTCCCCACTGCCAATTTCGTTCCTAGTCTTCCCTCCCTTAAAATCCTCCATTCCTTGCACAAAACCTCACCAATATAGCCTTATCACTTCCTCCCTTTACCTTACTGCCAATTGTGTCTTTCTACCTTGGAGTGGGTGCCTATCAATATGCTGTCATTCCGTTGATCGAATGGTTTCATGTACGCCATGATATCAAGTAGAGCTAGGCGCTCTTCTTCAACACAAGACTCTACATGGCTTGCTTGTAGTAGTAGTAGTAGACCGCCTGCCAACACCCACAACCAGTGTTTATCATTTTTATTAGGAATTTAGTACATGCCTCCCAAGAACTAATACTCATCATGTTGAGCTTTGAAGGTACACTACTACTACTACTACTGACACTACACTCCCATTTCCCTTTAATTGAATATAAATAATAATAATAATAATTGTATGTATAGACTGACCAATTAGACAGCAAGTCAAGTCAAGTCAAGCATGGGAGGTCCCAAAAATAAATAAATGCTTTCACACACAGATTTCTCCCAAAAGAGTAAAATTGTATGGGGAAATAATGTGAAGACTCATCTAATTTTTGGTACGATTTTTTTTAAAAAAAGAACATGCATTTTTTGAATAGTCAAATTCTTGGAAAAACTCCGTGTGAATTGGTTTGGAACTTGGGACAAGAAATTCACACAATTAATTCATGTGAACCATACATTGGAAAGTCTTAATCATTAATTAAATAAAATTAATAATTAATACTCAGTATTAGACATTGCTACGAGGTTAATTTCATTAAATTTATTTTGTAAAATATTTATAAATTATTGAATCAAATTAATATGCTCGGAGGACCCATAAGCGGAATAGTTTTTATTTAATTATATGTGAAAGTTGATTATCTTTGCAAAAAAAAGGACCAAAATGGAGGGAGTAAAAACAATTGGTAGAATAAAATTCATGAAAAATTCGCATAAGGAGTAAATGGTAAGAAATGTTTTGGGGGGGGAGGAAGCTTAGGAAGGCTTGGCCTGACCTTCATACACGTCAATTGCTTCCCGGCTGCATATTCGTCTCTAGCAATCCAGCGATTGCAGATCCGTCCCTCGCACAACGACGATCGATTAGCAACGGCTGCGGATCCGCCTCCATCGATGTTGGACCCGACTCGCTTCCACCGATCTGAGTGACTGAGTAGCAAGCACTGTCAGCACTCAGCAGACGATTCTCTGGTTAATCCAACATCGGATTTTGAAAAGAACAGTGCTACACTTTCACCAACTAATATATCCCATTTTACAAGCATACAAATGTTGGTGCGTTTAACAAAAACTAATTTTACACCAACACAAAATATTAGTGCAAAACTGCGGGATACAAATTGGGGTACAAATCTTAGGGTACACATAGCATAATCCTTTTGAAAAAGGTGACCTTACCAAATTGGAAATGACTAGCCACAAATGGGTCAAACTCCAATTAAATTGGAACTCAACCTGACTCATCTAATAAAGTAGAAATTTTTTAAAATCATACCATTAGAACTCATTTTTAATGTATAAATTTATATTTTCAAATAAAGTTTTAAATAAATTGTATAATTATCTTACTTTTTCCAAAATTTAAGCATTTTTTAATTCCTTATATTGATTTATATATCTAAAATTAACTTCATAATTTAAAATAAAATAATCTAATATATCTAATACATTTATTTTGATATTTTAAACTTATTTAATACTCCATCCGTTCTTAAAAACACTTGCTCTTTCATTTTTTCCACTTTCAACAAAACACTTCCCTTTTCTATTAAAAAACCATTTTTACCCTTACTTTTTCATACCCTACCTATCACATCATATTTTTTCTCTAATAATATATCCATCACATCTTACTTTTACCCATCACATCAGGGACAAAATTAGAAATCAACTATAATTTAACACTCACTTTTTTTGCCCCAAATCAAAATGAGAAGGGTTTTTCCAAACGGAGGGAGTAGAAAATGTAAGTGTTAATCTTGATTTAAAAATTTAAAAAACCAAAATCATAACCCGTTAGGTCGACCTGAACCCGATGACACTGGGTCATGAACATACAGTTCTCAACCCGAACCCGAAATAACCCGAATTCCAAGTAACCGAATCTGAACCCAACCTGACCGACCAATTTGCCTGCTCTAGTTACTAGGGCTGGCTTGGGAAACCCCAAAATCATAAATCAAACTGAAACCAATCGAAACGAGCTAGAAAAAAAATCAAATAAATCGAACCAAATCATTATTGTTTGGTTTCGTTTTCACTTTGGAAAACCGAATCAAATCGGATAAACCAAACTTTCTAAGGTACTTCACTTCATTTATATAAGCATATGTAATATGTAAAAAATCATAGAAATATAAATGCAAATAGTTGACTAGTTGGTTAAAGTTATTTTTTTAACTATTAATTAAATATTTTACACCTTATTATAGACTTTAAAAAATCTAAGAATATAAACACCAATAATTAATCCTAATACATAATTATATGTACATTAAACATTGATACTAGTAATTTACATATTTACATAAAAAGTTTTGATGTTATAATGTAAATGAAAGTATTGTTCCAAAAAGTACAAATTTTCCGTACATTTACATACGATGTTTTTGAGAGTATTTGGAATATCTAGGCACTAGGCACATATTTTTTTGTAAAATAGAATTGAATGGAACACTAACCTTCCGTTCGGCTTTTGGTTTTGCAGAAAAATCAAACCAAAAAACCAAACTCAAACCTACATATTGTTATTCCTTCATCGGGATAGTATTTAATTTTTACAATTTTTTAATGCTTATAAACTTTTATTTTTATAAACTAAAAAAACCGAAAAAACTAAAATAAAAACAACATAAAACCTAACCGAATAACCAACGGTTTACATATTTTTTTTATGCGAAATCGAACCGAACTAAACCACCAACTTACCTTCCGTTTTGTCTTTGGTTGACATTTTGTGCTAGTGTGATTATATACATTGACAACAAATGTTTGTGTCAATGTAAATCGTTAAAATGTTGGTGTATTCTTGGGATACAAATTGGTGTACATATTTGGTGTATCTCTAGCATGGTTGAAAAAAATAGAGGTATATTGAATTGGGGGCATTTTTGTCATTTGAGGCATACTATCAAATCGAGAAAAAAAAGTTCGATAATGAGGGGTATTCTAAATTTTTGGGTAAGAACTCTCACGTCCCACATTATTCAAAATATACTTAATGGTCTTTAAATTTTATGATATTATACTTCAAAGATAAATTCCATCTATTTAGGTGTTAGGATTTGGGAGTCATTATTAGAAAATCAAGAGTACCTGTAGTAATTTTCTAAAGTTTGCAGGTAAAACTACAAATTACGGAGTACATTTTTGTTTTGAAACAATATTTTTAATTTGTGTTAGGTTTTAATTGTTCAAATTAGTATTCTAGTCATTAAAACTAAATTCTATCATGAGATATTGTTTTGAAAGTGCTAAAAGTTAAATGTTGAAATTATTATCAAAGAATGTAGTTGTTTTAAAAATGAAAAAAGAATACACCCAAATATTGGATTGTCAAAGAATGTGTAGGTTTGAGGATTTGTGTCATGACTTTTTGTACTACCTCCGTCCCATTTTAAATTTCATGTTTGTCTTTTTTCTCCATCCCAAAATAAGTTGTCTGTTAGTTGTTTTCGTAAACTTTTAAAAATAAAATACCTAAACTACCTCTAAAATAAGTCAATCTTCTCCACATTATATTCTCATTCATCATCATCCCTCCTAAAAAGTATTGACAATTTTGAAAAATCAACTCTATTTTTAATTTTTCTTAAATATGCCCAAAAGTCAAAACGGACGATTTAAAACGGGACAGAGAGAGTAATACTTTGTCGCGACTTTAATATGAAGTTTTCCATATTTTTGTTGCTTTGATTTTTTTTTCTTTGTTGTTGTATTGCTTTGATTTCCCTTGAATTTATTAAAAGGAAAAAAAACAACTGCCCTCTAGGGTATGTTTGATGGTTCACATTGCGGAAACTGCTAGGAAAAGGGAACACAATGATAAAGAAAGCTATGTGCTCATAATTTTTACTTCATTCCATTTTAAATAAATGTCCTTTATGAACTTTTCGCATTAATAATTGAGTGAATGTGGACATATTTTATGTGCACATTCATTTGATTTTTATTGTACGAGGAAATTCATAATGGAGGGAGTTATGACTCATTTCGAGGAAATTACTTGACAACAAGACTACATATCCAATGCATTTTATGAGCATTCTATCAAACTTTACCTGATATGCCATTATTATCTTCATCATCTAAATCCCGAGAGTTCAAATCGAAAAAATGAATGTTGGATTTCATTCCTAACCACTTCTTCATCAAAATTTTGCTGCTACACACTTCAGTGTGGAGATTTTGTTCTGAACAATCAGTTTCAGCATTCTGAGCCAGCTCAGATATGCCATGTAGTTCATCATCAAAATCTTCAAAGATCTATCTATAATTCATAGAGACAAAAAAAAGGGTTTGAAAATAGAGTAAGGAAAAAGGGTTATGAATATAAAATTGAATTGTAGTTATAGAAAGGCATCAGAAAGACATTATCCCAAAGCTAGAACCTCAAATACAATGAACAATAACAACAAACCCAGTATCCCACAATATATTCTTTCTTTGAAAAAAGCAACTAGAATTGCAAGTAACATTATGTTCTGCCAATAACAATCTAAATTGCATGAAATCAAACAATTCAACTAAAAGCCATAGTGAGAGGTCCAGGAGATTTTCATGCTCTAATGTGTATGGATTTACAGCATGTTGGATGAGTCTTCAGTTGGGGTAGGTTGAAGAATGCATATGGGAACAAATCTCTCTGTTGTTTTGTGCAGTAGTTCATGGTTTAGACTTTAGATGGCCAAACAGATTATTCAAATGATACTAGATTGAATTATTTTATTACTCTGCAACAAGATACAAATATAATACTTTGGAGATACAAACGACAACTATGACACTGGCAATGGCACCCGCCATAGAATATACTTGTCAACAAAATTAAGCCAATGAGGATTGATTCTGAAGACTGCCATTGTTGCCAAGAACATTATGATAGAGGACACACCAAAACTCCAGAGGAAGTCTTCCATGTCGATGATCCCGGAATCTCCATCATCTTCTTCAGTGGGACTAGAAGGAGGAGGCATCTCATTTTCACTTTTTTCAAGGGTGCAAGATTTGTTCACGACAGAGCAACAGAGTCCTGGGTTTCCGAGATAGCTGCTTTCAACGAAGCCAGCAAATTGTCCTGTATCGGGCGTTCTTCCGGTCAAGTTGTTGTATGACACATTAAAGACCTCCAAGAAGTTAAGGTCCACGAGTTGATAAGGGATTGTGCCACTCAAGTTGTTAAAAGAGAGGTCCAAGCTCTCAATCTGCTTCAAGTTGGAGAAGGTGTTTGGGATGGATCCAGATATGAAGTTACGTGACAAGCTAATCGAATGGACATATGTCAAGTATCCCAGTTCTAGTGGAATGACCCCAGTGAGATTGTTGCGAGACAAATCAAGTCCCGACATAAGCTGAAGATTGATACCTTTGTAGGAAAGATGATTGTTCTTCGTAAGGAACTCAACTTCTAACGTTATAGGGTTAAGAGGAAAATTTCTAAAATATTCAAATATGGTGTTCCCAAGATCCCATAGGTAGTCATGATAATCATACATTTTCATCCCAAGTGGCATATTCCCTAAGCATATTGGTATATCACCTGATAACCTGTTCCTTGCTAGATCTAATATATTGAGAGATACCAACTGACACATCTGATGTGGAATTGGGCCGTAGAGATCATTGCCTCCCAACAAGAGTATTGTTAAGTTTGAAAGCATGTATATCCATGATGGAATATTGCCTGAAAGTTGATTATCCATCAGGTCGAGTAACTTTAAACTTGAGCAGCTTGATAATTCAAGCGGTATTTGCCCTGTGAGGCGGTTCTTGCCCAGATGGATATACTGTAAAGCCAATAAATTGGAGCATGAAGGTATTGCTCCCCTAAAGTTATTCTGAGAGAGGCCTAAGTAGTTCAGCTTGGATAGATTGCATATTTCGCTTGGAATTCGACCTTCCAGGAAGTTGTTTGATGCTGATAAGATGCCCAAGGTTCTCAAGTTGCCAATCCCACTAGGAAGCTCACCAATTATCTTATTGTTTGAGATATCAAAGTACAACAAGTAGGGTGATTTACCCAAAGCCTCTAAGAGTGCATCCTCAATTGTCCCACCAAACATATTGTTGCTTAGCTTTAGGAATGTCAACTTTGTTAGGTTCATATGTTCCGGAACCAAGTCTCCTTTTAGGTGGTTGCCTGATAGATCCAAGACCTCTAAGAGTCCACAATCGCTAAGTCGTGGCAATTCTCCTGATAAGTTGTTGCGTGACAAATCTAGAATTTCTAGTCCTCTCATATGAGCAACTGACGTGGGGATATGCCCTTCAAAATTGTTCCCTGACATGTTTAAAAACCCAATTCCTGAGAACACATACCCAATGTTTTCAGGCAGTTTACCATGAAATGTGTTACTAGAAATATCGAGTTCAGATAAGGAAAAATTAGAATTGGCAGGAAGCTGGAGATGTCCTGTAAGATGGTTGTTTATTAGATACAAAGATCTAAGATGAGAGTTATTGGTTAACAACCAAGTAGGGAAGGGCCCGACTAGGTCATTATGGGAGAGATCGATGTCAGTCAGATTGTACTGATGCATCAAAAATCTAGGAAAAGTTCCATCTGGTTTGTTCAGACTACAACCGTCTAAACCGAGGAAGTTCAACTGGAATGTGGGTTGCCACAATGAATTTTCTGTTTGGACTTGTAGCCAATTTCGTGATAGCACTAAAGCTTCAAGCTTTGAGAAGTTGGCAAAAGAACTCAGAAATACTGTGTCTTCAAAGTTGTTATTTGAGAGGTCCAAGTATTGTAGGGATGTAAGATTTGCAAGTGTAGAAGCTATCTTTCCCGTGAAATCATTAAATGCAAGATCTAGAACTCGGAGGGAGGTCAAGTTGCGGATACATGAATGACAGTCACCATAAAATGAATTTCGCCCAAGATGCAACTCTTTAAGATTCTTCAACTTGCAAAGTCCTGCAATTTGATAAAGCCAAGTTTCATATCAGATATACAAGAAACTCCGTTGTTACCATTTTGGGTTATTATTACCAATTATATTACCTTAAGTACAAACATCAGCACATCTAGGATTGGACTAAATGGGTAGACCTTTGGGCCTTAATTTTTAGTTTATGCTGGGGTATTTTTAACCTAGTTTTGGGTCTAGTTGTTACTTGTGTCGGTTTGTGTGCTTCATGTGTCTGTGCACAAGTACTTTGTTCAGTGTTGTTCACTTCACCTGATCTGATTGTAATAAGTTCTGATCTGGTTTGGTCTGAATGTAGTTATATTTAAAGCTATTTTTGATTTGATCTGATTCCAATAAGAATAAGTAATAAATAAAAAATATAAGTTGAGGAGAACATTGTCGTAGTCTCTTGGAAACAACTCCTCTACTTGTGAGTAGGGGTAAGGTCTACACACACCCTCCCAAACAATACTTTTGTGATTGTACTGAATTTGTTGTTGTTCTGAGTTCTTTATCACTCTGTAAATTATCAGATACACCTGGTTGCACAGAATGTATGTATGCTCTCTCAAAATAATAACCTTTCCATTGCACGTTATGATGTTTGACTAAAGTTATTTTCAGACCATTTCATATGAAAGATGGTGTGGAATTAAAAAAATTATGTATTTAAAAACTACATGAAAAGATCTACAAAACTAGAAGTGACGTGACTATTATTTTATCAAATGACATCGATAATAGACCAGCAAAGTGAATAAAGTTTGATCTTGTAAATAGTGAATGAGAAGATTATTTTTAGACGGAGGGAGTATACAAAACAAAAAAACGAAAAAATATATACAAGAAATATTTAAATTTCTTAAAGTTTCATAAATAATTTTCCTATTCCCTTCACTTTTTAATATTAAATAAAAACATTATACTCCGTGTGTGTCTATTATTTTAAGTCCATTAAGTTTATAAAAAAAAACAATATACGTTTTTATTCATTTAACGCCGGTATATATACTCCGTGATCTAATACCTGCAGCTGTGTTAGATACATAATGAGTGTTTCTTTGCTGATGATTTCAAAGAGCCTTGAGAGGGTTAACAATGAGTTTACCTTCAATGGGTGCCCCACTCGCTAGATTCCAGTCCAGATCTAATACCTGCAGCTGTGTTAGATACCCTAGTTCTGCAAACAATTGTGGCTGTGTTAGGCGGTTGCGACCTAAATTCAAGTACTGCAGGTTCTTTAGTGATGAAAGCCTCGTGGAACCTATAGAAAAGAATGTGCGGGCATTAACACACTAACTTGATGTAGTAAAGTCCATGTACTTCTCCAACATGGCATGCGTAACATAGAGACGATAAGATTGAGACGTAGTGAATACCGTCCCCTTCTACCAAACCATTGATGAAATTGAACGACAAATCGAGGCTGATCAGCTGACTAAAAAGCCGGAATAGTGTCACGTTGAACAAAAATTTTTCAGGGCCATCATCGACACGCCACCCCACCATCCACCCGAGGTTAAGCTTGTTTACACGACCAGTCAACAGATTGCACTGAACCGCCTCCCAAGCACAGCAGTTATGTCCCTCTCCCCAGCCAGAGTTGGACCGTCTACTGTTATTCCGTTGATCGAACGATTTCATGTACGCCATGACATCTAGTAGAGCCAGTCTCTCTTCTTCAACACAACATTCTACATGGCCAGCTTGTAGTAACAGTAGTAGACCGCCTGCCAACACCCACAACAAGTGTTTATTATTATTAGGACATGCCTCCTGACAACTCATGTATGCTTAGTTTTGAATGTAAACTACTACTACTACACTAGGTAGGCTCTTTTCCCTTTGTATGGATCGGATCAGATCGGAGTTTATTTCAGAACGAACACACAGAGTGTAATAATAATACGGAGTAATAATCAATGTGTTTAATCAGGTCCTTGACTTGTATGTATAGACTATAGACCGACCAATTACATAGCAAGACCAAGTCCATTCCCATCCATGCTGATAGGTCCACTTCGACTCATACATTTCAGCACCGGCTGCAAGCCATTCATCATCCAAACCATTGCTATCATATCGTCTTGTCAAATCTTTTCTTATTTTATTCTTTACTTTTCAGAGACACGAGTTTTGTCAAAATAATTCCCAGACCCCTCTGTTTTCAAGAAGACAACGGAGGTTGTTACATTTTGTTGTAATGACTGGGAGGGGACATTTCATCCATAAACGTTAATAAATGTAATTTTTCCTATTTTTTCCTCAATGCTTTATAGTAATAACTCATAGGTCACTCCTTTTTTTATTTCTTTGTTTTTTTGTTACTCTTTTTTAAAGTGTTTTTTTAGAATTTATTCTATAAATCATATGAAAAATTCAAAATTGTGTGTATGATATAAAAATAAATGAAATAAAAAAATTTCTAAAAAAGAAAAAACCGAGTAAAATTGAAAAATAACAAAACAAATTCCCTAGAAACTCCTCAAGATTCTTTTTTAAATACTTTGTGCGGAATATTTAAAAAAAGATCTAATTTTTTTTATAAGATCCTTATTTCATTTATTTTTAAATCATTGAAAATTTAAATTTTTGAAACTATTTTCTAGAAGAAAGTTTTTTAAAAAAAATATTTATGAAAAAGGAAACAAAGTGAAAAAAAGAGACAAAAAAAGAAATTAAACAAAGAGACCAAATTGAGGAACCTAAAAGTTATTAGATGACAATGGCAAAATAGGAAAAAATGCATTTATTAACATGCATTTATTAACGTGTTTATGGAAGAAGTATAAGATGAAATGTCCTCTTGCATCACCCGTAAGTAATTTTAGTTTACTTTTTTCCATTAATTACGGATTTTATATAATCCGTAAGAAGAAAAATATTGGATTGAGAATTAATTAATTAATTAATTTTTTATTTGGAAAATATCAAATGGTTTTGGAACCGTGGATAAAAATAGCAGACAATTAATTCAAGGGAAGTACATTGAGAAGCTTCAGAAGGCTGGGCCTGACCTTCATATGATACGCATAGATTGCATCCCGGCGGCATATTCCTCTCCAGCAATCCAACGATTGCAGATCCGTCCTCTCACAACGGCTGCAGATTCGTCCCTCCCACGTCGGCGATCGAAAAGGTATGGCGGCGCAACCGCTTCCAGCGATGGAATAACCGATTCGTCTCCACCGATCTGAGTAGCAACGACTGTCAGGGGGGCGGTTCGAGAATCAATTGATTCTCACAATGGTGATTGACAAGCAACGCCGACTGTGATAATACTTCCTTACCACCGCCCGCCGCCGATGAGTTAGCGACAAATCCATCGCTGAGGATTTGTATTTCAGGCGTAATATCTGAATCCAACTCGAGAAATAAAAAGTTTGCAGAAATTGGTAAAACTACAAAAAACGGAAAACGGTGTTGTTTAGGAATTATGGGGCTGTTTGGCATCAGCAACCTATACGATGGTAACCTTTATCGTTAGCGTTTTCAGAATTAATCTGCATCGTTAAAATTTTATCCAATCGAAAACGTTGTTACCAAACAAATCCATTTAGATACACGAAAAACGTTACAAACTTTTAGGAATAATATTTTTGGTTTTTTTTGTTTCCCCCCTCTTTTTCCATTATGTGTTTCTTGTATTAATCAAATATTTTTTTAAATTCTTTTTCAATTTGTTTTCGTAATACTCTTAAAATTTAAAATTATTTTTGTTTGAATAATAATAATAATAAACATATATTGCATCGAAATCAAAAACTAAAAAAAAATTGTTTCATGTGAATTTCAAAAAATGATGAATAAAATAAGAAATAAAAAAAATGAACCCTTTTTGAAAATCTCATTTCTAAATACTTTTTTATGCGTTCTGAAAATGTCTTTTTGTATAAGACTCATTTTCTAAAAAATTATTTTAGAAAATAAAAAGTGAAAATGTTAAATTAGAGACAAAAGGAATACATGTTAATTTTTTTATTTTATTTTTATTTCAAACACAAAATTTTGAATTTAAAAAAAATAGAAAGAAAAATAAAAAACTTATTGGAAAAAGAAAATAATAAAAGAAAAATAAGAAATAAGCACAAGTGCTCCTATGTAGGGCTGGACACGGTACCGGTTCGGTACCGTCATCGCAAACGGTACCGCCGGTACCGAGGACCGTAACGGCAACCGGAACGGCGAAACGGTTCCGAGAACCGGCACCGGTACCGCCACATCCGGTCTCGTGTCCGGTGCCCCAAAATTGGTACCGGCACCGCCGGTACCGGCGCCGGTTCCGGTACCGGTTTTATTTTTTTTTTTTTTTTTTTTTTCTCCTTTTTGCTCTCCAACTCCAACGGTAACCTGCAAAAAAACTTGGTTAGTGGGGGGGGGGGGGGCAAAACGGCTAAATCATGGGGAGGGGGAGGGGGGGCGTAATTTTTTCCTATAAATACTCATTTTTTCTTCTAAATTCTAAAAAAATCACACTCATCAATCCATATCCATCTCTCTTACCGTTCCGGTATCAACCGTAGCAGTTGCACGAGAATTCAGTGCTGGCGGCAACATTCTAACCGACTTTCAAAGTTATCTTAGCGCTGAATTTCTTGAAACACTTGTTTGCAACCATGATTGGCTCTTGGCAAGACGTCGAGCTCAAGAGTCAACGTACCAACTCGAATCGGAGCATTACATGAATGCAACAACAGATGGAAGTCCGAGTTCTGAAGAATAAGTTATAATTTTTTTGTTAATGTAAATATGTAATTAGTTTTTTTTAGATGAGCGATATATAAGCTCCTTCGAGGGTTTCTTTACGGTTCTTTACCTCGTCGCTTTTTTTGAACCGTCAGGATATTAAATGTGGTTGTTCTTTAGTTAGTGTATTATTCATTTAAAATATTTAAATAACAACTACATTTTTAGATAACAACTACATTCTGGTACTTCATTCTTTCCTTAAACAATTGCAAATTTAAAATTTTATACTTAAAAATTTTAAAAAAAAGCAAAAAAAAAATAGGGAGGAGGGGCGAAACCGGCCGGTCCGGTACCGGAACCGCCGGTCCGGGAACCGGAACCGGTACCGGCCGGCACGGTGACGGTTCCGGTGACATGGGGTGGCGGTACCGGAACCGTCGGTTCCGGAACCGGAACCGTACCGTGTCCACCCCTACTCCTATGCTTTAGGTCACCCATACTTCTTCTTGTCAGAAAAAAGATCGGAAAATTATCAGAGATGATGTGATCCAGTACAATGGTATTTGAGAAGCATTCCTTTTGGACACTTCCTTACCACCGCCCGCCGCCGATGAGTTAGCGACAAATCCATCGTTGAGGATTTGTCATTTCAGGCATAATATCTAAATACAACTCGAGATACTCTTTTTTACGTGTTTCAAATTTTTTTCAATTAATTTTTCCGTATTTTTATTTTTTTTTATTTTGGATTTTCTTTTTTGGTTTAAAAAAAAATTATTTAGAAAATAAAAAAGTAAAAATGTTTAATTAGAGATAAATGGAGTACATGTTAATTTTTTAGTTTTTTCAAACACAAGGAATTTTGATTATTTTAAATATAAAATTGAAAAGAAATTTTAAAAACTTCTAAAAAACAGAAAAAAGGTTAAAAAGAAAAACAAAATAATAAACAAAAAATAAAAAATGAACAAGAGTGTCTCTATTGATGGGAAATAATACATAGTTCAACCCACATTTCACAGTTATTTACAAAGTACAATCAAACTGGGCATTTTTAATAAAGATTATATTCCCGAAGATCCCCTTCCTCCTCCGCTATAAAAGGAAGCCTTCGGTATTGGAAAGGCCAAATCTCTCACACACACTCCTCTCCCTGCCTATTACTTTTTCTTTAGAATATTATGTACTATTTTATTTTAAAAACTTCTAAAAAACCGAAAATGTACAGAAAATTAATTTATACGGAGTAACATTTGACTAAAGTTATATTAATATATTTGAGTTATTTTAGTAAGTTAAAAAATAAAATTTATATATTTAAAAAATAATATTAAAAATTTTATAAAGAAAGAATTGATTTTATCTTTTTCAAATAAGTTGTTTAATATTAAAAAATACTCAAATGAAATCTTTACATGACATTTTGTAACAATATCAATTATATCAATAATTTTGTGTTTGACTCATAGTTATATAATACAGAGTATTATATTTTTCAAACTAAAAAAGAATTTTTATACAATGTTTTTTTAATTATGAAATATTATACTCCCAATAAGAGATCTTTGGTTCAAAAACATGCATCTTGGAATGTTTTTGGGCCAAAGTATTGACCCATATTAAGAATGAGATTTGTTTTCAATGTAGCCGCCGCGGCGATCGTAAATACGAGAGAAGGCTGGAGGGAGAGAATAGGGATGACGGAGGAGTCCGTCATGAGAGTTTTTGACAGCCGCCGGGTTCGCTGTCGTTGACGTTACGGCTGAGGTCGGCGACGCCGAGGCCACAGTTCTCCACTCCACTTCCCAATTTTGCCAGCGTCTTTGGCGGGAAGCCATCTGCCCATCGCCGCCGTTGAAGAGGGGGGAGAAGGCGGCCATACTGTCTCCTGAGTTTTATCAAGAAATTTTCCAAAATCTGCTTGCCCGGGGCAATTCGCTTTTTTGCCGGCGCCAGAGTTACCATTACTCTGACCGAGAGCAGGTCGGTCATCGCCGCCCACGAAGCCAACCACTTCTACCACTATTAAGTCCGCCATCGGATTCTTCTTTCAATTCTATCGGAGAGCTATTTTCAAATCTAACACTAAAGGGGTCTCTGCTATTTTTTGTGAATCGGTTGCAATGCATGGTCTATATCTCATTAATCCTTCTTAAATGTTTCGTAATGATCAATTTAAAACTAATATTAGCTCATTATTTTAAGGAAAAATTAACCAAAATAATCTCAACTTTACCCGGTCTTTCAAAAATAATCCCATCTTTTAATGTGATGCATAATAATCCCAACTTTACTGAAATTTGTCAGTTTTGGGTCGCCGTTAAGTTTCTAATGGAGGGTTAATGGAAATGTCTATTTTAGGCAACAAAATGAAAGTTGGGATTATTTTTGATGAATTTTTGCTTTTTAATTTTTTTTGAAATTTTTATTTAAATTTTTTGAATTACTTTCAACCCCCATTTCTTTTTCTTTTTTAAAGATTATTCTTACCTTAGAAAAAAATAGATATAAAAAATAATGAAAATGAGAAAAATAACTAAAATCATACAAAATTAATCAAATAAATAATGTAATCAATAGAAATTAAACAGAAACTGGTAAGAAATAAAATAAATATATACGGAATGGTGGATTTTAACATTTTTACACACTATACGGAATCTTAATGTATTATTTATTTTTTAAAAGAACAAGCCGTCTGGTAAAGTTTGAATTATTGTAGATAATTTTTTCTAAAAAAATAAGAAGTGATATGTCAATACTTTGTATAATGCGTAAAATATTAAAATCCACCCATGTATTTTTATTTTATTTTTACCAATTTCTAGTTAGTTTCCATTGATTATCTTATTTATTTTATTATTTTTGTATCATTTTAGTTACATTTCTCATTTTTTTCATTTTTTATATCTATTATTTTTATTTTTTAACTAAGACTAATCTTCAAAAAAGGAAAAAGAAACGTTGATGGGAAAAATTTAAAAAAATAAAAAAAATGAAAATTCATCAAAAATAATCCCAACTTTCATTTTGTTGCCTAAAATGGGCATTTTCGTTAACCCTCCGTTAGAAATTTAATGACAACCCAAAACTGGCAAATTTCAGTAAAGTTGGGATTATTATGCATCACAATGAAATGTGAGATTATTTTTAAAATATCGGGTAAAGTTGGGATTATTTTGGGTAATTTTTCCTTATTTTAATCGGTTAGACTTTGACTTTAAAGTCAATTATATTTACCTGGTGCAATTGACGTAAGTGGAGGATGAATTTACCGGAGGCCACTAGATTAAACGAGCCGTATTTTAATAAACAAGTTCTAGTTTCAATTTAGGACATGTGACTGAAATTATTTTTAACTTAATCTATATAAGAGAAAAAAATTAATAATTTTAAATATTTCATCAAATTTTGATACAATAGTAAATGACATTAGTTTCTAATTTTGTCAAAAATAAATGGGAAGAAAAACAACATACCATAAATCTCATTTATCTTTGTGGAAAAAAGAAATGTTAGGAAGTCATTAATCCGGTAACACTATGGCATGAAAAATCAGCCCGCCGGAGCAAAATGCTTCGCCGGTCGACGGCGAAACTCATCAGCCAGGCTTCCCAGACACCGGCCAGACCCGAACCCGTTTTTCAGCTACTCCAAAAACACTTAAAATCCAAATCAATCACGCTGTGCAAAGAAATCCACGCCGCCCTACTCAAGTCCCCCTCCTACGATCACCAAGTCCACGTATCAAACACCCTATTGAGTTTCTACTCGGAATGTGGGGATTTCTCCGCTGCCCGCAAGCTGTTCGACAAAATGCCTCAAAAGGACGTGGTTACTTGGACTTCAATGATCTCCTCTTCAGTTCGCTATGGGGATCCTGAAAAAGCCCTGAATTTATTCAAAGAGATGCTGCGAAAGAATGAGAATCCAAACCCGTATACGTTTTCGACCATAATTCGAGCTTGTACTAGTTGTTCCTTGATTGAATTGGGGAAGCAAGTTCATGGTTTGATTCTCAAGTATGGGCTTGCCAAGAATGAGTACACTGGGAGTAGTCTTGTAGATTTCTACAAAAAGGTTGGAGACAACTTAAGTGATGCATTTTGTGTTTTCAATGGACTATCAGAGAGGGATCTTGTAATATGGAACATCATCATATCTGGGTTTGCCCAATCAGGCGATGTCAACAAGGTTTTGAGCCTGTTCGAGGAGATGAGGAAGGCGGATGAGTTGATGCCAAATGATTTCACATTAACCAGTTTGCTCAAATGTTGCTTTTCCGGCAAAGACGTTGAGCAAGTTCATTGCCTTGCTATGAAATCCGGATTTGATGGCGACATTGTAGTGGGAAGTGCTTTGGTGGATGTATATGGGAAATGTGGAGATTTAGGTTCTGGGGAAAAGGTGTTCGAGTCAATGGAGGTTAAGGACGCGTTTGCTTGGAGTTCAATAGTGACCGGTCATGTAAGAACCGGTTCGGATACGCGCGCCATAGTTTTGTTCAAAGGCATGCTTTCGCAAGGCGTGAGACCCGATCAGCATATACTATCTAGCACCTTGAGAGCCTGTGCGGAGATCGGCTTTCTTGAAACTGGAATTCAAATCCATTCACAAACCATCAAGAACGGTTATCAAAGGGACTGTTTTGTCAACACTGGCCTCATCAATCTTTACGCAGGTGGGAACAGAATATCTGAGGTTGAAAAGCTGTTCAGAAGTATGGAAAACAAAGATATTGTGGTTTGGAACACAATGATCATGTGTTATGCAGAATTAGAGGAAGAAGGAGATTCTTCTTCTTCTTCTTCTTCTTCGTTATGTGTCAGTCTGCTAAGAGAACTACTAAACCAAACCCCTTTGTTATCTCCAAATGAAGCAACTTTTGTTACTGTTATGAACTCTTGCAAAACCGTTTTGGATTCTCCCATAGCAATTCAGGTTCATTGCTTGATAACAAAAAACTTCGAAACAAACAGGACTTCCATTGGGAATGCACTCATAAAAATGTATTCCAACTGCAAGAACATAGAGTGTGCTCATAAGGCCTTCAATGACATTGTCCATAAAGACGAAATCTCATGGAGTTCACTCATTGGAGCTTACCAACAGAACGGTTTCGGTTTTATAGCTCTTCAAATCTTCAAAGAAATGCTAGAAAACGGCATACCTCCAACGATGTTCAGCCTTCCTTTAACCTTTGCTGCCTGTGGAAAGATCTCAGCCGTTGATATAGGAAAACAGATCCATTCCCTTATATGCAAATTAGGGTTCCACAGAGATATCTATGTCAAGAGCTCGCTCATTGACATGTACGCGAAATGCGGGTACATGGAGGATTCTGAGATGGCATTTGAGGAACAAGGAGAACCAAACGAGGTGTTGTTCAACTCGCTGATCTCTGGTTTTGCAAAGGGTGGAAATGCCGTTAAAGCGGTTAAATTGTTTCAAGAAATGGTAAAGATGAGATATTTACCCAACCCCGTCACCTTCCTGTCAGTTCTGTCAGCCTGCAGTCACGCAGGCATGGTAGAAGAGAGTCTGCTCATCTTCAAACTGATGAATGAGAGGTACGGTTTGGGACCCGAAAAAGAACACTACGGGTGTTTGATTGATGTTCTCGGTCGTGCGGGGAGACTGGAGGAAGCGTATGAAGTGGTGGGTAGTGGCAATGAGTGTGTTTTTGCATGGAAGACATTGTTGAATGCATGTAGGAGTTATGAAGATGTGAAGATAGCAGAGAAGTGTGCAAGAAAAGTGTTGGAGATTGACCCTAAAGATCCTTCTCCATACCTTGTTTTGTCTAACATGTACTCTAGAGAGGGGAGATGGGAAGAGTCTTCTAAGTTGAGGCAAAAAATGATGCAAATTGGAATGAAGAAGGATCTTGGAAGCAGTTGGTTGATGTAGAATGACTGAATGACTCTAACTGACCATGGGCTTTTCCAACTGATGGACTACTAATGAGATACACAAAATCTATGTTGCACGAATTTTTTAACTAAGTGTTTTCCCTTCCCCAAAACGGCCCCTATTTGGGCACTTCGGAACGTCTCGCCATTCAAATTCTTTGTAAAATTTGGAAACAATGGTGTTGTCCTCATTTCCGATCCCATCCGGGACAACTTAGCTCAAAATCAAACCAAAGACTTGGCATCACATATCATACATTTAACTCATATCTTTTGATTGACTTTAACTCGCAGAACATTTTATGACAATATTGTACTGAGTAGGTATTAGTCTTATTCAAGTATCTAGTGGGTAGAAGCTATGGGAGACTCTTGATCTATTAAGAATTCAATCCCTTCTTCATACAGAGAATAGTATTTAATTCTCCTTACCAAATTGACTATTACTCTCTTCAGTCCTAAAAATTCTTTCTGTATTGACTCTATTTGGTTAAATACTAAAATTCTTTGACTACAAATTGTGAAAAAAATATATTCAATTATAATATAAATTCAAATAATTTGGTTCATTTTAAGATATATTTTTGAAATATCAAATTTTTATAACATTTATTTATTTACATTATGCTTAATTTGAGGTTAAAAAATGTGACTATTTGAGTTAAAAAAGTCAAAACATGAAGAGTTTTTAAAACTGGAGAATATTATTTACAAGATTTAATTGAAGTTATTTTCAATTCAAGTTTTTTGAAAATTAGTATAAAATTAAAAAAAATACTAGTAAAATTTACTACCCCCGTCCTAGTGTATTTGTCAATTTTGACTTTTTTGAGTCAAACTAGACAAACTTTTAACTCCAATTGCTCTCAATTTATATTGCATATTAGCATAATGAAATACAATTTTGAAAGTTCTCAATACAATAAATCCGATAAAGTCATTTTTATGTTAAAATACATTACGGTTTTTATTTAATTAAAGTTCAAAGTTTGTCCAGTTTGACTCGAAAAAAATCAAACTGGACAAATACACTGAGATGGAAGAAGTATATATATTTGAAAACTACATCAAAAGTTCTACAGAATAAGAAGTGATTAAACTATATATGTTATATAAGTTTCTCAAATGGGCCATGAAATCAGACAAACTAACGTAGTTAAAATTTGACTCTACAAACAAACTAAAATTGAATAGGAATGGAGTAGTACATGGATCAATCTGTCTTATTATCATATCCCAAGGCCTAGTTTATAACAAGGTGCTGGAAATGTGGGACATGATCTCCAAAGTAAAGGGTAGGGATTAGTTACATATTCCCCTCAAATGCAACAACTCCCCTCCAACAATGGCGTGTTTGGTTGGAGATGAGGGGAATGCCGGAAAATGACCCCCCCCCCCCCCCCCCCCGCACTTGTTTAGTTCGAAACGTTTGGGGGAGGGAGGTTCAGGCTTCACTTTAGCCTTCCCCTTCACCCCAATCCCTTCCAACCAAACACACCTCAAGCCAAAGTTTTCATCCTGCCCCACATTCCAACAAACCAAACAAGATAGAGTTAAGCCCAGTAAAATTAACCAAAACTATATATCCAGGAGTCCACCCACTCTCTACCATTACTATGCTTTGTTTCTAGAAAATACAGTAATAAACAAACACTGCCGAGACATGAAAAGCAGTAAATTTTCATCAAGGGCAAGAACAAAGTCCCCAAACAGGGAGAAAAAGAAGCAGTAAATGCTTTTTAAAGATGAAAAAGATTGCAATTTTTTCCAGCACTCTATTTTTACTGTCTTGACCTAGAATCAGCCCTCCTTGCTTCATCCTGAGTTGAAGGAAAGAGCTCAATGTACCTCGATCCGATCATCATATTGTCCTTGCACATTGCGTTCTTCGCCTCCTCGGATGATGTGAACTCCACGTATGCCTCCCCGGTAGTCTTCCCATCGGATCGGTACCCGATCCGCACCTTTTCGTCGGTCAAATTGTAATCCGCGCCGAAAAACTTGATAATATCTGATTTCTTGACAGAAAAGGGAAGTCCGCGTAGCTTCAGAATCTCAGTGTACTCCAACTGGTCCTTGTTCTGAGTCCTTTTAGGCGGCTTATGCAGTGGTGGTGGTGGGGAAGAACCGTGGTGGTTGTGGTCATATCCCGGTGATTCTCTAACCTCTGCAGCAATGGCCTGATAGTAGTCCTGCTTCTTGCACCTGAAAACCTCAACGTACCTCCTCCCCATGTTCTGGCGGTCCCTCAGAAGGGCATTCTCGGCATGCATGTTTCCAGCAAAGAGGACGAAAGCCTCTCCTGAAAACCTTCCATTTTTGTTCACCAGGAATGCGTCAATGATGTCCAGACCGGCGAAGAAGAGTCGGATGTCGGATTCCGAACAGTTGAAGGGGAGACCCCTGAGACGGACCACAGGAAATGCCCCTGAGGATGGATATCCGTGGGTGAACGGGTAACCGCTTGGACCGTTGTTCACTGCAAAGTAGGGATTCGATTCCGTCATTCTTGGTCTCTTTGAGCCGATGTCGTACCCGTCCGACACCCCCCCGCTCCCCAACATGGCCCTTCAGTTATTCATACACAAAAAGGACAAAAATCCCCCAACTCAACCTTGTTAATAAAACCATACCCAACCCATGTGGTTTCTAAGTCCTAGTCTCTAACTTCTATATCCAAAAAAAACATAAATATGCATCAATTTTGAAAGAATGGAGCACTGAAAGCTATAACCCTTATTACTATTTTAAAATGCTCATTGATACTATAAACTATCAAGAGAAAGCAGTCAGAAATGATACTTCCTTTGTCTCGAGGCACAACTTTTTAAATTTTGACAATGTAAAACTGATGAAACTCATGAAATGCAACTTATAATTTTTAAAATCAATTGTTGGCTTAACTAAATTTATCATAATGATGAATCTCATAAAACACACCAACTAATAATTTTAAAATTCAATTGTTGGCTTAACCAGATTTATCAAATAAAACTTGAATGTAACCTTTTTCTAACAAATTTCCTGAAAATAGCCTTGTTAGATGAAATGTGCCTCTTTTTTTTGTTAAACAAGACTTTTTCTGTGGGGCAATGAAGTATTAAAAAACAAATTTAATTGATTTCCTTTCTAGAAAAATCCTGAACATATAATTGGTGCATCCAGAATCTCTAGTAACAAAAACAAAATACAAAGTGCAATGCCCAATGCTACAATAACGCTACTAATCCCTGGTTTGGACTTAAGGAGCATAATAGCCACAGAAAATCATAGGAAATGAGAGTTAGACACCACAAAAGTCTTTGTAAGAACCATAAACGCAAAGCAAAATCCATTTTCAAAAAAATTACATGCTCAAGTGAACTACAAATGTAAAAGAAAAAACCTTTTCATGTATAAATATCAAACTAAATAATATCCCACAAACAGTGGTGTCTAGGGAGTGTATGTGCACGCAAACCTTACCACTACAAACTAAGTATCAGCAATTTAATTTCAACATCAAAAGAAAACACAAAACAAAGCAAGCATTTCGATATCCTCTCCTCCGTTAACGAGCGTAAACACCAATTGGACACAAAAATCTCCATCTTCTACAATGGTTCTTTTAAATCCGCATAATATTAAAAACAACAACAGGTAATCGATCCAGAGATCCGTTAAAACAAATCTCTGAAACCCCCAATCACGAAACACAACGAATCGGCATAAATTCAAAGCATAAATTGACAAATCAGTCTGTAAATCCATGGAATAGTTAACATAAAATATAGGCGGATTTCGTGTTCGACTTACCCTCTTGATCCGTACATGGCTATGGGCTTCCGCGAGAAGGCCTTGAAGCTCCGATGCGGACAGCAATGGAGGCGAATTGGAACGGTCCAATCGCAAGAGAAACCCTAGACACAGTCGAGGACGCAGACGGAAATCTTCTAGGATGTGCGCTCGGTTATTTTCGTACTCCGTATTTTTTTTTTTTAGTTTAATAATGCGGAGTATAATTGGTTGTAATTACCAGAAGGCCCACGGGTTTTATTCAAGGGTGTCGGATTGCGTCCTAGGTGAATACGGGTGCGTTAGTCCAAATCCGGATTTGGATAAGCTAAAGATTGGCCCAGGATCGAATCCATAACACTAAAATCTATATGGCATATTGAAATTAAAATTAGGAATAAATCGAATAATAATTTTAATTTGTTGTTTAGTAGCATAAAAATATATTTGATTTAAAATTGGTAGTGACAAAAATGAATAAATCAAATTTCATCGAAACCAATTTCATATAATTTCAACTCTCAACTCAATTTAATTCTGTGTACCAAACAAAATCCTAAGAAAATCTTTTGCGTTTTTTAGAATTCAATTTTATCTATTAAAAGAAGGGATAATTTTACTCCATATTATGGAATGGGCTAGCAAAATAAAAAAGAGAAAGAACAAAAATAACAAAAAAAGAGAAAGGAAACTAATAAAGGTAGAATTTACCCTTCAAATGTATTTCTATTACTGGAGTATTAATTTTTAATGTGTGATACTACTTTCGTCTCTGAATATTTGTCCACTTTTGACTTTTTTCGGTTAAAATTGGGAAATTTTAACATCAAATTAAATAAAAATAATATTAGATATTGATACTAAAATAATTTTATTAGATTTATTATATCAAATATTTTCAAAATATTATTTTATATAATTAATATACAATACATAGTTAATAGTTTATTTAATTATAGGTCAAAGGCTGAAAATAGTTACCGAAAAAAGTCAAAACTGGACAAATACTCAAGGACGGAGGAAGTATACATTAAACATTTTTAAATATCATTGTTTTTAACTTTTTAACATACTTTAAATAAAATATATCCTTCATTCGTATTACATAAAAACTTTCTTTTTAAGTTACATATATTTACTTTTTTCACTCTTTTCTTCCTATTGAAAGATCTTAGATATCATTAAAATTGATATCTTATTGTTAATTGCACTTTTTTTCAAAAACTCATGATAAAAATAAAAACTTAACATTGAAGAAACTTTTAGTCTTAAAGTTTATATTACATTAAATAGAAGAAAAGAATTCTAAAAAAATATTATAAAATTATATAGAAAAATATAATTAAAAAATTAAAATAATATCTCACTAGCCTCCGAATCGGTTTGATCTGAACCCGTATATGAAAACATTAGAGGACCCAAAAAAATGTGTAAGATCGTTTCAAATAAATGAAATAATGGTTAACTCTATCTACTTACATATACGGAGAAAGACATATTTAAATGAGACAAATTGGTTAATACACTAATTCAAAAAAATGTTGCTATATATACTTTCATTTGGGCTAAATTTTGATCATATTTATGCTAAATCAATAACTTTATCCTTTAAAATACAAAAGAGAAAATTTATATGCAAGCCAATTTTTAAGGCCAAAGTTGTCCATTTAACAAAAAAAAGAATTGATTTAACCAAACTAAGGGTAAACAATATACCAACACCCAACAAATTGGAACCAAAGTTGTTACAATTGAAGAGCCTAATTTGGCCAATTCTTTTCTTTAATTCATTACTTTATTACTCTCTTGAGCAGGAATCTGCTTGCCTTGGTAGACACAAAAATCCATGGAATAATCCCAACCTGCAACCCACAACATTAAATTAAAATGTCTTAAACTTGGACCTCAAATTAAAGCATACAATGAACTCTCTTTGTCACTTAATATTCACTAAAATTTGAAGTGTTCAGTCTTAAGTATAATAGTCTGCAGTAATCTAGAATTGAACTTGATTTTTTAAGTATAGAGATTGAATAATATGTAAAGACATTTATTCTTGGAGAAATTAAAGTTTTTACTATTAAGCACCATTGTATTGTTGCTTGATTGGCCTCTGGCTAACCAAGACAAAACGTTGCCTGCAATTGGAAAAAAAGAACATGTCAAAAGGTATGATTTTTCAAAGGGATGTCATTCTCAAATATCTATTCAATTTACTTTTCGATAACCTGTATATATTAACATTAGTAACCCAAGTGCAAAGCACTCGCATCTGATGAACATATATACACCAAAAATTAAAAAAAAACCAAATATAAAAACCAGCACCAAACATGAAAATGGAGTAGTCCATCATATGTGTTGGGTGTGTGCGTATTCTCACCCCAATTCTGCATTAATATGATATTATCTGTTCTACACAAAATTCTCACAGATTTGCTTTTGAACACGTACTTTACAAAGAGCCTCATACTAACAAGTTGAGGTAAACCTATTTATTTTGGTTCCCTTTGTCTGGGGTGGGAGGCATTTTGCACCCCAAGAACATCAACATTTGAAGTTTCATTTTATAAGGTTAACTTAACAAGAAGAATATTGTAGTAATTAAGGAGCCATTACCAAAAGGTTGTACAAGATGATTAGATATGGAACCTACAGGGACACGCCAAAACCATAAAACCAGTGTAAGGTATGTGCAGGCCTGCATTAAGTACAATTAATTATTTCCCCATAGTTTTTTTGAGAGATATGAAAAATACTTACTAAAACAAGATTCTCATTTCTAAATTACATGCTAATTAATGATGGGATAGGTTGGGTATATTGGCAAATTATATTATACATTCGGTTGTACCTAATTTTGGGTACAACCAAGAAATTATTTATGGTATGAATTTTATTTTACATGAGAATGAAGACTAAGTTATTTGAGAATGAATACTGTTTTAGTTCAGAATGAATACTACATTATCTGTAGATGAATATTATAATTATGTTGAGCCAATGTGTGAAAATGAGTATTGCATTATTTTATAATGAATACCACGCTAATTATATTTGTGCGAGAATGAGTACTACTCTATTTCAGAATAAGTATTACCCCAGATGTACCTATCTCTAGAATCTAGATACACCCGGTTGTACCATATACCTTCTCGGGTATATTGGATTTAATCTATTTTATACATTAAAAGTGAAGGATAGGTTTTCTTTCATTAATTAAAAGGGAAGACAAATCTTATCTTCGGATAGAGGGTCAAACTTGTCAAAGAACCAACTCAATTAAGAATGGTTTTTCTGTAGGCATTACTTATTTGAGTCTTGCCCGTGAAATTTTAAATTTTTAAAACTAGATTGTGGTGAGTTTCGAACTCATAGCATTTTGGTCATCAATGCTCTGATACTATGTCAAGAAACTAATTCAACCAAAAGTAAATTTAAGTTTGTGATTGTAGCCCCCGTAATGATTTTTATATACTCTAACAAAACTAACTAAAGACCCATTTGTTTAGCAATACCTTTAAAATTAGGAGGCCTTTTGCATACATATGAAATGACAAGCTTAACTCCTTACTATGCATTTCAATACCTGCACATTTTAATGGAACCATTACCAATAATTCAATAAGCACTCCAAGTCAATGTTTGATTGTAATTAATTAGTGAATAAAGAATGGATTTGGCAAGGGTATTTTTGGGTGAAATAAATAGTTAGATTTTAAAATGGAAAAAACATTTAGTTATCATCTATAAATAGTCTATCACTCAAATATTTTCAATTATTGTGTAAAGTTTGGAGTGTAGAGTGAATATAACATACTTTTTGCAAGTTCTTTTTCCTTGGCAGCTGCCATTCTTCTCATCTTTGCAGCATGTGCAAATGTTGAAGGCCTGTAATCAAATAAGTATTAATCACACAATTTTATTTTATATTTGATTGAAATTAATTCCAGTTCAATTTATTTTGGAACTAGCAAAGAATAAAAGATCAAATTTTATATATTTAAAAATTACAGCAAAAGATTGACAAAATTTATAAAGAAAGAAGATATAATTTGATTATATAAATAATAAAGTGAAAAATTATTTCAGGATAGAAGAAGTACGAGTTTCTCACAGTGATAGGGCAGCAGCCTCTTTCAGGAGCCCTTTGATTTCCGCCTTTAGCCGTACATTGTCCGCAGACATGGTAGCTTTCTGGGATAAAAAAGATCGAATCCAATCGATTTTACCGTCACGATACAATTCAAATGGATTAACATTTATAAAATAATTAAAAGAATATGCAAAAAAATAAAGAAATAATGCCTAAGAGTGTAAGATTATGTGAAAAAAGAAAATTGAAAAACCTTAATATTGACCTCCAGATATCGAGTGAGAAATTGAAATGCAGACACCAAAAAGAAAATCAATGGAGCTGCCATTGATGTGTCCTTTTCTTCTACAGATGCTTCCATTTCTTTTTCTTCTTCTTTTTGTCTTTCTTAAAAAAATTCAGATTTTAATTTACCCTTATTGCTACCATATTTTGTATTTTTTTTTTTATTTTTTGGGTTGTAGACTTTGCAGGGAAAGTTTGTGATTTCTCCTTCATTGCCGCTTAACGCAGTATTAGGAATGGGAAGTATTGTTTATTCATTTGCAATGGAAAAAGTGGGAAAAAAAAACATTTTAATACAATGAAATCAGCTTGTTTGTTTATTATAATGGTGGAATTTTATGTTTTGGACGTACTATAATTCAAACTACCTCCGTTCCTAAATATTTGTCTAGTTTTGACTTTTTTCGGTCAACTATTTTCAACATTTGACTTATTATGAAATAAAATATATATTGTAAATGAATTAGATAAAATAATATTTTGAAAATATTTGATATAATAAATTTAATAAAATTATTTTTGTATCAATATCTAATATCATTTTTATTTAATTTGAGGTCAAAATAAACTAATTTTCACCAAAAAGTTAAAAGTGGATAAATATTCAGGGACGGAGGAAGTATAAGAAATTATTCAGGATAGAACTAAAACATAAATATGGAGTATTGTTTTTTCTTCCATGTTTAATATAAATAACATGGAGTACAATATTATTGTGAAAATTGTTATTTTATTTAATTTACATGGCACTAAACGCTGTTCTAAAAATTAGGGATAAGTATTGATCAAAATTGACTTGAGGAATACATAGATATTTTAAATTTAAAAATGATAAATATACTTTTCCTTGTGTGTCTAATTAAATGGCATGTACATAATTTGCATGATCTAGTTTTATTCTTTTTTACCTATTATGATGATGATGACGATCATGGTAATAATAATAATAATAATAATAATAATAATAATAATAATAATAATAATAATAATAATAATAATAATAATAATAATAATAATAATAATACGGCCCGGGTTAGGAGTAGGAATCGTCAATTTTACGAACGGAACATCGGGAGTGCTTCAAAAACGCAGTGGCACCAGAGTGGCACCGTTCTCCGGTGTCACTTGAACCGGGCCAATAATAATAATGTTAAGAATAATAACAACAACAACAACAATAAAAATTGTAATGAGAATAATATCTAAAATATGCTTAAATAAATTTTAAAAATGTCTTTTTTTCAAGATTCTACCATTTTTTTCTATTTTTTCTACTATTTGCTAGTCTCTTCTGGGTCTTTCTAATTTTTTTCAATTTCTTCCAGTTTTCTATAACATTCAATTTTTTTTAGCCCTAAAGAACAAAATCTAAAATACGTAGAGTTATTGTCCCATTGTAATTCGAGCTTGTGACCTCCCATATGAAAAAGTCACCATGATATTGTTGGAGATTAAGATATTTGGCTAAAATATTAAATATGTTCCTCTACTCTTTTACATATCCAAATATTTTATTTTTTTAATTTTTGTTTTTCCTAATATTTATATGGTCTCAAGATTCACATTTAAAATGTGAATCTTCTCACATAGACGTACATATCATTATTTTCTGTTTTGTAAAACACCTATTTGTTTAACTTACAAATATATTAAGGTCGAGAAAATAAGAATAAATTCTAATCTTTTACTGACTTAGAAATAAATCAAATTCCCGCCAAAATTCCATTCTGGAACCTACTTATATTTAATATTTGTTCTTTCCTTTTCTTCTCCCCTCTCAAACCCTTCAATTCTTTCCAATTTTTGAACTTCTCCATAAAGCCGAAATACTCGCAAGTTCTCAATGTGAAACCGATACATCTCCGCCGCCGATTTATAGATTTCTCGTCGGTTTCCGCCGCTCGCGGCCGATTCTCACCGGTTTTTCGATCGATTTTTCGGCAGGTTTAGCGATGAAGGAGCCGAATCGAAAGCCAAGCCAGACAACAAGTGAGTTGATTTCGATTTTTTGTTGATTTCGATTGATTTCTAATGCGATTTCTGTTGAGATCTGCGATTTCGATTGTTGAAAACACACGATTTGCTGGAATCGGACTCAGTTCTGCGGCGAATTTTGACAGGCTCGCTGTGCGGAAAAGTGAAGCCGCTGAGAAGAAGAAAGCGAAGAAGGCCTCCAAGGATCCAAACAAGCCGAAGAGACCTCAAACCGCCTTCTTCATTTTCATGTACGCTTTTCGACCAGATTTCTGTATTGGATCAATACGCATTGCAGGGGGGTTTCTCTCCGGAGAACAATCAATTATTGTGCACACTTGTTTTTTACTGGATTTTTGTTTTTGTGATAGGGAGGAGTTTAGGAAGAGGTTCAATGCCAATAATCCAAACAACAAATCCGTTGCAGCCGTTAGTGATTTATTACTGTTTTTTTTTTTGAAAATTCAGAGAAGAGAAAAAACAGTTCAAATTGTGTAATGTGCATATTTAGTTATTGAATGTTAATAACAGTCTTTAAATTTATCAGGTTGGCAAAGCCGGAGGATTAGAGTGGAAGGAAATGTCTGATATTGTAAGTATTTGATTGCCGTTTTCAACATTTGGATGCTAATTTTTGGCATTATTATTATTATTATTATTATTATTATTATCATTATTGGTCATGTTTGTTATCAGCGTTAGCGCTTTGAAAAGACTATTGACGGTAGCTTTTAGCGTTTTTAGAATTATTCCCAAACAAGGCCATTGTCATCTTCATCATTGCAATTTGTTAGGAAAAAGCTTCATACAAAGCTGAATCAGATAAAAGGAAGAGTGCATATGAGAAGGCCATGGAAGCCTACAACCGCAAACAAGCGGATGCAGCTCCTGGCCAGGAAGAAGAAGAATCAGACAAGTCAAGGTCCGAAGTAAACGACCCCGAAGATGACCACAGCAGAATTTCAAAGGTATATACATATATACTTTTGACAGTACTTAAACTATGCTTTGGTCCTATGAATTAATTTTCACAATAAGCCGTTGTTTCACTCTTGTTTGTGGACAGGATTGGAGTGATGAGGAGAATGACGATTTTTAAATAGCTTCGCTTAAGTACCTATATTCTCTAAAGGAAAATGGGTAGTGTAAATTTCTAGACCCTTTTTAGACTTGTTTGGGAATAGCGTTACAGATTACCGTTTGCGTTTTGAAAAAAAGTTATCTACGGATAGCGTTTAGCGTTAGCGTTTTCAAAATAGTCTGCACTGTTGAAATTTTATCTAAAACGCTAATGCTAATCTCTATCGCTATTTTCAAATTGTTCCTTTATGCTTTCCTTTTGCTTTTGCCGTAGTGTTACTATATGACGGTATGATTTCTAGTGAAATTTCGTATGCCGTACACCAAGTATTAGAAGTCCAAGTGATGGGGATTATAGTCAACTGTATCAGAAATTCAATTCTATAATGCCGAGCAGTACAATTCCTAGTCAGTTAAATATTGCAACCAGTTTGAATCTTGTCATATCGTTAACTTTTTGTGTTAATTCTAAGTTTTTTCACAGTATTAATTTACTCTGTTATTATACCTTAATTCTTTGTGTCTAATTTGTTGTATTATTATAGTATAGATGTATGCATAAAAGAGAAATACTTTGAATTATCACGCCGAAGTAGGCACTATAAGTTCCACAAAATGAGCATGAAGGCACGAACCTTATGACCATATAAGATTTTAGAATAGTGTTGAAACTTGAAAGGTATGTTGGTTTTAATATTTTAATGGAATGTACTTGAAATGTAGGATTTGGGCAAGTATTTATTTACTACTTTCTTTATCCCATTTTATATTGCTTGTTTTAAATTTGGAGTATATTTAAGGAATGAAAAAGATAGAGCTGACTTTTGAAAAATGCCCTTATTTTTCGCCCTTATTTTTTAGGAAAACCCTTACTTTTTTTGGGGGGGGGGGGGGGGTAGCAACAAATGAGAAAATAAGGTGAAGAAGAGTGACTTTTTTAGGGGTAGTTTAAATATTTCATCTTAAGTTTACTATAATAAAAAACATGCAACTCATTTTGGAATGGACCAAAAGTCAGACAAGCAATTGAAAATGAGATAGAGAAAGTAACACGGAGGAGTAATAATGATACTATGCCACCAATTTTGATATGGAGTAAGAGTTATTTTTGTATAAATACAAATTGTGACTGATAAAAATTATTATGTGTGAGATACTAGTAATATCATTACTGAGTTTATTCTAGCATAATCCTTCTAGGAGTAGTATGACACCATATGTTCTTGGATCACACTCATAATTATTATTTATGTATGTTTGTAAAGAAAACATGGCATTAAAATTGATTCAAAGCCAATTTAGGCAATTAATTTTGACCACGTTTGGCATCAATGTTAGAAGTAATTGTTTGCGTTTTGAAAAGACTATGTCACAGAAGTTTTATTGTTAGTATTTTTAGAATTAATCTATATCGTTAAACTTTAGTTTAAAATGCCAACGCTACTTGGAATCATTGTTCTCAAACAAGGCTTTTGTAGGTGTACTATAATGACTTATTCCTTTTGTGTTTAATACTTCATTTGTTTCCATTGTGATTTTTTTATTTTTGATTTTATTTTAAAATCAATTTATTTGAAAATTTTGGATAGAAATAATAAATAAAATTTACATTTTTAAAAATTATATCAAAATATTTAGAAAACAACATCTGATATGACTTCATAAAGTCATTTACTATTTGGATTCTGAACTAAACTACAACTTTAGTATTTCCAAAGCACTATTCCAACTTCACGGGAATTTATATTTATTTGTGCTTTTTCATGGCCTATATGATAAAATAAAATATTCTTGTCATCACTTGTTTTGCTAAACTTTTGAAGTAGTTTTTAAATATGTATGTTTTATTTTTTATTTCTATACCAATATTTAAATAAAATAGATTGAAAAAATTTTGAATTTTTCTTCGTTTTGCGAACCGAGAAGATCATTATAGGACGGAGGGAGTAAAAATAATAATGATAGATATATAATACTAATAAAAATAAAAAAGGAATGCATTAATTAAAATGTATGGTTAATCAAAGAATCATAATTTAAATATTGGGTTCCTCGAACATGTTATTTTGGTTTGATATAAATGTAAGTGTGACTTGATCAAACCTAAGTGTTTTTGGCATGTCTTTTTGTTTTTCTTTTTGGCTTGAATCTTTTTTGTGTTTTTTTGTCTAATGTAACGTGATTAGATTCCAATTAAGATTGACATTAGATGCTCTGAAATATTTTAATTCTGATTGGTTTTAAATATTTTTTATTTTATCTGGTTTAACTATAACAATTATCAATTGAAGCTTGTTTTTATTTTTAGTAACAATTACATAGTACTATGTCTATTTTTTATTTGTCCACTGACATAAATAAAGATAGTGGACAAAGAATGAAAGAAGTACTCTCTCTGTCCCAAATTATAATGTCTGTTTACTATTCACAGGGTCAAACTTCATTCACTTTCTTTCTCTATTTTCGTTAGCAATTTGATAAAATAAAATATTATTGTCACTACTAGTTTTGTAAATTTTTTGATGTAGTTTTTTAATATGTAATTTTTATTTTTTAATTTTATACCATTTGTCATATAAAATAGTTTGAAAATAATTTCAGTCAAACATCGTAAATCGAAATAGGCGTTATAAATTGGGACGGAGGTAGTAGTAATTATAAACTCGAACAGGAATCGAATGCTATGCAGTATTTGGCTCTTGCTTGCCAACGTAACATTATTGATAAAAACTCAAAAAATAATGAAAGTAAAAAAAAATCCGACCTGCCGGATTCGAACCAGCGACCTAAGGATCGGCTGCCAGGTTGAACGCCAACTACAGTCCTCCGCTCTACCAACTGAGCTAAGGTCGGTTGTTGTTTCACATTATTCTTTTGGAAATGTAATACGTAAACGCCGCTATCTAACCTCAGTTTAACAAAAAAAGCAAAAATTGGATGGGGTGAGAGAGGCTCGGACTCTCGACCTCAGGATTTCTCTTTAAGCTATGAGACCTACGCGCTAGCCAACTGCGCCACCACCCCGACGATGCCTTAATTAATTGATAGTTTTCTTTACATTTTCATTTTTTTTATACACAAACAATATAAGTGTAAGACCCATCTGTGCTCCATAAGAGTATCCAATCAGCTTGGATCTATCTCAATACCCTTTTGGGGGGATTTTTAAAGATTCTAGATTTCAGCTAGAAGTGAGCAAGTACCGAACCGATACTGAAATTTACCAAAAAAAACCTGAGAATACCGAATCAAAAAATACCGAACCGAAAAAGTATCCAGAATGAACCAAACCGTACCGAACTGAATGGTCGGTACGGTATTCGGGAACGGTACGAGGTGACGTCCCATACCGAAAATCCCGTACCGAACATATATACTAAAATATTATAAAAATAATACCCCGGAGTAATATTTTTATATATTCCTTCACTAAATTATAATTTTTTAAAAAAAAAATTGGTTCAAGTTTTATTATGTGTAAATTATACTTTTATTTGAGTTTTAATTATTGTGTATGAGCATAAAAGTATTCACAAAGATTCAAAATACTCCTTTGTTGTCAGTCATATTTTAGTTTGTGAAATATAAACTAAGTTTTTGATACGCATCTCTTACATTTAAATATTCATTTTTTTAATTTTTCATGTTTTTTTATTTAAATTTACTTTTAATTTTCAAAAATAAAAGGGCATTGTTAAATTTTAACGTGTAAAGTATGTATGTATCTTCATCCCGATTTGTACCAAAACTGACATCGAACCATCCTGAACCATACCAAACCGATATTTCGGGATCGAGATCGGTACGAAGTAAAATCCCATACCGAACCAAAATATTTGGTACGGTATCGGTACGAGCTAAATACCGTATCATACCGTACCATGCTCACCCCTAATTTCAGCCATCCCTGCTCTATAAAATACTTAATTTGTTCCAATTTTGGTTAACAAGCTCCAAACAAATTAAAGGCATTCAATCCAAACCATTACACTTGAAACAAAGTTATAATCATATGAATTTGAGAAATACCATCGCATTTTAGGTTTTTCGCTGTCAATTCTGTTCTGGAGATTATTTTAGAAATAGACATCCCAAATTCAGCGGGTGAGATGACGGAGAAGAAAGGCAACAAACATTGTAGTGAGAGAAAGCATCGTTATATGCTCGCCTGTGGAGGTGCTCCGACTCGAGTATGACGTCATCGCAGTCGAAGATCAATGCGTCTTGAGCACTACACGCCAAAGTATGACTCGATAGTGGTTTTAATTGAGAACGCATACAACGCATGGTAAACCAGATTCTGGTGTTTTATGGGAATATTATTATTGTGAGCATTTCATTAAGCATTAGTGTATTGTTCTTCAATATCATCATAATTTATACCACGCCTTTTTTTCAAAAACGAGTCTCTTTACTTGTAAGTATAGAACTAAGATATTAGATATGCATATTGCCTCTAATCTTGTTAACTTTATTGTTGTTGTTGTTAGTTCTTTTAAGACATGAATATAACACAGGAATTGGGGGTCATCGGGCTCTTGGAAGTATTCTTAATGCCAAGGTATCCACGCCAAGGATGAGTTTAAACGTGTCATCACAGCACAATGTAAACATCATCTTATATAAAAGGCTCGGAGCTTAAAACCGAGGACCAATATATATCTTCATCTGCAATGACATGGGGTATGCACCATGTCCCGAGAGGAGGCCCACTTTTCTTCCCACCTAATGGGTCGATAAAAACATTGGATTAGAATTCAATATAATTAAAATCATTCGAAAAGGAACTTAGGATTTTCGAAAGAGAGGGCTTTGGACAATGGAGGAGCTATAAACTCCTCCAAACTCATGGGGTCTCACATAAAACCAAACACGACATTTGTATTCTTCGATTTTCGTACCCCCTACTCTCCTTGCTTGAACCAAACAAGGGTAATATGGGTATATAGAGCAACAGTGAAGGCCATCAGAAGACAGATAGTTACCACATACCTTCTTTAGTAGCTTCTTCACATCTTTTCTGATACGTGACAGATAGTTCGGGATCTAGCGCTTTCAAAAGACTGTCATACTTCTCCTCTGCTTCTGTTATGTGTTTTGCCTGAAAACCCAACCAAGTTAAAAGACCATATGAGCAAACAACACAAACTATAGATAAAGAGATGATTTGAGTACATACAATGACACTAACAACGAGAAACAAAGCATATAAAAGCACACATGTATACGCTACATATTAAGGTAAAAATGGACCAGACTACAAACTAAGGCCCAAAAGTATACCCAACTACTCAAGTAAAGATTGGTAAAATGTGAGACTTAATTAGGAGATGGAGGGAGTATATGCTTACCAGAATGGCTGGTGCGGCAGTAGCTCCATAGATTCTGACAAACATCCGTAATATATTGAAATTGTTGTCCAATACATCTTCCTGCAAAGATTAAGCAAAACTATTTTCATCTTATCAGGTTATATAACCTTGACAAAATCAAGTGTACAAAAATACTAAGAGAAGTAAAAGCAAAACAACTGACCTCGTAGTCAAACCTAGGAGGGACATCAGCCACTCACTCATTAGAAAGGCCATTCAAATTGATGTTTTGCGACAGGCAGTTAAAATCAACAAATAAAGAAGTAATTATCAATATAGGAAAACGTAAATCCATGCCCATATCAAAGAGTGAGGGAAATGCTAGGAGCTTAAAGGTATGCTTGGATCCTGGAATATTCTAAGGAAAGGGGAAAATAATAAAAAAAAATAGGATTGCCTTCTTGCGTTTGGCTTTCACTTGGAAAATGTAAAGAGAAAGGAGATATGATTAATTTTATAAAATGTTAAAATTCAGAAGTCCATAGCAAGAAAATGGCAATACAACCAAGAACCAACCAAATGAGAGTTCCATAACATGCATCCAAAGATCATAAACAAAAATATACTCTTGGAACTAAATAATAATTCAATAAAATTACATTTTTTAAAGTTAACAGAACATCTTAAACACGCAGTCCTGCCTTTAGGGGAATACTTACAAATCATCAGATATCTCTACAAGGAACTCCGAAATTGATAAGAATTCCATATGCAACTCATTCACCTTGGAATTAGCTTCAAAAAAGACTCTCAATGAAATAAGTTATGCTTAGAAAAATACCCAATATCCCCCCAAAAAGGCATATCCACATATCACACAATGAGGAGCTAAGTTTTCATTTAATTAGCCAAAAAATACACACATGTTCATTTTGACAGATTTATAAATGTAAAAGATAAAGAAGAATTTTTTGACACGCTGAAATTTAAAAGTTGTTCCTTGACCAAACATGACTTTTTTGTTTCTGGGATGAGGGGAGTATTCACTATACACTAATGACATACAATGGGTTTTGTGACCACAGTTGGGTGAAGAATATACCTCTTCACCACGGAGTTGATACAGTAGAAGATTCAGCACTCGGTAATCAAAGGACTTCAGTTGAATAGCCAACATCACATCCGTAACAGATATCTGTTGGGGGCACTTTTGATTAAAACCAAACATTCAAACAGATTTTGATTCAGTAAAACAGTTGAACAACATTCACATGCCTCCATTTTGCTTGCAAGGGCAAAGCATAGTTTGCTTTCAAGGGACCAGTATTCAATTCCGTTCCTAAATTCCTCATTTATCCTGGACACAGCAACTCAAAAATAACGGCAGGATTTCAGCTCATTTTCCCATGGAAAATGTGAAAATGGAACAGGAAATGGTCTAAAAGAAGATTGACCTATCTGTCAAAAGCCCCTGAAGATCAAGCAGGTTAACCAGTGGTCTAAATGCATCAGATGCGATGCTGAAAGGTTTAAGGGCCAAGCGATCAACTCCCTGCACTTCATTAGAAACAAAGGGGGATTAGTTTTGCGCTTAAAATATTCTTAAAAGGAAAACATAAGTTGTTTGCATTACCCCACAAGGTTTATTGTATAAAATGGTATTCTCCCTCTTTGGTGGTTGCAGAAGTTTTTCATTTACTCTATCCAACTGCATTGCATGAGCTAACAGGTGTCAAACGAGAGTCTTAGTTTGCCAATCATTATGGCATTCGCAGGGATACAAGTTTAGCGGTTTATTGGTCCTGAACCTTAGCACACGGAGAGCAAGTTGATACTACAAACTACAAAATGATGGACAATTGATGTTCAACTTTATAGGGAGTATAGATTTAGTGTCAAAACTTTATTTTTCTTTCTAATATAGAACTTCATCTTTTTAAATGGACAATGTCGGACACTTGAAGTAGTACAAATTGTTGAATGGATTTTCACATGCACTCTGACTAGAATATGCGGTCCACTAAATCTTATGTGCCATCCATGTTATCTAGTGAAACATAACACGTGCATTTAGTGAAATGCCTTTTCACCAGTAGAGTACATCCCACAATCCATTCAGCAACTCATCCGGTCGAGGCACCATACTAGTATCTATTTTAAGAGTTGAGAAACTATATTAGAGCACTGGAAATACGTTTGAAGCTCCGGGGCTTCAAACCTTCTCTCTCTGCCACGTCAGCTTTAACTTAACTCACAATTTCACTGGAAATGGGTTTGAAGCCCCGGGGCTTCAAACTGGGGCTTCAAACCTTCATTTTTTACATTTTAAATACACATCTTCTAAAATTAAATTCATTAAATTTAAATATTTAATTATTTAAAAGAATTGAAACGAGAATAGTTCATTAAAAAAAATTGTATTCATCATAAAAAATTATATTCATTAAATAAAAAATTACTTTCATTAAATAAAAAAATTACATTCATTATAAAAAATTACATTCATTAAATAAAAAAATTAAATTCATTAAATAAAAAATTACATTCATGAAAACATAAAAAAATAGTTGAATAATAATTTTTTAAAAAAGATGATAGAGAAATTTGTATTTGTGTTGAATTTTAAAAAAATTAATTTAATTTATAGAGAAGAAAAGAGGAAAAAAGGAGAAAAAAGAAGAAAGAGGCGTTATCACGCCTTTAAATTGCGTTAAAACTATAACGCGGGAGTTTTAACGCCCGGATAACGGGGGAGGGGGCGGTGTTTAACGCCCCCAGGCGTCAAAGTGAAGATAACGCCTATGGGCGTGATGGGTATACCGAGTGCCCTTAGGGGGAAACATGCTTAGACATTGAATAATAGAAAAGTCAATGCACATTTTTTAAAAATAAATTCCTTAAAAACAATGCATAACTGTTCACACAAACCAAATTCTTTACTTATAGGTGAAATATTGTGAATAAGACAATAGTATAGGCCAGGTAAGGAACATTGTGAAAATGAAAGGGAATCCAACTGTTCCTTGAAAATCAAGATTAACACTTGCATGTTTTTGTGGTGCAAAGAGAGACTTAAAGTGTTACACCGTATCAATATTATGCTTATAAAACAATGCAACCATAAGGAGCTCATTAACATATAGAGTTTTTCTTGTCAGAACAACAATTACCTGATAGATAAAACTTTCAGTAAATGAAAGAATTGGTAGGTATTTGAATATTGACTGAGGTTGGCAAGCATCAATTCCATGAAACATGAAGTATGACCTGCACTGGTAAGTGCAAAGCAGATTCACAGATCATGCCTTTGTTGCAACTACTCACTAGTTGTGAAGAAAATTGAATGCACTTGATCCAAGTTTAAAATATTCGTGATAAGACATTCAAGAGAGAAAAGAAGCTTGTGTGAGATAACTTATGCTATAAGTATTTTCATAAGAACTGTATTCTTGTTTATGCAATGAAAGTGCTATTGTTTATATATATATATAAAACTCCAGCATGGTGCTTTCTTAAATAAGAACAAAAAGAGCTTTTTTAGAATTGAAATCACTTTCTTTGATACATTGCCAAGCACTTCTTTTTAATGCAAAAGTACTTTCCCTCCTATAAAATCACTTATACTTCAAAATTTAGTCATCCACAATGCAATCTAACTAATATCTAATGAAATATACAACGGAGTATAAGGTAGCGACTGCTTACAAAATCTTCTAAGGTAGAATTCGCATTTTGGATGGCATCCAGACCAATCAGAGCAACATCTTCAACAGCCATGTGTTTCCTACCGATGCCCACCTTATCATCACAGCAAAGAGTGCCAGTATATCGGATGGCTTCATTACCTGCCACAGAATAAGATTTTACTATGAACATTTCAAGTGAAATTTCACACTCTATACCAGGGTGACATCTTTCAGTAAAAATTTCCCTCCATTATGAAAAGAATGTAATTTCCTTAGTCTGTAATCTGTATGTCTCAAAACATTGCCCACCTTCCTAAATTTAACGCTACATATAAATCTAATTTTTCCATCATCTCCGATGGAGCCAAAATTTCACCATTTTTTGGCTTTGGGGTGTGATGGAATAAATCAAAATGGATTTGTAAACTGTCTGCGCTTCTTTAATTAATGAAGTAGCAGTTAGTCAAGCAATGCAACTTTCGACGTTGAGCCGGGGGTCTCTTTGGAAACAGCCTCTCTACTTTCGAGTAGGGGTAAGGTCTGCGTACACACCCTCCCCAGACCCTACTCTTGTGGGATTTAACTGGGTTGTTGTTGTTGTTGTATATAAATCTAATTTCCTACATTACCCTTTTAAACTTTAAAAGTCAGAGTAGTCTACTCAATGTCTTTTATGTGCAAAACCTTTTCTGTTATATCCAACACTATGTATAACTGCTGTCCATTAACTGCAGCAAAACCCGAAGTGCATCCTAAAAGTTCATGTATACACATAAATGCTCCATTATACATCTACAACCCATGACCAATTACTAACCCTATTGATACACTTTTTAAAATACCAAGTCCATCAACCTCAAAGTAATAAAATGAAATAGTTTCAATAGAAAAAGTGAGAACCATCTTCATTCATTGGCTTCTGAAATGATTTTTTCTCGGAGACGCATTTGGATGCTTCCTCAAAGAAATCCCGCGAGAACTGTGAAAAGGAACAACAAAAAATCTAAGTTTCTCTGTAACACTAAGGCTCCATTTGGTACACGGAATTCAAACTATGAAATTGGAATTGAGAACAACAATTCCAATTATGCTGTTTGGTAGCACAAAAATATGTAGATTTGGAATTGGTAGTGCCAAAAATGAGTTGGAATTGGAGAATTCAATTCCATTCAAATCAATTCTATAGAGTTTCAACTCCCAATTCCATCAATTCCGTGTACCAAACAAACCCTAACATACAACCAATGTATATACAAAAAAAATCAATCAATAACCTAATGGAAATTGCAAACCTTGGGAAGGTGTTCGAGCACTAGCTGACATTTCGTCTCAATCTTCAGCTCGCAGCATTCTTCGACCTTATCCCCAGACGAATGTCAAAACCCTAGGAATTGTATTGGGAAGATAGGTGGAAGAAGCTATGAACAGATGAGAAAAAGGGTTACCAAGAGGAGGGCGAGATCGGCGAGAAAGCGAATGGAGGACGAATCGCGTTCGCCGGAAGAGCCGATGATTCCGAAAGATTGCATCGTTCCGATCATGCTCTGTAGCTTCTTTAGCTCTTCCATGGCTTTCCTTCACTGCACTTTAGCGAGGATCACAACCCCTTCTCCCGCCCATTATATTGTTCACTCTTTCCCTCGGAGTGACCGTGCACACAAATTACTGTACATTTCCTAGCTTGGTTAAACTTTTGTTGTTTTTTTGTTGAATTTTATGCACTTTTTTTCTAGACAAAATATTGTAAAGGTTCATGTATTATTTAAAAGAGCCCGGTTCCATGGCCACTGGGTTCCAGTGGCCTCGGAAGCCACTGTCCCCTACGGATCTCCGTTCATAAAATTCATGATTCCTACCCCCTCTACTCCTGGTAAAACCCCTGCCAAGTTCCGACCCAAACTAATCACCATACCTACGTCAATTGCATCTCGTAAGTATAATTGACTTTAAAGTCAAAAGTCTTGACTTTATACTTACGAGGTGCAATTGACGTAGGTAGAGGTGATTGGGTCGGGACTTGGCGGGGGGAGTTTACCGGGGGGTTAGAAGGGGTAGGAATCATCAATTTTATGAACGAAAATCCGTAGGGGGACAGTGACTTCCGTGACCACTGGAATCCAGTGACTATGGAACCGGGCCCTATTTAAAAATGTCTAAACTAGTCTCTGTACTCAAAACTAAAATAAATTAGTCCACGTACTATTTTTTTTGTTTTAGATCATTATCTTCACTTTTCTCTTTTATTTTTTGTTTCCAATTCTTAGCGATAAATTCTAATTTTATTATAGATTACATGAAAATATTGTTTAGTATAATAATTTAATTTTAATCTAATTTTAGTCATTACATACAAAAATATTTTTTTTATAAAATAAATGTATATTGTTCTTAGTAAAAAAACCTTTTTTTAAATAAGCATAAAGTAACATGTCAAGACAATAGTTTCATGCCATCCATAGTAAAATCAGGCGTTATCACTAAGAACTTGGGATAATAAATAAGAGAAAAGTGAAGAGAATGACCTAATTGAACAAAAAGAATAATACATTACATTGTTTTGATTTTGAATACATGTACTAATTTAAACATTTTTAAATAGTACAGAGAGCTCTATAATACTTTGTCCAACATTTTTTTAGTACTCCTTCAGCATCATATCCTTCTTTCTATTACTCCATCCATTCGAAAATGATCTTTCCCGTCACTATTTCAATGGTCAAACTTTAATTATTTTCTTAACCTATTTTTTATAATTATTTGATAAAATAATTTAGTCATGTCTCACATTCGTTTTGTAGAACTTTTGATGTAGTTTTGAAATATATAATTTTTATTTTTTAATTTTACACTTATAATCAAATAAATTAAATTAAACTGAGAAATCATTTTAGAACGGAAGGAGTAATTATTATGACCTTTCAATAGCTTATGTTGGTATTAATATTTACATTGATCATTTCATAAAATAAAATATTATTTTTATATCTTGTTTGATAAAATTTTTGAATGATGTAATTTGTACTACATATTTTTAATTTTTATACTAATTTATAAAGAAAATTAATTTAAAAGAAATAAAATTTAACATAATGTTTCAAACAAGATGAAAGATATGAAACAAAGAGATTAATTTTTATTTATTACTTGGTAAAGTATCAGTCATGTTTCATTCTTATTGTGAGCAAAACACAGTATGATTTTTGAATGGAGTATTACTTTTAAGATTTTATTTTGTGGACTACTTTAGTTTTATACTCCGTGAGAGTATATTTCAATTTGTGAGATTTATTCTCTTTGTTACTAAAAATCTCACGAAAGCCTTCAAAAAAAACTTCCTAAAGAGTTCTTGACTTGTTTGAAAATAATGTTACAGATTAGCGTTAACGTCTTGGATAAAATTTCAACGATGCAGATTACATTGAAAAACTCTAATGTTGTCCATAGATTGCCTTTTCAAAACGCTAACGTTAATCTCTAACATCATTTCCAAACAGGCCAAATTAGCGAATAAATAACTGTGACTTCTAATTTTATACAGTACGGTAATTGATAAGAACAAGGTAAAATCTGTATTCTCAGGAAAACATAACCCAAAATGAAGACTTTTACTGCTAGGTAAAATTAACAGGAAAGGGTGGATGAATAAAATGTTCTTCAAACTATGAGGAAAATTCTCCAAGGTACAGAAAGATGACCAAATATATATATAAAGTTCACCAGAGGGAAAAAGAGGAAATTTTAAGGGATAGGCGTGGGTTAACATTATTAAATGGCACAAAGAACAGAAGGCTTAATAATGAAAGCCAAGTGGTTACACATATGTTCTTTTATGTCTTGCTTCTTCAGTATGGAGTGTATGGCGATGGTCTCCTGAACCTAGGCACCTTCCTGCAAAATAAAACGAGATTAAAAAAACAGAAAGGAATCCTCTCATTGTCCCAAAATAAAAGATACAGAGGATGTTATGTGCTGGTGTTTATTGGCCCTGTTTGGCATCAGCGTTAGGTTTAACATTGGCGTATTAAAAAGGCTATCTGACGATAGAGTTTAGCAATAGCGTTTTCGAAATAAATTTACACCATTAAAATTTGATCCAAAATGCTAACGCTAAGCGAAAACCCTATTCCCAAACAAGACCATTGACTTATTGCTTATTAGCAGCTTTTAACTTACAAGCTGTTTATAAGTTAAATATTTTTTCGTGAAAATAAAATGACTTAGATGATAGATAAGTTGTTTGGGAATAATTCATAAATGGTGAGAAATAATTTTGTAAATAATCTAGTCAAAATGGAACTTTTGAAAAACTGGATTAAAAATAAGTACGTAAGACCTACTTACTTTTTCTGACTTCTACGCAGCTTATAAGCACAGAGAAATATGTCAATTGATTTAAAAGTTAGTAAAAACAAATTAAAAGCCATTTGGACCAGATTATAAGCACAGAGAAACACCCATTACATCTTTTATAGAATTGGAGTAGAGACTAATGGAGAAAAAATGCTTACCCATATCCATAAGGGGGGTAGAAGTATGGAGCAGGTACATAAGGCCTCCTAAACCTGTATCCCCCCATATAAGGATTGAATCGTCTTCCTCGAAATTGTTTCATTCCGGGAACATTGGTTCTCTTGGGCATGACCTGCAGGTATTTAGTTGGTCAGCAGTCAAAGCAGACACATAATGAGATCATTAAGATGGCCACAAGACAAAAGTTCAGACTTCAGAGCATATTAGTGTGTGGGTGGGTGGTGGTGGGGATAAAGACTGTATTTGGACTAGATAAAGAGCTTGTAACGGAGGTGAAAGGAGAGAATTATAAAAAGGATTAAGGTATTCTCGTGTTTGGATTACAAATGAAATAGAGATGCTCCATACTAACAAAACAAATATGAGTTGTATTTCAAAAAAAATTATTGTAAAAAAATTACTGTTTTTTCATAACCTAGAAGGTACAGTCATGTAAATTTCAAAATTAAAAAAAATTATTCAACATTATAACTTTAGCTAATTGAAAAACTTACAAGTATAACTGTATATGTAGGATTACATGAAATTTAAGACATGTACCTTCATCAAAAGTAGAACTTTACACTTTAACAGAATATGACCCTTGTTTTTGGGTGTGGAGTATAATTTAAAAAAGATGGTGATTTTGGAGGGAGGGGAGTGATTTCTTCTCTTTATTCATTCATTTGACTCACGTTTTGCAGAGAGAGAGAGAGAGAGAGAGAGGGGGGGGGGGGGGAGAGAGGGAGAGGGTATCTCCTCACTTCATCCATTTCCCTCAATGCCAAAAACCATAGAAGACCTACACCTCCCTTCAGTTGGTTTGCCATTTCTGGCAGTTATAGGGCCCTAGGGGTGGGACTTAACAGAGTTTCCAGGACAGTGTACCTTCAACTGACGTGCATGCAGCTCAGACTCATTCAACTGAAGTGCCTCCTGAACGGCTTCTTGCTCAAGAAACTCCACATATGCAAAGCCTTTAGGCTGACCAAACTTATCTGTTAGAATAGTAACTCGATTCACAGTACCGCATGTCTGGAAGTGCTGCTGAACTTCCTCTGGTGTGCATGCATAATCAACCTGTTCAGCCAAATTTAGAAAAAAATTAGGTGAAAACAAGAAAAGGAAGCTGTATTCACAAACATGTGACATAGCTCATGAAACAGAAATTAGCTTCCAAGATCCAAAACAGGTATCATGAAGACGGCAAATAACCAGAAAATAATAACCCCCATGTCCCAACATTTGAATGGAGATTAAAAAAGTGCTAAACGTGGTTGACTCTCCCATACTACCCTCATTTGAATGGAGAAAGGAGGTCGGGTAGTGGTGGAAATAAAGGGTAAATAATGAAAAAAAGTCAAGGGCATAAAAGAGAAATCCACTTATAAACATTTGATTTTATGGAAAGATGAAGCTTTTTTGGCACGTCCCAAAAAGAAAACGAGGACTCTTTTTTGGGTTGGAGGTAGCATAAAAGAATCTCTTTTTACTCAGCTCTGCTAATAGCAATGAGGAATACCAAATTAACAGTGTGAAGCCAATTTCAGTACCATCCACGTATTTAACCAGTCAAGGCTACAAGCAATCCCTCCAAACATGCCAAGGCCAACTTACCAGAGAACACCCCCCCCCCCTCAAAAAAATAGAGCTGGTTTAGTTGGAGAATTTTGATAGAGAGAGGACTCATATTTATTTTTAGCAATTTATCACTTGGTTGGTATTAGACTATAAAATATCTATGATATGTTCAGTAAAAACTTATTTTTATGTAATTATTTTCACTTTCTTTACAAGCATCTAAATGTACGAATATATTGGTTATAAATACCACGCTACCCTTCCTTCCCCCTCCAAACCTCCAAATGAAAAAAAGGCTTAGGGCCTAGTACAAAATCAACTCACTGCTACAATACCAGAGAAAGGAAGGCTCTAAAAATCATCTTGAATGCTTTAACATCAATGCCTATAGCAAAGACCGGGCAAAGAAACAAAACACATGCAGAAAGGCAAGTAGTGACACCTCACGAGACCATGCTTAAGAGCTAGTCAATTCGGAACATTGATGTCCACCAGCCGGCGAGCAGACTCAGCAACTAGCATTGGCATGGCATAGGCTATGCTTTTGCAATTTAACGACAAGAGTTTGCCTTCTTGCATGATAGCAGGTGATCTCTAAGTCACTCGTGCACTGACCCTACATCCATCCATGCCCCACAAATACTGGACACTTTCTAAAACTCATACTCTCTTTTTTTCATATTCTTTTGATTTTTTTAAGTCCCCCATTACTGTACTTTTTTTTATTCTTTTCGAAGTTATTTTAAATCTTAGGGGACTCACAATTTTTTCATCTTTTTTACAGCTTTGTTTTTCCCCTTCATTCACTTTTTTTCCAATCAAGGGATTATGCTTTTTATGGGAACCAACATACAAATAAAAAAATTACTACAAATGCAAGCCCATCTAAAACCACAACCAATGCCTTCCACCAATATAAGAATATGTTTTAAAAAGCCCATCTCTATTCAGGAATAAGGAAGAACTCCTGCGATCATAATGAGATACAGTTAATCCACGACTCCAAGAAGCTTTAGAGTTAATAGTTAGACAAAGACTGCACCAAGAAGAGACTTAATATTTTTAAATAATCAAGAGTAGATATACAAAAGAAAAAGACAAAGGGCAGGGGCAACTCCTGTGCACAAATAGCAGTGACTTATCAATATGAATATTTGAATATGCATTTGTAGGGTGAAGCAATATGCCTCAAAACGGTATGAGGCATAAACCTCAAAGTTTATACAAACCTTCCTTTACATGTCCAAACTACTTGAACAATCTAAATCCTAGTATCAGTCATACAGAAAATTTATTTAAAATTAAGTCATAAACCACTATCATAATATTAACTCTTAAAAAAATTAAAGATCTTTTCCACATTAATTTAGAAAAAAAAGTTGTCTTTTCACAATTGAAATAAGGGGAAGAAATAATTAGAGATATAGATGTTTTAGAGCAATTTACATAAGAATAATAAAAGATTTGTTATTTCTGTTGTTTTTTCCTTATCGTTCAAACCAAAAGGAAAGAAGATCTGAACCATGTTGTAAAGAAAGAGAATAGTTCTACTACTGAGCTACAAAGCTACTTATAGTAGCTCATTAGCTTTGCTTCCCTACAAGAAATTTTTGACACCCCTGCCGGAGCACAGAGTAGTTTGTATATGTATGTTATGTGAAATAAATGAACTTTATAAGAAGATCTATAAACATAAACAAATACAAAATAAAAGTGGAACTTTGATTATTACATTGCCCACAAAGATTGATCGTGAATCAAGTTCTTCCTTGTTTGCCTGAGAAGCAGCACTTGCCGGATCTGCAAGAAACAAGTGAATCAATTGGTTGGATTAGGGACAAGAAGAGAACAACAAAGAATATGTAATCCCAAATCACTAATAGAGTAATAATATATCCACAAATTCACTTCTGAGAAAAATAACTCCTTCCCAATTGCACATTTTGATTTACTAACTTATTTGAAATACAATCATACACAGAGTAGCTACCCTTCCCCTTTCACCTCAGTAACAAAATAGCACATGGAGATAACTCAAATATAGATCTAGACCACAGATAAACAATTTCGAAGATGCGCATAGAATGATATAATATAAGATTGAAAACTAATCAATGCCTGAAAAACAAAATCATCACCTTGAGCAGCGCCCATCTCCTTCTCAACTTTGGCTTGCATCTCCCGAAGAGCAGCAGCCTCGTCCTCCATCTCCTTCAGCCGCTTCTTCATCTCATCCAATTCCTGGAGCTGCCAAATCAACCACAAAGAAACAAATCGACGAACAAGTAACAGAAACAGATCAATCTCCGAGAGGTTTTTTCGCACGCCAACGATCATATCCGTCGTAAAGCAGATGAAAACAGGGAGTACCTTGACGGCGTCATCGTCGGCGGCCGCCATATCGACATCGGCGCCGTGATGCTCGATTTCTTCGCCTTCGACGGGGATTTCTCCTCCGTAGACCTCGTGCTCCTCTTCATCCATGTTGTCGTCGCTCTTTCGGCCACCCAATCAGATCTGATTTGGAATTCTGAAGAGATTTTTCTGTTATTATATGTAAAAAAAAAAAAGGAAAATGCCATGTGTACCGAGATTTTGTACACCAGGGTACACAATATAAAAGGCCAACCCCCACCCCCATATCCCTCTCACCCCCTAAGGGGTGTTTGTTTTTCTGCCAGAAGATCTTCTGGCGTCTTTTGTCTGCGCCGCGCAGATGATAGACTCTGCAGATTGTTTGTTTTTTGGAAGACATTTCACTCAAAAAGGTCTTCCTGACATCTTCTTGGAGAAGACATTAACCAATGTCTTCTAACATCTTCTAACATCTTCTCCTTTTTTTTCTACTTCTCTTCACCACCACAACCGTCCACCGCCACCGTCCATCATCACCGTCACCGTCCATCACCATCATCGTCCACCACCACCGCCACCATCTACCGCCACCACCACCACCGTCCACCACCACCTCCGTCAACGTCCACCACCACCACAATCGTCCATACACCACCACCATACACTACTACCATTAATTTATATAGCAGTCTACAGACATTAAAAAAACAAACAGTCTTCTTCTTGCAGACCGCAAACCTTCGGTCCATCACTTCTCCTGCAGATGTCTACAGTAGTGGTTCGCAGACCGCAGACCTTTTCTTGCAGAAAAAACAAACACCCCCTTAGTCTCTCTCTCTCTCTTTCTCTGTCTCTTCATTCCGATCAATTGCACTAAGCAGTCCTCTTCTTCGCCGGTCAACGATCCTGCTCCCCTTCTCCACCTCACTCCCGTACTCAAAAGCTCCGGCCTTCATCGCCTTTCTCATCCTCGCATCTGCCTTGTTCATCTTCCTCTGTACCGGCTTCCACCATCTTCATCTTCCTTTTTCCTCAGCGACATCACCCTCCACTCCAAATTCCCGCCGACGGCCTTCAACTTCACACTTCTGCTCTGGTAAATCAAATTTCTATTTGGTTTTTGACATAAATCAAATTTGATTTTGTTCATTGCTAAATCTGATTTTGTTCATCGTTGGTGGAAATTTTGATTTTCCAATCCGATTTAGACAAAAACCAAATTTGATTTTTTGTTCACAGATCTGATTTTATTGCTGCACTTTCTCAATTTCAGTTTTGTTTTGCAGCTTTAGGCAGCTATTTCTTACAAATATTTAAAAAATATGTCAACTCTCTAATAGTTGTGAAGTAATTTGTCACTAGTGCACATAGTCTGTAAAGTTTATGTGTAAATTTTCAGATTTCTTAGTAATGATCAATAAATGCTACTGCCACGGTCAATTACTAATGCTAATACATACATTTACTTTTGGATTTAAATGGCTCCCTGAAAAAATTATTGAATGTTCAAATTGTTTAAACAATGAGTGTCTCTGAAATAACACACTCATTTCACAACCTTAAGGTCTATGTAGACATTAAGGTTTGTTTGTGTAGACATTAAGGTTCGTCAGTCAATAAATCACCGGTGTTTTACTTTGATTCAATGGCATATGAGAAATATATGAATTCTACTATCTAGAAAGTGTACATGATTTATGTTTGCTTCATAAACATTCTTTATTTGTGATAAATAATAACTGTGATTAAATTATTTTTCTTGAGCATACATGGAGCTCACAAATGTTTACTGTCTGTAAATTTTTAATCACAAACACTGCGTGTCTGTAATCACAGATACTGCGTATTTCTAAATGCATAAATACAGACACTAAGTAAATTCTTCAATTAAAATCATTAACTGCCTGTAGAAGTGAATCTCATAGACATGGATATTCAATGTGTTGGTTAGAATGTATTGTTAGTTTTGATTTAAATTTGTTATTAATTTCCCAATGCGTTGATTTACTTCTCATTTTTTTAGTTTTTACAACATTAACAAGATGTGTTGAAGTTGTGTGCTGTAAGATTGCTTCTTGCAGAGGATGGTTGAAGTCAATATTGGTGATGGCAAAGATGGAATCATCACATGTCACTAGAATTTTTTATTCTAAAATTTTGAAGGATGTAATGTTTGGTATTTAAAGTTTGGGTGTGATACAATTTTGGATGTTCTCAGTTCTTTTGCTTGCTTTAATTGTGGAATTGAAAAGGGAAATTTAATTCTACTTTGTTTGTTTCTCATTCTTGAAAACAATATCTCATTGTGCTATATTATAACTTACATTTTATTGTAACTACATCTCTCCCTTTTTTACTACATCTAATTCTTGGCTCTTTGTAATATTATTTGTTGTGTTTTATGTTCACATAGACAAAACCTGTCTGTAATTCATTAGAAATAGATATTTATTGTCTATGTAACATGTATAAAAATGAAATCCATCAAATATACCATGTAATTGAACATAAAGAACATTTCATAATTTCTCTATATTGTAAAAAAAGTTACAATTAACACAACCTAGTTATATAGACATAGACAATATATATATATATATATATATATATATATATATATATATATATATATATATATAATTCTTAATCAAGAACATTTTATCAAGACTATCACAGACACTAGTTGTTTGTAATTTCAATGACACAGACACGAAATGTCTATGTGATAGATAAGAATTATTGTATGAAAAATGCACTTGTCAAATATGCCAAATAATATTTTTAACATCTAACTTTTTGTTTAGATTCTCGAGAAGATTGCATTTTAATGTTTGTGAATGTGAGCCTCACACAGTTACACTTTCCAAATGTTGTACTCAATTGTATATTTTCACACATTAAATGATTTTATTCAAATTTTTTATGTTTAATGGGCATGCGGCTTTGAGTAGTTTTGTGTTTGTATACTAGTTGTGTTTCACATTGTCTGTGTAACATGTATAAAAATTAAATCCGTCAAATATACCACGTAATTGAACATAAAGAACATTTCACAACTTCTCTATAATGTAAAAAAAGTTAAAAATTACCACTACTTAGTTACATAGACACTATATGTATGTAATTCTTGATCATAAACATTTATTATCCGTGTAACCTGGATGAAAATTTCACACGTTAAACACACAAAATCATACTGTATCAAGAACATTTAACAAATTTCTTATGTTTAAGCAAGGAGGAAAAGAACTTCATCAACACTATTCAGTTATATAGACACTAAAATTCTGTAAGTGTTTTAAAACAGACATTTATTGTCTGTGTACTCTGAAAATTGCACCACCATCTCTACTAAAATCTATTGCTCCGAGGACGCCGATGAACTGATTCCGGTGTCACATCTTATAAGAAATCATCCTTCGACGCCTTCGCCGCCATGCTCCAGATCTTGACGGACAATTTCCTCCACTATTGAAGAAGAGATATGTGGTGGTGACTGAGAAAGAGCAGCGACAATGCTATTAGTAAAGAAGAAATTAGTGGTGGCAACGGTCGACAGAGACCCCACGGTGCGCAGCTTGTAGGACGGCGACAAGAAATGGTGGGGCGGGAAAGATGAAGCCATGGCAGGATGATCTCCGATAAAGAAGAAAATAGAGAGAGAGAGAGAGAGAGAGATGGGATGAGAGAGAGGGAGAATGCACAGAGGTGAGATGGAAAGAGGTGAGATGGAAAGATGATGGGGAGAGAAAAAGAAGTGGGTTGGGGTATATGGGGTACAAATGGGGTACACCAATTGGTGTACCCCTAGCTCGGTCCAAAAAAAACTACGGGAATGCACGCGCGGAACAGTAGCCCCACAAACGACGCCGTTCAACTAGGGTACCAGACGCCCAGACCTAATCTAATATTCCCTCCGGTCATGCTCTAATAGAAAAAGAGAATATAATTTTGAGGTGAAGTAATAAAAAAACTTTTGTACGACAAGAAGAGTATAAATTTGAATTGTTTTCTATGAACAAGTTTTGGATCACTTTTTAATAAAATGATATTTTCAAACCTAATGAATATTAGGAAAAGACAAGAACCATCAGACTTATATCACTTTTTTTAATACTATTGATTGTATTACAATACAATATGTTATCTTATAATTTAAAATTTGATTTTCCATGAGTAATCTAAAATTACTGATACAGCACAAGAGAGAGAGCCACACCCTAAAAGCTAGCTATTAAGGTGGGAGAACCCTTGGCTATATAAACTCATCACCAAGTTCTCCATTTAATCGGTATGGGACAATGAAATCAGTCCGTATCATTTAGTTCCAAGAATGATCTATAAACAAACAATTCAGAGTTGGCATGAACACAAAACACAATTCGGTTCCGTTTTTGTTTCCTAAGAGGACATAATCGCACCTTAACCAAAATCGAGTAGGGATGGCACCATTACAATTTCAGTCCGTGCTTAGGGGTGTAAACGGATTTTAATCGGATCGGATGTGCCATTATCAAATCCGCATCCGTTTATTTTTGTCGGATATCGAATTCGGATACGGATCTAGACGGATATTGAAAAATTAAAACCGTATCCGCATCCGTCGGATATCGGTCGAATATCGGATATATCCGTATCCGTTTCCAATTTTTAAAACTAAATTAAACAATACTTGAATTTTTAATTAAACGAAATTAAAATATTATTAAATCAACTATAATTTTTATGGGATATTAATTTTTTATTTTTTATATTTTATGATATTCTACGATGACTTCATATCATAAAATGATATACACATATATTTTGCATATAAAAATGTCTCATACTTTGAGATATCTATAGAGAAACAAAATATAAAAATAAAAAATTAGGAAAGACTATATATAAAGGATCGGATATACGGATAAACGGTTATTTAAACGGATGTCAATGCGGAGCGGATTATAAACGGATCGGATGTATGATTACCAAATCCGTATCCGTTTAGCAATCGGATATCTTTAATCGGATACGGATAATAACCACTTTTAACGAATGCAGATACTTTCCATATAAACGGATACGGATGCGGACGATAATCGAATTTTCGGTTATCCGTTTACAGTCCCCGACCGTGCTTGATTTTTGTTTTTTTGATGTTACACGGGATACATTTTACACCATACCATTTTTCATTTGTAGAAATTGTAAATCAAAACATGCAAATGCCTTAAAAATAAGTGGAATCAAAATCGTCAATTCAGGTTCCCAAAGCGAAGAGCTGATGCACACAATATGACATGTGGTGTTTGAAACACATGTGGTGTGACACATTTAATCCGCTCTACTCTGGCTCTACTTTATGATGCTTCAATTTTGTCAATGACGTTAATTCATAGTTCAGCAATGATTAATCTTTTACAATTACGTAATCTATAAGTTTGATCGATGTTACTCAATAATCAAATTGGTACCTTTTTTAAAAACTATTTTGGTTTGAATTCCTAAGCATTTGACCTCATTCAAAAACCATATATTGTCTCTATGATATGTTAGATCAGAACGATCTTCTCTATTAGATTAAATGGTAATAAGACAACTCTCTAAGATCTTGTCGGATGCTCATCTACGTTCAATTTTAAGCGGAGGGGTTGGCTCACTGTATCTCATTAAGTTGAGAAATTATGGACATAAACTACATTCTCAAAGAATCAATAGCATTAAAAAAGATTGAAACATATATCATAAAATAGTCTTATAGCAATGACAAATCTATGTAGATAATTTAAACAAATTTTGATAAGACTTGTTCCTTTGGATTCTATCTCCTAACTTCCAACATTTTCTAAAAAGTTTTTCTAGTTCTTTCAACTCTTAGTTCCTTAATGGTTCAAGTATCAATCTCACTTCTTATAACTAGAACTAAAAATGTCCCATATACCAATATAAGACCTTTAATGTTTTTATATCAAAATAGAACTTATAATACCAAATAATACCAACACAACCAAATTTTCATTTACATTATGTTTGTTTCAAAAATTTTGAAAGGAAAAGAAAAGAAAACAGTTTTCTCTCATTTTCCTCACCAAAATGGAATGAATTTGGTTTTCCCTCCCCTTAGTACTTTTTGTCTCTTCATTTTCTTATCCATCCACTTTTATTTTTTTTTCCGTTCTAAGCAAACAAGAAAAATATTTTTCTTCTTGTTTTCTTTTCCTTTCACTCTCAAATTTCTTGAACCAAATAGAGAGCCAACGCTCATATTTAGGGGATAAAACATACCTTAGGAGTAAGTTTTATTCAACCAACTCAACCACACACGGTAGGAGTGGGTTGGTGGGGGCCTCTGAAATTTGTGGCACAAAATTAGGCAACAGAGAAAGTCCAATGTGGACAGCTACACTGAATTGTTTCTCAGTCACAACGTGACAAATTCATGGATCATCCCGTGTATATGATCCTTTTTATGCCAAGCACATCAAATATGGGCCTTTGAAGGTAATGTTTTGTTTACTATTTGGTCCGTCCCTGAGTGTTTGTCCACTTTTGACTTTTGGAACTGTTCATCTAAGCACTTTGACTCATCAAATTCTCTCAATGTGTAAAACTAAAAATAGTCATGTGTGATCTTGTTTGATTCGTGTTAAGATATAATTTTTTAATATAAAAATTACAAGATAAAATGGATTAAAGAAGTGCATTGGAAGGTGTGCAAAAATAAAAATGGACAAACACTCAGGGACGGAGGGAGTAGTGATTATTAAACTTCCTGTGGGGAAATGTGATGGATATGAAAAATACAATTGCTGAATAAGACAAAATACTATGGGGCTAAATGAATCAATTTAAGAAAAATTCAAGAACCAAATGATGTGCTTTTCCTACTTTATGACAATAAATTAGTCTCTCCTAAAACGTTTTTCCCAGTTACTATTCATATTGTCAAATTTTAATCATTTTTTACCTATTTTATGTTTTGTAGAACTTTTGATGTAGTTTTTAAATATATAAATTTTATTTTTTAAATTTACACCTACAATCAAATAAATTGAATTGAAAAAAAAATCGATCAAACCTCGTAAACAAAAAAGCAAGAACGTTTTAGGACACAGAGAGTAAGAAAAACCACCTCTTTTATCATTTCAGAATAAGCTCCAAACTTTTCCTAGCTTTTCATACGGTAAAACTTGATATGGTAAAAAGCAAAAAGAGGAATCTTCGAAATTCCCAGCTTTTTCCCGCCCTATCTATCTTTCATCTTTCAGTTTTGTGGTTCACATTCTTCTTTATTTATCTTAGTTTTTAACATGAATATCAACCACACAATCTTACTATTCATAATTTCTCTGTCAGTGACTCTTGTGGCAAATGACTCATGTCCCAAAAATAGTGGGACAAATGGAGTATCTAAAAGACCATTTTATTCTTACCTTGCGTTATACGCTTTTTTTACCTCTCTCTTCAATTTACTACAGCCCCTAAGCAAAAATAAAAAATCAAGCATTTTTCATTTTTCATTAAACGTGTCAAGTCAAAATAAGAAGAAACATATGTGGGAGAGAAGAGTATATGTGTGCAATGATTCAATGAAAGTAGAAAGGCCCAATAAGAATCAACCTGACATTCCCATCACCACCAAGAACCAAGTAAGCAAAAAAGTGGGAATGTCTCTTACCTTTATCCTCTTCCTCTTAAGCTTGGCAATGGCTGCAGCCATGGAGCTCCGACCAGGCTACTACTCCAAGACATGCCCAAAAGCAGAGAATATTGTCAGGAATGTTATAGCCAAGAATATGGCAAGAGATTCCAGAAGCACTGCCTCAGTCATGCGCCTGCAGTTCCACGATTGCTTTGTTAATGTAATGCTCCCATGTTCCATTAAAAGAGTCTTATTTCAAAATTTAATTCTGTTTTTAAAAATAAATTCCGGTTCTTTTGACACAAAAGGCTGCTCTGCTGGTGTAATAACCTGATATCGAGTCCATTTGAGAACCCGGCGGTATACCGTTGGATCCCGAAATAGTTTCTGCCCTTAATCCCCTTCATTCCAAGCTTTCCCCCTGCTCCGACCCCAGCCCCTCCTAGCCCCACCTCTATTTAGATGACAATCAATTGTCAAAAAAATTGATAGTAGATTGTCACCCAAATGGGGGTGGGGCTACGGTGGAGGGTTAGTGTGAGAATTAGGCAATAAGAACCACTTCGAGATCGAACAAGGTGCTGTAAGGCCTTCAAATAGACTTGGTGTCATAATATGGCACCTGGTTGGGTGTCAAAAGAACCTCAGAATTAAAGAATGACTGATATGAATAAAAGAAGCCAATTGCCATCATATTTACTATTTTTATATTTAAAAAAAGGTGTTGAAACTAAGTTAAATATTTGATGGTTTCTGATGGGTCTAATTAACATCACAGAAGTCCCCTTTTCTGCTCAGGTTTTACCTCATTTCTTTTTGATGGTTAAAATTCCAGGGGTGTGATGCTTCTCTGTTGTTGGATGACACTCCAAGCATGCTTGGAGAAAAACTCTCGTTGTCCAATATAAACTCGCTAAGGTCGTACGAGGTTATTGATGAAGCTAAAGAAGAAGTTGAGAGAGTCTGTCCGGGAATTGTTTCTTGTGCTGACATCTTGATCATGGCTGCAAGAGATGCTACTGTCCTGGTAATCTGTTCTTACCCGGTGAACTTTATTTTGTTTCCTAAAGGCCAAAAGCATTCTGTCGTAAAGACTTTAATTCACCAAACTTATGACGTAGATAATGAATATGAATTAGATCGTAAAGACGTAGATGAAGCATTATGTCATTTGTATGTCAATCTCTTCTCCATATGAGGGGAAGGAGAAGGAATATTTACAGGGAACAAGAAACCATCCAACTCGACCTGGGAAGACATGGGATCATGCTCCTTAATCACAAGAGACCATGGGGGGGGGGGGGGGGGGAGATCATGAAGATCACAATGTCTCATAACCCTAGTGCCTACCTTAGCGAGCCACTTGGCAAACCTGAACCTCACTTCTGGGTCAAAACCCATTTCACGTGGGATTCACCCTCTTACCAAAAGTGTGAGCCTTGGTGGTCTATGCTTAATTACAGGTTATACAATTGAACATGGAGTGAACCTCACTGGTCTATTCTTTTATACTCCATCCGTCCCTAAATTATCGTCCTTTCCCAAATCCAGTTTCTACCATATATTCCATTGGAAAAAGATATTACAACTCCCAAACTCCATTCTTCATCTGAATTGGAAGATGGCGGTGGGTAGGTGGCAGTGGTAGAGGTGTGGAGGAAGTGGGGTGGCGGTAGGTAATTTAAGCATGTTTGGAAAAACGGAATTCGGAATAGTGTATAGAAAATTAAAAAAAAAACAGTTCAATTAAACATGTTTTTCTTTTTCATACTCCTTCCGTCCCATAAGTCATTCCCGTTTCAAAAAAATTGCGTCCCTTAAAATCATTCTCATTTCTATTAAAAAATCACTTTTACCCCTTACTTTTTCATACACTACCTATCACATCATACCTTTTTCCTAATAATCTACACATCGCATCCTACTTTTGCCCATCACATCAAGGGTATTTTTGGAAAGTCAGCACAAAATTATCCCACCTTATTTTACCACTTTAGTCAAACCGTCCGTATCTTTATGGGACGGAGGGAGTATATATTATGTTTTCCATTTTCCTAGAAAGTAAAATAATTTCCAAGTTACCAAATGTGAAAGATGCTCCTTAATCTTTCAAATACACAAGAAAAAAAAACCACTAAGAATCTTTTTCCTTCTTAACACAGAGTGGAGGGCCAACGTGGGATGTGAAGTTAGGAAGGCTAGACAGCTTAACAGCAAGCCAACAAGATTCAGATAGAATCATGCCAAGCCCAAGGGAAAACTCATCTTACCTCATTGATCTCTTCAGCAGATTCAATCTCACTGTGAAAGATCTAGTGGCACTTTCAGGTTCTCATTCCATTGGTAAGGGAAGATGCTTCTCTATAGTTTTCCGGCTATACAACCAATCAGGTTCCGGCAAGCCTGACCCAACCATGGAACCAAAATTTAGAGCCAATTTACATAAGCTATGCCCACTTGGAGGTGATGGGAACGTAACAGGAGACTTAGATGCAACAGGAGTGATATTTGACAACCAATATTTTAAGGACTTGGTCCATGGGAGAGGATTTCTGAACTCAGACCAGACCCTCTTCACCTTCCCACAAACCAGGGGTTACGTGAGGCAATTTAGTGAAGACCAAAATGAGTTCTTCAAGGCATTCGCTGAAGGGATGATAAAAATGGGCGACCTGCAATCAGGCCGTCCTGGAGAGATCAGAAGAAACTGCAGGGTGGTAAATAGCCATCCGACGGTAAAAGTGTTTGAATCATCCTGAAACAAACTCTCCATCAGCTCAGTTGCTAACTGAGTTGGATAGTTATCACTTATCAGACGTATCACCTAAAGACTCCAAATATCTTTGTAATTAAGGTATGGGCAAACCAGTACTAGTAGTTTCTACAGCTCCCTACTGTTACTTATGACCATATCTTATTTGGATGTTTTTCTTCACCTTCTTACTAGATATACAATACATGTTCAAAGCTTCTGTAAATACTCCCTCCATCTCATAACTTAAATCACATTGCATCTCTGGCGTTCCAGAATTAAGGTCGCATTTCCATTTTGGGTTTAACTAACACACTACATATATAATATAATACCTCTAATTTTTTCAATTACTTTTTTCTACCCACCCCCATTTTATATCCCACGGAACCATCGTACCATTCCAGTGGTAGACTAGGAAGATCAAAGGACTTCTATAAATTCCCTTAATACGTGTGAAGTACATTTGAGTATTTGACTTTAGTTATGGGACAGAGGGAGTATTAAGGAAGATGCATGATCTCCTCAATTATGCACCAATTTAATACTGCAAGTTTGGAGAGAGAACATTGTGCAATTTTGGCAAAGCAACTCTCCAAAATGCACCAATTTAATACTCCAAGTTTGGAGGGTCAATATATTGTGAGAATTCACCGTGAGACATAATCTTCTTGGTTCCAACTTCCACGTATACGGTATTACACAGCTGGGAATCGACCCCACTCAAAGGGAAGGGATATGTCAACCACCTGAGATTAAGGGTGATAACAATGAGACAAAATTGTGTGATTCAGTCGTCTAAAAAGCACTAAATAGGTGGCCGGCTCGGGCCTAGTGCATAGCGCCTCAGTAGAGTTTTAAATAACAGAGCTATTTTCAGTTTTTTCACATAAGCATCTCATCCCATTTTTAAAGACAATGAGAATAAATCACACAATAAGTGCAAGGTAATTATTTAACAATTTTAGAAGCGCTCCATAATGATGCAGGCTTGAATGAATAATACCTGGTTTAAGTCCCACACGACCAAGGCCTTCATGGGGAAATTCACCTACCACTTGCCCGCTCATGTTTCGTCACTGTGCAAACAATCACATTGACCTTATCTGCCTCAAAATCTTTGCAAAATGATTAAATAAAACCATCCTCTTGTACACCTTCAACATGCTTAAGTTGGCCAACTAATCCATCTAGTATGGAGTAAATTTCTTGGGAAGCGGGATGAAAGTAACCACAGGCAGAAAATTGATGAACTGTCTTTTCCAATTCAATCCAACTTGATCCCGGAAACTCCTTTTCAACTCCAGATGCTTTGAAATCTTCTCTTATCCTGGAAACTTCACCCCATGTGTTTCCTTCAGCATACATATTAAGTAAAAGGGTGTAATTTCCAGCATTATTTGGCTCCAAGATGGCCAGATTGTCTAGGGAAATTTGGGCAATTTCAAAGTTTTTATAAATCCTGCAACCAGCCAGTAAAGCACCCCATATAACAGCATTTGGTTCCATTTGCATTCTTTTTATTACTTCTAATGCCTCCTCTAGCAAACCAGCCTTACATAACAGATCCACCATGCAACCATAGTGTTCCATTTGAGGAAGAATTTGGTAGCGACATATCATGTCAAAGAACCTCCTTCGACCCTCTTCAACCATTCCTGCATGACAACAAGCTGATAGAACACTCACAAAGGTAACACCATTTGGCCTTATATTTTCTTTCTCCATCCTATCTAACATTGCCAATGCTTCGACTGCATAGCCATGGACTGCAAGCCCATCAATCACTGAATTCCAACAGAAAAGATTCTTCTCCTGCAGCTTGAAGAACACCACAAGTGACTTCTCCAAGCTCCCACACTTTGCATACATGTCAACCAGTGCAGACCCGATATAAACGTCAAGATCAAACCCTTTTTGCATCACATATATATGCAATTCCTTCCCATGATCCAGAAATCCAACATGGGCAGAAGCTGAAATAATTGTTGTCATGGTCACTTCATCAGGCGTAACCCCATGCTTTTTCATATCTTCAAAAACTTGTAAAGATTTCCTGTGCATCTTGTTTTGGCTATAGCACTTGATCATTGTAGTCCATGAAATCAAATCCTTCTCCGGCATCTCATTGAACAACAGCTCAGCAGATTCCACATTCCCAACACTAGCATAGCCGTGAATCATGGCGTTCCAAGAAGCAGTGGCTTTCTCGGGCATTCTATCAAACACCTCCCTGGCAGAACTCACGTCTCCCTCACGCACAAGGGCCGAAACCATCGCACTCCAAGAAACACCATCTTTCCTGCTTTCAGGAATTTCCTCAAACACTAACCTGGACTCAACCACCTTCCCGAGATTCGAATAGAAATCCACCAAACAAGTCAACACATGAACATGAGAACAAAACCCGTATTTCCAAACCTGGCCATGAACCGATTCTCCAGCCTTCAAATCACAGAGCAAAGTACAACTCTTAACAATCGAAGAGAATGCATAGCTGTTCGGGCTAAATCCACCCGCCCGCATCTCAGCATACAGATCTGAACCCCCAAGCGGCCGGTTCCAATGAACAGACGCCCGCATCAACGCCGTATAAGCAAACACAGTCGGATTTACCATTTCCGAAAATACCCTAGTAGCGAAATCGATGTCATAAACAGCAGACTCATTGATTAATCTGTTCATCAGGAAACAATCTGCGGCTAAACCTCCTTTGGTGATTAATCCGTATAAGGATTCGAACTGCTCGGAGTTTGGGAATTTTTTAACCAGATCCGGAACATGAACTGGCCGGTTCATATGCAATAGGAAACCAGAAAATCGGCCGGCTTTGATAACCGATTCGTACAGGGATTGAAGCTGCCGGAGACTAGAAGATTTCTTCAGCAGCTTACCAATGGAGACGGGTTGTTGGTTCTGTTGCACTATCAGACTTCCGACTGAGATGACGGCCCTTCCCATTTGCGAAGCTTCACCCGCCACTTTCTCCATCCAAATGGAGGGGAATTTTCAAGTTTATCAACGGCATTTTTTAAAAATAAATAATGAACAAGAAAATAATAAAAAATTGCTAATGGGTACCTTCGTTTTTGTGACAAAAACTTATGGGTCTCATTTTTTAAAAAATATATTTTGGGTACCTTTAATTATCTAGAAACTAACTACGGGGGACATTTTCTATGTTATCTTTTCATCATCTTCTTTTCAAAAATTGTTGTTTGGTACTCTTAATTTTGTAAAAATAACTTTCAGGTCTCATCACTTTTAAAAATATACCCCGGGTACCTTAAAATATCCAAAAACTTGCTATGAAGGAATTTCCCTTTTTCATTGATTATTATTATTATTGAAGTATTATTATTATTAGTACTATTATTCTTAGATTATTACGAAGTATTATTATATTTATTATTATTATTATTATGTGACTGTTGGTGACAGAAGAAGGAAGCTGGATCAAAGAAGAAAACTGAATCCCTTTGGGATTCGTTTTAGTATCTTTCCAGTTTGCTTAGTTCTTTTTATAGTATGAATGGAAATATGGTAGGAATAAAAGTTTACTTATATGCTTACTCTTTTCTTATATAAAGAGGAATAGACCTTGTATTAACAAGTCAATTCAATATACATAATATTTTTCCTCTTATTAATTTCTACATGGTATCGGAGCCAATTTTAAATTCTTGAAACCTCAAACATGCTTCTTCCCCTGCCGGTGGGCATACACAATTCAATGCCTCCCGGCGGGACATTGTAATTTTTTATTTTCTTTGATTGTTCTCCCTCACTAAAGAATATCATGAACTCTTTCAACGAAAAACATTGTTGGCGAGGAATCCCATCCAACCATCAATCTTGAAGAAGCTTTCCGAGAAGGGTTGTTCTACATAGACAGACATATCTTTTTTTAGCAGGCAATAAAAAAAGTCGGCGTTCAGAGTGTTCGAAAAGAATGGCATTCCCCCTGTTTTTTCGAATACGGTGAAGGTTCAAAAAGAATGGCGTTCCTTTACTCAACTGATTATTCGGCAGATTCGAAAAGCTTGGCGTCTCCGTTGAATAAAAAAATTGAAGTGTCTAGATGACACTTGGACAACGATGGTAGCGGCTTCCTCAAGCTCTGTTTCTTTGTTCAATCTTTTGATGTCCAAGCTGGGCATATGGAACTCTCATGCTCCAGCTTGAGGGGTGTTGGCGACAGAAGAAGAAAGCTGGATCAAAAAAGGAAACTGAATCCCTTTGGAATTCGGTTTAGTATCTTTTCTAGTTTGCTTAGTTCTTGTTATAGTAGGAATAAAAATATAGTAGGAATAAAAGTTTATTTATATGACTACTCTCTTCCTATATAAATAGGGTTAGACCTTTGCATTAACAAGACAATTCAATATACAGAATATTTTTCCTCTTATTAATTTTTACAGACTATTACTATTATTATTACTATTATTATTATATTATTATTATTATTGTGATTATTATTATTATTATTATTATTATTATTATTATTATTATTATTACTACTACTACTTACTTCATCATTGTCTTATGCAGCTGTCACTTGTTGCCGCTTTGCCTATTGAGTTGTGTTGGATTGTCGCTACACGCACTAGAATAATAATAATAGCAATAATAATAGTGATAGTAATTGTAATATTAATAATAATCATAACAATAATAATACTAATACTACTACTACTACTACTACTAATAATAATAATAATAATAATAATAATAATAATAATAATAATAAAAGGTAAAAAAGAAAGTCTCCCTGAGTAAGTTTGTGGATATTTTAGGGTACCCTGGAGTATATTTTTAAAAATGATGGAACATGAAATTTATTCTTACAAAATTGAGGATACCTAACATCAATTTTTAAGGAGAAGATGATGAAGAGTAAACGGAGAAAATGAATTTGACGAAGGAATGAACGGAATGTCCCCCCGGAGATAGTTTTCAAATAATTAAAAGTACCTCGGAGTATATTTTTAAAAAATATGAGACCTGTAAGTTCTTATAAAAAACTGAGGGTATCCGACAGTAATTTTCTGAGAAAATAATAATCACAATCGAGATAATCTTTTTGCTGCTTTTTTACCACTTTGAGCATGGTAACAAAAACTATCACATCTTCAACTTATAACAAAAAAGTATTTTATCGTTAAAAATATAACAAAAACATACTCCTTGTCAGAATTTTAAGAATATGATCAGTGAGTGCACATGTAGCATTCTACTTAATTTTTTGATCAACATGTAACATTCTATATGACTTTCAAGTTAACTTGTAATTTATCCAATATTTTATTAAATTCCTAATTGTCACAAATAAAGCCAAATTTTTAAAAAAAAATTACACTTTATTTTATTTACAACTTAATTTTTTTCTTGTAATGAAAGTATATTTTAGGGAGTATATTTTAATTTTTTAACCTCGTGCTTTCTTAAGATTTTTATTTCAATTTTAACACTTTAAAAAATTTATAATCTACAAGATATATACGTATTTTAAACATAAGTAGCAATAACATTTTAATAATTATCTATAATATACTTTTAAAGATTTATTACGGTTTTTTTAAAATTTAGATTTAAAAAATACATATTATTATTTTTATTGTTATGATTACTACTACGACTATAATCATCATCATTATCATGCATTATTGATACTTGTATTGAGTTTTTTTAAGTTATCTAATTATTTTTTGGAAGATGCGTTCATGCAACTTCGTGTTTATTTATCTATTTAAATTCTAATTTTAAAAGATTGTAAATATTTTAAAATTTAAATAAATAAGAAACTTTGCCCTTTAAATTACAATAAAGACAATTATTTAAAAATTAGTCACTAGTTTGGCTTAAAATATTTTCTAAAAATTAAAAAATGATACTATACAAATAAAACATACTGAGTATTTTTAAAAAAATAAAACTTGATTTTATACTCTGTATGTGTTAAGTACAAAGTTGATCACGCATAGAAGAGGTTACAAGTCATTTTAGAAATCATATGGAATGTCACATGTACACTGGGAAGGCAAATCAAAGCCCACATGTGCATTCACCGGCCGGATTTTCAAAATTTCGACAATGGATATTCTTTTGTTACATTTTTTAAAGATGGAGTATTTTTGTTACGTTACAAGTTGAGGATGGAAATAAAAATTCGGACAGAGTGAGTAGTTACTTAAATTACTTTTATACTCATATAATTATAAATTAGTATGAAAATAAAAAGTATAGAGTATAGTTTTTCATGAAAAAAGTAAAAAAGAAAACTTGGCTTAATTATATAGCTTTATCAAATGATCAATAATATATTTTATATAAAATTACAATTCTGCCATTAAAATAATAATTATGTCTTTATGTTTAGAAAAAACACTTTAGGATATCTTTGACTTTTTGGTAAGAACTCTCAAATCTCATCATTCAAAATATACTTTGCGACACTTTTGATTTTCTGATAAAAAATCTCAGGTTTCACATTGTCTAAAATATACTACGGAATTCTTCAAATTTATGATATTTTACCCAAGGGTAAATTCGTTGATTTAGATGTTAGGATATAAAGTTTTGTTGCTTTTACAAATTGAAGGACTTTACTAAAATTTAATAAAATAATGAATGTAAATTTCAGTATTTTTCAAAATACCGGAACTGTCAAATCAAACGGTCAAAGAGACGAAATGTGTCCTTAAAATACATTACTATAAATTTTAAGAACTCACAGAATATATATTTCAAATAATGTGAGATCTTAGCAAAAAAATAAATTCTGAAATTATATTACTAAATTACAATAATTCAATATTTGATGTAAAATTTAGTACTCCCTCCGTCCCCCTAAGATGTTCTCATTTTGACTTTTGGTGGTTTTTAAGGAAAGTTGAAAAAAGGTGAAAATTTACCATAATATCCTTAATGAAAAATGTGTGGAGTGTATTAAATGAGGTGAGTGAGGTGTAATAAATAAAGTAAGTGGGGGTAGTTGTGGTATTTTAATTGTTAAAAAATGAAATGAGAAGATCTATTGTGGACAAAGAAAAAAGACTATTGAGAAGATCTATGAGGGACGGATGGAGTATTTGTTAAAGTATGAAATTTACAATACTAACGGTATGAAAAGTGCTCTTGGATTACATTGCTATAAATTTTAAGGAATATAAGTTTTAGATAATATGAGATCTCATCAAAAAATGAATAAATCCCAAGAGTAATTTTTGTAATTTTAAAATTAAGAATTAGTTTGAAGTTCAAAAGATCCGACCTGCCGGATTCGAACCAGCGGCCTAAGGATTGGCTGTCAGGTTAAACGCCTACTACAGTCCTCCGCTCTACCAACTGAGCCAAGGTCGGTTTTTGTTTTCATTTGTATTTAATTATTTAATACCTATAATCCGCTGTCTAACCTGGATTTAGCAAAGAAGCAAAATTTTGGGGTGAGAGAGGCTCGAACTCTCGACCTCAGGATTTCTCGATAAGCTATGAGACCTACGCGCTAGCCAACTGCGCCACCACCCCCATGTCTTCCGTAGAAGTGATTTGTTTTTAAATAGTTTCATTTCTATACACAATTTATACTCCGTTGCTAGACTACCTGTTTTTGCTAAATTCACCCCTTTTGAATTCAACTAGTATCACACGGTCATTTTTATGTTATTAAATTCAAATAATTTTTCAATGATAAAAAATGATATGCAATAGAATATATAGATATTATATTATTTTAAGGTACAAAACATCACTGTTTTACAAATTTTGAAAGACCTCTTTATAGACTACATTATTTGTACAATTTATGGGAATATTGTCTTCATTGCATATCAGAATCTTCAACTCACTACAATTAATTACTCATAAAACTGCAACATAGAGTTGTCAATGACTAAAACATGTTGGATTATTGTTACGGAAACTTGTGACAAACCCTAACTGCTTGTAGTTTCATCATTACCTGCTTGTAGCTTCATCATGAATGTAATGACTATGAAAGCTTTGTAAATGGATGTATTTATAATATGATTTTTGCATACGGGGTTAAAAAAATTATTCATTTTTCAAAATGCTATAACGAATTTAAATTACTATTACTATATTCAAATTATTTAATTTATTATATTTAAAATTACTATAATTAAAATTAATATAATTAAAATGACACGGTAATTAATACGGAGTATAAAATTATCTAGTCACACAGTTATATAATTAATACCTTGGCTAATTATTATTTTTTTTATTACAATTACTATAATTAAATATAGTAAAATATAGCCATTATAAAATATAGCCACTATAATTAAAATATAGCCATTATAAAATTACTATAATTAAAATTAATATAATTAATTTGACACGGTAATTAATATACAATTATGTAGTCACACGTAATATTAGATTTCATTAATAGCATAATATACAATTTTAATTAAAATTACTATAATTAATTTGACACAGTAATTAATATTTAATTACTATAGTTAATTTGACACAGTAATCACACGTATTACTATAATTAATTTGACACGGTAATTAACATTTAATTACTATAATTAATTTGACACGGTAATCACACGTAACATACAATTTTAATTAAAATTACTATAATTAAAATCACACGTAAGATTCCAATTTTAATAAAAACTTACGCTTTTCAATGTTATAACTTACCTTTCTTGCTAGTATAATTTCAGACACTTTAAAAATGACAGTTAATTATTATAAAAAATAATTATATTAACTTCACAATTACCATTTTATATTAATATAATTTCGGACACTTACCATTTTAACTTCACAATTGTCATATGTAATGGACATATTTCGTGCATGGGTTAAAAATGGACACTATAATTTCGGACACTTACGATTAATATAGGTAATAATTGCACGGAGTTATAATTATTGCATTTTTTGGTTATCACATTTCTTTCTATTAAACATAAATATAAATATAAATATAAATATATATATATATATATATATATATATATATATATATAAATGGTTTTACCTTATTAATATTTTTTCGAAACTGTGTGTATAATTATTCTTACCATAACTATATTATACTATAATCATACACACGTTTTTTATATAACCTAGTCACACGATAATCATATAATTATATAATTATGGTAAAAATAATCATACACACGTTTTTAATAACATTGATTGGCGTGCATTAAAGTTTATAAATATTTTTTATAAATAATTTTTTCCTATTAATAATAATCAATCTTAATGAATTACCTTTTTTATTTAATTCGTAATTACGTCGATCTACATTATTACCATTTTTAATAATAATCAGTCTTATTAAATATAATAGTTTTAAATTTTTATCATTAAATGAGAAAAATTAAGACTGAAATTACCATTTTTAAAGTAAGGAAATAAAAATCCGGAAATTACCTTTTTTATTTAATTCGTAATTACGTCGGTCTACATTGTTACCATTTTTAATAATAATCAGTTTTATTAAATATAATACTTTTAAATTTTTATCATTAAAGGAGAAAAATTTTAAAAATGGTACTTTCTGGATTTTTATTTCCTTACTTTAAAAATGGTAATTTTAAATAATTATGACAGTTAATTATTATAAATATAATATAATAATTATACTTATAAAACTTAAATTTTATATTACTATAATTTCGGACACTTACCATTTTAACTTCACATTACCATATGTAATGGTCATAGTCTTTGGACAGGAAAACGCAATATTGATTCCATGTCTTTTTAAATAAAGTATGGATGCAGAATTTTGTAAACGTATGGTAAACTGTGTGTATTCCATTGACGTCACTCATTATATATGCAGAATGTAAAAGTCAAATGCCCAACTCTAAAAGGGTCAAGACATAAATAAACTACGATAAATATAATGTACTCTAACAAATATTGATAAGAAATTTAATATCATCCATCAAAAATTAAAAAAAATGAGATTTCAATATACGTAATTAAACCAAGTATACTTTTTAAACGAAATGCAAAAGGTATGTCTATGTATTCAACTTAAATTTCAATAATGATATATACTTTGTGACAATTCACATTTTAGATATGATGCTGTAATCCATTATACAACACGCCAAGTAGGGGAGGGCACTTGTGAGGTTCGAGTCCGAACCACACTGCATTGAATAACTTAATCAGATTTTGAGTTGTTTGAAATATCTTTTGTGTTTCGATCCATTTATGGTCAGCTTGGGCACATGTTCAAGTTGTTCAGGTCACGGTTTTGACTCGCTAGATTCGATTTCAATCTGATTCCAATATACAACTTCACTAGCATTGGCACAGTTCCAATATCCAAATTCATCGACATAATTTCTTAAAATCCTAAGCTAAAACAAAATATAAAAATAAATGTAAAACACAAAAAACTGATAAAAATCAATAAACATTACATAAATCTTTAAAATACTAGAATTAGGACAAATACTTAGCAGATTTGTGAATATTATTTCTATGAAACGCACAAGTTATGTCTTATGTATTCAATTTAAATTTCAATAGTTATACTTTGTGACAATTCTTATTTTACACATAATTCTACATTCCATTATACAAATGGCCATCTTGTCAACTTAGAATTATATTCTTTCTTGTTCTTATGTACTCTTGATTTTCTCATTGACACTTCATTATGAAACCATAATACAAATCTTCAAAAACATTAAACTAAATAGATATTCATACTTTTTTTAAAATTCACAATAATTTGGCATTTTTTCGAACACAAATTCAAACAAAGATTACTATGTACACAATAGTAGTGAACAAGAACATACATTATACATACATTGGGCATACTCATGGTTAGCAAAACACTATAATACTCAATATAATACAAAAATGTCATAACATTTTATGTTACAACAATGCACTATATAATTATGAGAGGTTATCTGACAATTTTTTTATACAACAAATTATATTATGACACAAAGATCCTACGAAGCCATAATATGACACCCAAGGGAGGTGTCCAAAGATCTTTGTTCTATCGGTGGGGTTCTAGTGACACCGGAGTACGATACCCCTAACGGTTTCACTGTGAGTTTTTAAGGTAGGAACCGTCAATTTTACGAATGGAGCACCGGTAGTTCCCAAAATGACAGTGACACCGGAGTGTCATCGTACTCGGGTGTCACTAGAACCTCACCGTTGTTCTATATATAGAGAGGCCTAGTCGTGGAGTGGGGAGTGTGGTGGGACCGATGCTGGGGAAGGTGATGGTAGCGGGGAAGGCTCTTTCCTGCTGAAACTCTTTCTCAATAAAAGGTCACCAACTCTACGAAACAATGCCCTTTTCCTTCTATGTAAAATTCTTTCACTGTCAGAATCATCCATTTGGCTATGGTGTTGAAAGAAATCTCCATTGTTGTTTTCTGCATCTTCTGCACTCGGCGATCCCTCCGCGTCCGTGAACGCGGTGGACTTGCGTCGGTGGTGCGTCGTGCGTCGTTGCGGGGTTCGTGGCTCGGACTTGGGCGAGAACGGCGTGTCGAATATCGACCCCTTGAGGGCCTCGAGCTTCTCGGGGTCCTCGTCGTGCTCGACCCTGGACCCTGAGTCGTCGTCTTCGAGAAGAGGCAGCTCGCTGAGGTCGAAGCTGAACTTTTTTGGGTCTAACTGGTTGACCACTTCCAGATGAATTTGGTCTTCGTCGTCGTCCTCTTCGTCCTCTTCGTGTGGCGGGCCGTTTCCCTCGGCTTTCAGCTCCTGGGAGACGTACGAGAGCATCAACTTGAACTGCTTGACGTTCTCGTTCGCCGCGGCCTCGTTGATCCTGAGACGTTCTCGTTCCCGGGAGAGGAAATGTACGGACTCCTCCTTTTCGGACAAGAGGTCTTTCAGTTGGGAGTTCTCGGCGCGCGCGATATCCGCAGCGGATTTCGCCACGTTGGCTTCATTCAATGCTTGTTTGAGTATGTCCCTTAACTTGTAGGTCTCTTCCCTAGCCATCCTTAACGCCTCGGCTAGCTTCGTCGCCTCGTGTTGGGCCATCGCCCTCTCTTCCTCGGCTCTTTTGATGCACGTCACGAACCCCATCTCCTTCCCGTTCCAAGCGAAAACCGACTCCTCGGCCTCTACCCGCAACCTCTCCACCGTGTTCCTCTGCGTCTCGACTTCTCTCTCGGCGTCTTCTAGAAGCTTCTTGTACCTTTCCTCGGTGGTCCTAACCATCATCTTGAGCTTTTGATTCTCTTCGTTCGCTTGGTCAAGTTCTGACTGAGTCACGCCAAGCCTGGCCCTGGCTTCGGCAGACTCGGTCGCGACTTCCTTCAATGCCAACGCCAAGTCATCCATAGCCTTTTTGCTCTTGTCCTCTGCCTCCATAGCCAACTTTAGCTCATTTTTTAGTGAGTTAAGTTCTTCTATTAAAATGTTGACTTTCAAGAGTGCAGCTTCTTCACTTTCTTGGGAAACAGAGAGTCTCTTCTTTAGCATTTCAACCCCAGAATCCATCTGTTTATCTTCCTCCAGCTCCCCCATTTTATGTTGCTGCATCACTTTAGATTTGGATGTATCTTAATCTGCACCAATTCAAAAAGTTTAATCTCAAATAGAAGAAAATTTATTTTCTTATTTTTCCCAATCTTCCAAACTCTTATAATAAAAGTTAAAAAAAACAAAGGCCTATAATAATTAAAAGAAGATTGTTCCACATAAAGTTTTTCAAGGATGGTTGAGAAGTATAAAAAGATGTAAATTTTATAATATATACGGAGTAGTATTTAATATAATCTCTCCCACTATACCCGTAAATAAAAATAAACTTTACGGACATTCAATAATGTCTAAGACATAAAAATATTTTATTTTGAGATTTCTCAATAAACGATTCTAAATTTAATGTGTACATTTTACTGAAATAGGATTGCATATCCTTGTTTAGAGATCCTGTTCTCTTTTTGAAAGTAAAGAAGCCATGTATATGTATTTTTACAATTTATTATTTACCTTTATTTTGATAGTGTAAAAATGTACAATATGGAGTAATGAAATATTGGGTAATGCTAAATCCATCCCGTTTTAGCTATATTCATCCCCTTTATGATGAATGGACAATTTTGCCCTTAAAACTACAAAAGATGATAGTTAGAACTTTTAAGGAGAAAGTTGTCTATTTATCATGAAAATGGTGGATTTAGCCAACATACACACACACAGATGTGTGTGTGTGTATAGAGTTCATGTGAGAATGAACCTTGTGAAGTGAAATGAGAATGGTGCATTTTGGTTCGCCCATGGTGCATTTGTCTATGCACGTAGTGCATTTTACAATGTTTAATTAAATTACGAAATTGCCACTGCTTTTTTTTTAAATTTTTATGGTCCTTAGATTTCACATTTTAAAGCACCGCATGCATTCTCATTTCTCTCCTAAAATCTCATTTTCACCAAAACAAAAATCTATATATGTGTGTTACATACCGGCAAGGAAAATCTTTGTAAAGATGATTTGTATCCCACAAAGCTTAGCTTGGATTTGCAGATATAATATCTGCAAAAGATGGAGGAACCCCTTCTCTCTGTCGAAAATCAATCGACAAAGATTTGGACTCCCTCAAAAATCACACAAGATTGAATCGCAAAGCACACAACCTTTATTATCTTTTTTTAAAAAAAATTAAGTTGAATAAAAGGAAAATGGGGATAGACGAATGGAGATATTTATTGAAGAACAAAGGAAAAAGGGTGGAAATGGAGGGACCATTGTGGTTTTATTGGTGAGAAATGTGTGAGGAAGAGAAGGTTAGCTAGGGACTTGTGGTTTGGATTGGAGAAAACACTAACCTTAATTGTTGCTACAATGCCCACCAATTTAGTTAAGGACCTATGGTTAGAAAAATGTTACTCCCTCTGTCCTAAAATTTTCTTCTCAAAGCATTATTCCAATTTTACGGGAATTTGTATTTATTTGTGTTTTTTCATGGCCTATATAATAAAATAAAATATTCTTGTCACCACTTGTTTTTTTGAACTTTTGATGTAGTTTTTAAATATGTATGTTTTATTTTTTATTTCTATACCAATATTTAAATAAAATAGACTGAAAAAACTTGGAATTTTTCTTCGTTTTGCGAACCGGGAAGAAAATTTTAGGACGGAGGGAGTATAATTATTCATTAACTTTGTATTAAGAGTTGATCCACTAAGCTACCCACACGGGGAGTTAAAAACTACTTTCAACGTTTTGAAAAAACTATCTAAGTACGGTATTTAGTTGTGATGTTTTTTCAAGTTAATATACATTGTTAATTTTTTTTCCCCAAAGACTAGTCCTATTTGCAGTTTTGGTCAAAGAAACGCACTAGGTGTCTAGAATGGGAATATGGTGTTGATTAATTCTTAAACATAAAATATAAATCAGAAATTAAATTATGTGCACCTGATAATCATGTGAACGTAATTAGAGATGAGGTCATGACTCTGATACAGATTGATTTCCCATTAACGGTGTATCGTTATGATGAGTGATGACTAAGGTGAGAATGCAACCCACGTGAATGTAAGGCAGAGAGGAGGCGTAACATTGCTGTGTTAACCTCTTTCTCGTGACTTCTATTTATACGCACAAGAAGAAACTCTAATTAGGTCGTAAAGATAATTACGTCCATCGACTAATTATCGATTAAATATGTAGGATATTTTATTAGTTCCATGATTAATTAATTAGATAAAAGATAAGGAGATTTAATCTAAATAACACTAAAACATAGTGTTTTTCTCAATATAGTATCATATGTTTTTACTTTCCAATGTGGTACCACTGTTCATTGTCCACTTTTCATTGTTCAAGTAATGTCCTCCGCCATGGATATTGTTCAAACTAAATGTCCAACATTATTAGACTTTGTTCCAATCTCACCACTAGATATTATTCAAGTACTATTTAAGGAATAAAAAAATTAAGTATTTCATTAAAAAAAGAGGCATGTTTTAGTAGTGCAAATTTTAAAAATGGTAACTCAGACTACATGATAAACAAACCAACGTGGTTTTTTTTGAGGAAAACTCTTCTTGGTTTTGATATTCACCATATAATTGTTTACTTCAATTCTCACCAACCAAAATGTATACATCCAAAATAAATTTCCCTGTCCTATTATTTTCATTTTAAATTACTACCTCCGTCCCATTTTATAACAACTATTTCAATTTACGATGTTTAACTGAAATTATTTTCAAACCATTTTATATGACAAATGGTATAGAGTTAAAAAAATTACATATTAAAAAACTAAATCAAAAGATCTACAAAACTAGTAATGACAACAGTATTTTATTTTATCAAATTGCTAATGAAAATAGAAAAAGAAAGTGAATGAAATTTGACCCTGTAAATAGTAAACAGACATTATAATTGGAGACACATCTATCTCTCATCAATTTGTTCCTTAACTTCAAGGTCACTATTCACAAAATCAGCCTATATACTCACAACTCGTTTAATTTAAACATCTGGGTTATAAAAAAGTGCCCACATGTTCCAAAAAACTTCATTCAAAATTTTCCATTTGAAAAAACTGAAACAATGACGATTTCGAAACGAAAAGAGCAAACACCTCAGTTACATGAAAACTTGAATGGGAGAAGGATTATACTCTGTAAAATTGCACTCCACCAAAAAAAGAGTAAATTTTAGTTGTGTGCCAGAAAACAAACACATGGGAGTGCATTTACAAACAAGATAACATTGAACATTGTTTAACACCAGAGGTGTGACCCCGGAAACATTAGACACTTCAGTTGACAAACGAAATAATATCCTTGACACCAGCACTTAAAAACCACTAAGCAAAATATTAGGTACTAATTAACTACACGAGACAACAAATAGACGGCAAGACACAGAACAGTTATAGGTGGCAAAGGGATACAATCGTATGGCCATTGTATCTAAGCACGTTCGCCCCTGATCCTCCGGGCAAGCTGGATGTCCTTGGGCATTATGGTCACACGTTTGGCATGGATGGCACAAAGGTTGGTGTCCTCAAAAAGACCAACAAGGTAAGCTTCAGCCGCCTCCTGGAGTGCAAGAACAGCATGACTCTGGAATCGCAGATCAGTCTGCAACACAAAGAAAGATTTTAATAACAGGCACTTCTCTTGATTGAACAATGGAGGGCAAATTGTTTTGACAAACACATCATTCTACCCACTTTGGGTGTTTGAGATTTCATCTTCAATATGATGCAAGTTTTGATAATAACTGAAGAGATTATCCAACTGAAAACATCCTAGGCAAATTCGATCACAAATTGAGGAGTTTCATTACCTTGAAATCTTGAGCAATCTCCCTGACAAGCCTCTGGAAGGGGAGCTTCCTGATCAGGAGTTCAGTACTCTTCTGGTACTTGCGGATTTCCCTAGACATTTGAACATCTTAAGTACACCAATGAAAAACAAAGCCAAACTTTATCACAGAATAATATTATTATCTGCAAATGGAACTCACCGAAGAGCAACAGTACCAGGGCGGTACCTGTGGGGTTTTTTCACCCCACCAGTAGTTGGTGCAGACTTCCTAGCAGCCTGCAAACACAAATTTTTCATATGAAAAATCAAAACTCTTAGCATTAATAACAGTAAACTCGTAAATATTCAATTTCACGTTCAAACTGAACAAAAAAAAGACTTAAAGGCACACAGACCTTGGTTGCAAGTTGCTTCCTAGGAGCCTTTCCTCCAGTGGATTTACGAGCAGTCTGTTTAGTACGAGCCATCTAAACATCCAGTAGACGAAAATTATTCAACTAGATCAAATATTCAAGAATAATTACTCAAAAAATCTCATATAATGTTACATTCTTCAAAATCAATACATCATCGAACTACATGAAACAGATATCCCTAATCAATTTCGAGTCAGATTCATCAGCGTAACACGCAGTTGATTGCAGAAAAAAACCAATATTGGTTGAAGAACTAAAAACGTTAGATCGAGATGCAACGAGAAACGATTATCAAAAACAATCATACAGCGGAACAAATTCAAATCAATAATCGCAATTCATATCAAATATCTCATGATTCGAAACAAAAACGCAAGAAATAGATCCAGTCGGATTAAGAATCAAAGCCAAATCGTAGGAGAGAAGCGGATTAGGGTTCGAGAAACTCACCTCTGAACGAAATCTCAGCAAAATCGTAGGAGAGAAGCGGATTAGGGTTCGAGAAACTCACCTCTCCGAACGAAATCCCAGCAAATCGCGGCTTGCTTCAGTCGATAAAATGCGAAAGTTCAAATCCAAAAGAGATCGGAGGGTATTTATAGGGCATAAGATGCGGCGATTGATGGACATGGACGGTCCAGATTGGATATCCGTGTGCTTTCAAAAGGAATAATCGTACGGTTGTTAAAGAGGGATTTTGTGCTTTTTCCGGGGTAATGAACGGTCAGGATTTGAAGTTGCGCTCTCGTGTCGGATCGGTAGGCTTTGGTTCTCGAATCCTATTGGCTGGAAATGGTAATTCAAAGATTAACCAACTAAGCTTTTTTTTAAAAAAAAAAAATCGTGATTTGAGGCTCCGTACTTATTTTCTTTGTCCGTTAAAATTGACTTATTGAGTTTATCTGCCATTTGATACTACTCGGTACTTTCTATGGTCAATTTAGAATTTAGATAAGACAAGTAATATAAAGATGGTTGTAGTACCACTAAGAGCATCTCCAACCATTGAGTTTTGGCTTGTTAAATGTTATTATTTGGCAATCCATTTCAATATTTGTGCTCCAAGGGGCTTGCTATAGTATAACATACTTGGTAAATGTTAACTTTGGCTTGTTATATATAACAAGCCTCTCAAAAAATAGCAAATCATGAAATTGATTAAATATATGATTTCTCTCTTCTTTTCTCTCATTCTCCTTCTCAAAATATAAAGTTACTTCTACTCTCTAATTTTTTGTTTTTGTAAATTTTTTTCTCTACTCTTTAATTGGTATTTATTAAATATTTAAAATAATACTCCGTATATTTTATTATTTTCCCTAAAGTACGTAAAATAATACTCCGTATTGTTTTTTGAAATTATTATTTTTAAATTACATACTTATTACTAAATTTTTATAATATAAAATAATAATTGAATAATTATTATAAAGAGTGTATTATAATAGTAAAAACAATATAATATAATTGTTAGCTAAATTATAGCAAGGAAAGGTTGGAGATGACAATGCAAAATGGCTTGCTATACTACTATTCACATGCTAAAAAATGACTTTAGCAAGCCATGTTTAGCAATTGTGGTTGGAGATGCTCTAACGCCCCCCTTATAGCACCGTTATTTTTGCAGCGTCAAATTTTTGATGCAAATTTTAGGCCGATGCAGCCCTCTTCCCTCATTTCTCGTTATCGCACGGTGTACATTTTTTGTCAATAAATGTAATTCCTTATTAATAAATGTAAATTTTTATTTAATGAATGTAATTTTTTTAATTAATAAATGTAACTTTATTAATTTTTAGAATTTATTTGGTAAAACAGAAGGAACTGAGGACATTAATCTGAATATTATTAAGGAAGGTGGGGTCTTATCTGTTGACCAACAGCTCAATCTGATTGGCCCTGTCTCTGTTAAGAAAGTGAAGAAATGTATATTTGATATCCCTAGTTGTAAGAGCCCAGGTCCAGATGGCTATAGTAGTGGTTTCTTCCAAAACCAATGGGAAGTGGTTGGGGAACTGGTAACTAAAGCAGTGATGGATTTCTTCAAGGATGGGACTACTCTGCAGCAGATTAACCATACCAATATCTGTCTTATTCCTAAAACTGATTCACCAGAAAGCCCTAATGACTTCAGGCCCATTGTATGTTGCAATGTAATATACAAGGTGATATCAAAGATCATTTGTAAAAGGTTAAAACTGATCCTACCTCATATCATTAATACTAATCAGGGTGCTTTTGTTGAGGGGAGAGATCTTGTCCACAATGTTCTCTTATGCCAGGAGCTAGCTAGGGATTACAATAGAAGACACATCAGTCCTAGATGTCTCATGAAACTCGACCTAAGGAAGGCTTATGACTCAGTTAGTTGGAAGGGGCTGTTTCAGAATATGGAAGCTCTTAAATTTCCAGTGAAATTTGTCACATGGATTCAGTTCTGTGTGACAACTGCTGCATACTCAATACAACTTGATGGAGAAAGCTTTGGCCATTTCAAGGGAGGCAAGGGACTAAGAGAATGGGATCCAGTCTCCCCCTTGTTATTCACCTTAATCATGGAGTATTTAACCAGAGCCCTTTCCTACTACTCAAAAAATGACAGATTCAAGTACCACCCTAGATGCAAGGATCTTAGTTTAATCAATATTGTGTTTGCTGATGATTTAATTGTTGCATGTAAGGCTGAAGTTGACTCCATAGAGTGTATCCTTTCCAGCCTTAGGCATTTCAAGGACACTATGGGATTAACTCTTAATTATAAAAAGTCTCAAATCTTTCTAGGAGGAGTCACAAATGAGATCCAGAGTGAGATCCTGAAGAGAACTGGTATGGCTAAAGGAGCTTTTCCTTTTAGATATTTAGGTGGACCTATAACTGCCTCCAGGATAAGTGAGAGAGATTGTGATGTTTTGGTGGATAAACTAACTAGGCAGATTACTTCCTGGACCACAAAAAAATTGTCTTATGCAGGTAGAGCTAAGTTGATCAACTCGGTTCTGTATGGTATTATTTCCTTCTGGAGTAGGATCTTCTTGATACCTAATAAGGTAATGAAGAAAATCATGGCCTTCTGCAGGAATTATCTCTGGAGCTCTTCCCCTGAGTATAAAAAATGTCCCTTAATCAAATGGGAGGAAGTCTGCTTGCCTAAACAAGAAGGTGGTTTAGGCCTTAAAAATCTGTTGAAATGGAACCAAGCCAGTATCATGAGATTGATCTGGGATATTGCTAGTAAAAAAGATACTTTATGGGTAAAATGGATCCATACCAAATATTTGAAGGGGGCTACTGTTTGGGAATACTCTCCCAAACAAGATGACTGTTATTACTGGAAGAAAATGTTCTAAAATAGAAAGTTGTTTCAAGGCTTGACTACTATGACAAGTTATGACAACAAGATTGGATATGATTGGCTTATAGGAATGCATACAAGGATTGACTGGCGTGACTTGGTTTGGAACAAATGGTCCATACCAAAACACAAGTTTATTGCTTGGCTTATTTGGAAAGGGAGAATTCTAACCAAGGACAGGCTGAGTAGATTCATGGACATTGACACCAAGTGTGTGCTGTGTGAGGAGGAGGTAGAATCTGCTGACCACCTTTTCTGTACGTGCTCTTTTGTTGTATCAGTGCACAAGGCCCTTCGTCCTTGGTTGAAACATGAGTTAGCTTCTACATCACTAACTGAGTTGAAGGAAAAAATGTGGAAAGGAAATAATAGAAAGGACAGATTGTGGATTGCTTCGAGCATAGTATCCTGCTGTTATTATGTGTGGCTCCAAGCTTCATAACAAGAGAGAAGAAACTAGTGCAAAAGTTGATGAATATGTGAAGATTGTGTTAGCCATGGCAGTGAACAGAAGGGACTGAATCAATGAAGATTAGCCATTGGTAGTGTTTGTAGTTTGTAGTAGTATGTGTTTGGTGTATTCTGCCCAGGTCTTGGGTTTGTATGAACCCTTTGGTTTTAATAGATTGTGCTTTGTTCAAAAAAAATGTAACTTTTTTAATGAATGAATGCAATTTTTTTTAAATTAATGAATGTATTTGTTGTTCATGAATGTAATTTTTTGAAAGAATAAAATTAAATAATAAAATCTAATCAATTTAATTTTAGAAGTTGTGTATTTTAAATGTAAAAAAATGAAGGTTTGAAACACTCGTTTCAAGCCTCCGGCCTTCAAACCATTTTCAGTGAATTGGTGAAGTAACTTAAAACTGACGTGGCAGTGAGAGGAAAGTCTTGAAGCCCCGGGACTTCAAGACTATTTCCATAATCTTAGGATGATTGTGATGATAATTTTTATGAGTGGGTTTAAAGTTACAAATCCAACTTTAACCATTTGATAGAAATGAGGCAGCAAAATATGGTAAAGTTGGGTTTAATATTGAAAACTTGCCATCTTTCACAACAACAACAACTCTAGAAATAATTCATGACTAGAAATAATTTCGAATCATGTCATAATTTTTTTGTCCCATCAGAGAATAAAGAAAGTCTAAACTCACAATCTTGAATGTATATATAGTAATGATACTTTATATATGTAATAGTGGAGTGATTTTTTATATTTCTAGCATATATATAAATATATAATCACAATCTTAGTTGATTTTTTGTATGTAGATGGGGGTTCAAATGACATCGAATTTCAATGTCATATCATGATTCGGATTGTAATTGTGGTACCTACGGGTTTCATTCGAAAATTTTACGATTCCCACTCATCATAACTCCTGATACATTTTGAAACGTATTGGAATGCATCTCCAATATACAATCATGGTCTAATCTCACCCGCGCATGCCTAAATCCGGCCAACCAAACAATGCAATTGAAAAAGGGAGTACTTGCACTAAAAAAAGGGAGTACTTTATCCTTAAGTATTTGACTAGTTTTGATTTTTGACTTTTTATACTCAATATTAACGAACTTTAACTACGAATTAGATAAAATTGGTACTCCCTCCATTCTATTTTTTATTACTATTTTATTTTCTCAAACTTTTCGATAACTTTTGTTTATTTATTTGTTTTCATTGATTATTTGATAAAATAAAATATTTGTCACCTTTTATTTTGTAAAAAAAAATTTGATGTAGTTTTTTGATATGTAATTTTTATTTCTTACTGACTGATGTATTAATTCGTAAACAAATTAATTTAAAAAAACAAAAGAATTTTAGCTCGTAATTCCTATTTTATAATTGAAATGGGACGGAATGGGTATTAAAAAATTAGTATTTCTAAAAATTCAGAATTGAATAAATATTGGGTGACAAATGTCATATGTCAATTGTCAATAGATTGATTAGATTCCTTGCTTTTCTCATCAAAAAAAGAAGAGGAAATTGCGGAGGAGATGCTTTGCTTTTATTTTTACTCTCTTCTTCCCTAAATAGATTATAATTTTTTTCCTCTCCTCTTGATAATTTTTATTTGTTTACGTGATTTTATTAAGTATTTGATAAAATAAAATATTCTTGTCACTTCTTGTTTTGTAGAACTTTTGACGTAGTTTTCTAATATGTAATTTTTATATCTTATTAATATAACAATTTATAAATAAAATAATTTCAAAAGGTAGAAAATTTTACTCCGTAACCCACAATTTATAATCAAATTAGGAATGGAGGAAGTATTTTTTTCTTAAAAAAACAAATAAAATAAGGCGCATAGGTACAAAAAGTATGGAAGCATGATTCCTTGTTATCATCAATCATTCCGTACCGAGTAGAAATTACTACAGAGGAGAGGAATGGAGTATTGAGTAGGAGCAATTCCCTCAGTGGGAAGTTTTGGAGAACCAAATTTCGCAGCCAACTTCCGCATGTATAACATGCAATTTCTTTTTTTTTTTATTTTTTTTGTTTCGCATGTACTACATGCAAAAATACCAACATCAAATTTTTTCCCAGTATTTTTAAATATAATTTCGCATGTAGTACATGCAAAATTAAATATATTCGATTTTTTTCATATTTCAAAATTTAAAAAAACATCAACATCAAACTTTCACCACTCAAACTTTTTCCCAATTTTTAAAAAAGATTTCGCATGTAGTACATGCAAAATTAATGAAATTCAATTTTTTTCATATTTCGAAATTTAAAAAAAATATCAAATTAAGAATTTTTTTGGTTTCCTTCATATTTCAAAATTTAAAAAAAAATTATCAATTTAAGAATTTTTTGGTTTCCTTCGTATTTCGAAATTGTAAAAAAATTATGTAATTAAGTATTTTTTGTTTCCTTTATACTCGGGGTACTCCGTAATTCATAAAAACCCATAACAAATTACCAATTGAAAAAGTAATTATCAAATTAACAATTTTTTTGTTTCCTTTATAATTCACAATTAAACATAACCAATTACCAATTAAAAAAGTTATACTCTAGGGTAATTCATAATTGTACATAACAAATTAATAACATAAAGAATTCAACTTCGTAATAAAAACATAACAAATTAACAACATAAAAAGGTCTAATTCATAATTGTACATACGAAATTAAGGGGCTGTTTGTTTCAGCCTCTTAATGGTTCAGATGTCTAAATGGTTAAGAAATTTGCCTCTGAATGATTAAGTATTATACAGAGTTTGAATGGTTAAGAGCTCTTATCTGAATTGATCAGACATTTGCCTCTGAATAGTTAAGCAATATACTAGCTCTTAATGGTTCAGACCTCTTACTGGTTCAGCACTTAATGGTTCAGACTTCTTACTGGTTCAGCACTTACCTATTCAGAAGTTGTCAAACAGCCCCTAAGAACATAAAGAAGTTCAAATTTATAATAGGGTGCATGCACCTCCAGTCTCCATCGCTCAATGAGAGCGGTGTATTAAACCATGATCAAATCTAATAGGGTGCACACGGTGTGCCCCATAAAATATGGAGTTAAAGAAAAAGACTATTATTACCTTTTCAAACTATTATTATTTTTACTTTGTACACAATATTTTATTTTTCATTTTCTTTTGTTATAATCTCTAAAAAAAATCTTTTGTTTTCAAAAGTACATTCTAATTTGAGATGAGAAGCATATATTTTATTTTATATATTTGTATGGGTTAAGGAGCAAAATAGGAGTAAAACATTGATTAAATCCCAAAATAGGAGTTAAAAGATAAAACCCCAAAGTAAGAGTACCCTCTTCTCCACTTAATTTATCATTCCATGCTCAATTGTGTCATGCCAATGCTGTTCAACCGTACAAAATTTCCATCAATGACCGCTCAACTGTGCGATGCCGCTATCGGCAACGCCGACACCCCAACCGCTGCCACGCCCCTATCTCCGCTGATACCGCGCCTCTACCACCGCTGACACAACGCCTCTACCATCATTGATGTCGATGTCCCTTTAATCTCCGTCACTACCGCCATGAGCAGCTGCTTCAAACTGCACCGTTTGAACCTTAGTCGCTGATGTGCTCTGCTTCGCCATATATGATTTTGATTTTTAATTAGCTTCCAAATGCTTTATAAATGAGACTGCATCGTAGAAGTAAGAAATACTTCAAACTAATTGCATTCATTCTTTTTTCTATGAAAAATTGCATCATCATTAAACATTAAGTATGCAATGACATAATTGTCAGTATGCATTATAATCTTTGACATTGTGATTATAGTTGGCATTATATTGAAAGTTTTTTCCCTTGGCGGTGACACCATTATAATGCCAACCGAATCCACAATGTCAAAGATAACAATGCATACAGACAAACATATCAATGCATATATAATATAAAATATGTAAGTGTATAATTTCACATTACCAAATTAAGGGTCTAATTATTATTTGTCTTAAACTTATTCTAGTTTAAGGGTTCCTTTATTATATGCCTTAAACTAATTATAATATAAGAGTTTGGATATTATTAGCCTTAAACGAATTATAATTTAAGATTTTCATTAATAAAATAAAATATCCTTAAACTAATTACAATTTAAGAGTCTTGTTAATCAAATAAAATAGTCTTAGATGGAGGCAAAATTGTCAAGATAGATGTGAAGGTTTTGAATTGTTATTTTAAAAGACATAAATGAATTATGTTTTGTGATGATTGAATAAGCTTCCATAATATTGTAAACTCTGTATTTCTATTATGAATAATATTATTGTTGATAGGTGATACTTTACTGTTGGAATATGTTTTAGAAATTGGTAATTTTTCTATTTTGATAAAATTATTGTTTTAGTAGGAATAGAATTAGATGAATTGAAATGCTATTTAGGAAAATGACTAATGTTTTAGTGCTACTTAGGGAAATGACTTACGTTTTAGTACTATTTAGTACAAATATCTCTTAGTTATTATTCAAAAGAATGTTCCTCCGTTCTAAAAAAATATTTCATCTTTTATTTTTTCTATTTCCAACAAAACACTTCTATTGTTATTAAAAAACCATTTTTATCCTTATTGTTTCATATCTCATCTTTAATATCATACTTTTTCTCTAATAACTTATCTATCACACAAAATACAAAATCGAAAGTCAATTATAATTTGACACTTTTTTATTTTTACAATTAGTCAAACTAGGAATCAGTTTTCAAGAACAAAGGGTGTAAGAATTTTGTACTCCCACCGTTCCCCAGTTTTTGTTCACTTTTGACTTTTAGAACTGTTCATCTAGGCACTTTGACTCATCAAATTCTCTCAATGTGTAAGCCTAATAAATATAGTCATGTGTGATCTTGTTTGATTTGTTTTAACATATAGATTGTTAATATATAATTTCTATAATTTTTTAATATACAAATTACAAGATAAAATGGATTAAAGAAGTGCATTGAATGATGTGTAAAAATAAAAGTGGACAAATACTATGAGACGAAGGGAATATATTGAATAAGAATGAGAATGGGTGGATAATTGAATTTGAGATTTGACATTTTTAAAAATAAAATAAAAAAAACACTTTTGCATGTAGTACATGCGATTTTCCTAGTGGGGAATTTGGGATTCCACTTGAGGAATTAATGTTTGTGTTTTTTCCAAGTGAGGGAAACCACCCGAGTAGGAGCAGTGGCAGGGGCAGTGGCAGTGGCGAGGCATTTGCCTCCCACGCCCTGCCACCTCATACTTTTGCCTTGCTAAGCATGGTATCCCTTCCCGTGTCACTTGCTTTCTATGGCATATGTGAGGCACACTATTACTTTTTTTTTCTTTTTCTTTTTCTTGATTTATTTTGACAAATAGAAAGAAACTTTTTTGAATGCATTATACCTAAAAATTGGTATATTTTGGCATTAAAAAAATTTTTGTTTGCGTATATTTTTTTATGGTTCAATTGGTAAAATAAAATATTTATTTTAACAATTGTTTTATAAAACTCTGAATAAAATATATAATTTACACTCTTTATTTTCTTGTCAATTTGCAAATAATAACAATTTAAAAGAGATGATCTTTTACAAGTTGTTTTCCATCATCTCCGAAAGAGCCAAAATTTCATCATTTTTTGGCTTTGGGGTGTGATGGAATAAATCAAAATGGATCTCTAATGCAACAACAATAATAATTATTTTATACTCCATTCGGCCAATGCAACAATAATAATAATTTTTTCAATTGAACTTTTCACCATTTCAAAAATCTTACAAAACAAGAAGCGATAAAAATAATTTATTTTATTAAATATACCATGAAAAAGGGAAGCACAAAAAATGTTATCAAAAATCTAAAATAGTAACTATGACATTTTTGGGGACGGAGAGAGTATAAATAAAGTAGAATTATTTTTATAAAAATATTAAATAAAATAATTATTAATAATTAAATACATAAAAATGTAAAAAAGTGACAAAGATAATGACTTGCCACTGCAATGCATGCCACTCCATGCTCTTGTCATACGATGACTGGAGTGTTTTCTATTGGTTGAAATGTTCCACGTCAACGTGTGGCATTCCATTTTTTGCCTTGCCATTGCCCGTGCTCTACTAGTCTCACAAATTTTTTTGTGTGTAGGTGGAGCCGGAGGTCTCTTGAAAACAGTCTTCCTACTTTCGAGTAGGGACAAGGTCTGCGTAAACACACTCTCTCCAAACCCTACTGTTGTGGGATTCACCTGGGTTGTTGCTTGTTAGAATAAGTGCCCTTCACTAGAGGGGGGATGAATAGTGAGGCACGAGAATGTTTATAAATTTTCGCGGAATAAAAATCGCAGGGATAAAGTAAAGAGCGGAATAAAAAAGAGTAAAGGGAGCACACCAAGATTTACCCTGGTTCACCACAACTTGTGGCTAATCCAGCCTCCCGAGAGACTCTCTCGAGCTACACTACTTCCGTTAAGCTTACGGGTGCTTAACAAACCGTTACAACCTGAGAACTCGAGTCCCACGAGCCTCAATACACTTGCTCGGAGATACCGCACTCCAAGACTTCAACCCGAAGGAAAATACCTTTCCTTCGTACAACCAAGGGAAACAAGCTTCCCTAAACGTGTTTACAACACTAAGAACACTCAAGAACAAGACTCTCTTTAAGAGTAGATGTTGAGTAAACTATATACGCTCAAGAACAACTCAAACTTCACAAATTGGCTCTAGAAAGCTATGGAAAATAATGTTGTTTGGATGCAATGATAATATGAATATTGTGAAGTGAATTGATGTGTAAAGCAGACCCAAACACCCCTTTTTATAGTGCCAAAATAGGCTCCAACGGACCAATACATTAAAGGGGTGATTGGCTTGATTTATGGGATTGAATAAATTTGGGATCTGCAGGATATTGGCTTCCCATCGATGTTTGGAACTTACCCATCGCTGGTAAGCCAATTTTCCTTCAGTTTTGAAGCCAACGGTTACCTACCCATCGATGGGTAAATGCTTCCCATCGCTGGGTGGGAGGTTGACTTTCAAATAAGGAAAGGATCAGCCTTAAATGACTCCCAACGGTCATGCCTTCCCATCGATGGTTAAGCCTTCCCATCGTTGTGTTCCCATCGATGGGTAAAGCTTCCCATCGCTGGGTAAGAGCATTCTGCCTTGTGGTAATGTTGCACCAAGGCTTTAACATCGATGGGTAGAACTTCCCATCGCTGTTTGGCATGGTTCTGGAAATTGGTTTGGCTAAGGGACTGCTTACCCATCAATGGGAAGATCTTCCCATCGCTGGGTGGCATGATTCTGGAATCCCGGGATCACTTACCCATGCATGGGTAAACTCTACCATCGCTGGGTAGATGGCTAGCCCAGAACCATGGCCTAGCCGACCGGCGCTCAAACCCGACCGAAAAATGCAAAGTTCTCCAAAGTAAAAACTAAGTATTTAAAACACTTATTTAATGTATTGTGATGTAAAAACAAGCTTTGTAAGTTGAAAACCACGTCGTTAAGGTAAAAACCATGGTTGACCAAGTCAACACCGTACACGGGTGGTTTTCACCAAAAGACAAAACCGGAAGGTGGTTTTCATGATGTTTTGATTGGAGAACCATTTAAATGCATTCAAAAACAATTCCCACAAAAAAAGACTCGAAAACCACTTTATTTAAGTGAAAACCACGGCTAGCCAAGTTTATGCCGTTTCGCGTGGTTTTTATCAAACGACAAAAAACGAAAGGTGGTTTTTGAAGTGTTTTTGATGGAAAACTATTTAAATGTGCCCAGAAGTAAAAACCAATCATAAAAAGTTGAAAACCACTTGGTTAGTTCGGACGCCAAAAACCAACACCGAAAACCGAATGCCGAACGCCGGTTTCTGAAACCCGAACGCCGGATGACTTGATTTTTGGTTTGGGCGAACACCAAGTGTTTTTAATGTTTTAAACATGTTTGAAAAACATTTTTATGATGTGTGAAATGCAATGAAAAGAATTTTAGCCTAAAGAGCCAAGGTGTAAAGGTTGGGTCGGTCTTGATCACAATTATGACCGACTCAACAACACTAAGACTACGGTCTTCGTTCTTGGTCTTCTTTTGGGTCTTGTTCTCTTGCTTTCTTCTTATATTTATTTCTCGCCTTGTATATTCAATAACTTGTCTCGTTTACGGCGGTTTGGCATTATCAAAACTTGTCATAACAACGAACACGACTTTAGTATGAAAACGTGATAAACCCGTGTTTCAACATTGCTGTTGTTGTAGTCTCACAAAATTTATAAATTCCTTTTATAAAAAAGAAAATTTTCTAAATACTCTTCTTTAATGTTTTTACAAAATAGTACTCGATAATTTTTAATTATCTATGTGAATCTCAATAAATGAAATTAATTCCCCAATAGTTCTTAGTAAATAATGATACTTAAATGATGATTAATTAAGGGGTATTTTGGCATTTTTATCAGCTAAATTTAGAATAAGTTATTAAAATGATCATTTCTAACGAAGTACTTTCCCAAAATAATTTTTTCTAATTAAATATGTGTATTTGATTCGAATTTAAAAATATTTTTATTGGTTTTTAATAATTCACGAGTTATGTATACTCGGTGTATTATTTTAATTTTACATTTATTTGTATAGAAATGACATTTTTTAGAATAGACATTAATTTAGATGATAGAAATACCAAAGTTCCTTTAATTAATCATCATTTAAGTAATATTATTTACAAAGGATTGTCTAATAAATAAATCTGAATTATAAAAGATCATGTAGATAAATATAAATTATTAATGATTTAATTTGGAAAATACCTTATTATAAAGGACCATTTTGAAAATTTGTTCTTTTTAATATTTCTCTAGGAATATGATACATTCAAATAATAAAAAATATTTTAATTTAAAATCATCAAAAGGTAATTTCGTGAAGTTTTTGAACTATTTATTTGTGACTCTAAAAACAAAAAATTAACTCATTATGGATAACGACTTTTGATTGATTTCACTATATGAGAATTCGCCTTAATAATATCAAACATTGTGATTCTTCTAATGTAGGACCATATATTTTTATTTTCTAATGTAGTATCACTGATCATTGTTCATGGTCTTTTTTTCAAATAAATGTCCACCGTCATTGGACATTATTTAAATTAAATATCCATCATCACTGGACATTGTTTCCGCCACTCATGTATTGTTTATAGTTCACAAGATTTTTCTTGGATCCTAAAAAAATTATAATGATACATTTTTAATGCTCTTCTTAAATTAGATAGAAATTGAAAAAATAAACTTTTCTTGGGAGCCAGGAAGTATACATATCACTCCTTATTTTCAAGTTCTCTTTTTTTTTCAATTCAAACACTCTTTAATTTTTTTAAAACTTTTCTTAAAATTTGAGAAATCAAATTATAAATCTCTTTGAAAAGAACATAGTAAAGTGTAATTGTAATTTCTAACTTTAATATATATCAGTGTAATACTACCATGGTCCCAGTGTATTTGTCCAGTTTGACTTTTTCAAGTCAAACTAGACAAACTTTGAACTCTAATTAATCTCAATTTATATTGAATATTAGCATAATGAAATATAATTTTGAAAGTTCTCAATACGATAAATCGAATAAAGTCATTTTTATGTTAAAATACATTATGATTTTTATTTAATTGGAGTTCAATATTTGTCCAGTTTGACTCAAAAAAATCAAACTGGACAAATACACTGAGGCGGAGGGAGTATCTACTTAAATTAATAAGTTTTTAAAGATAAAGTAAAGTATATGTGTAGTTTAGTGTGAGCAAATTAAACTACTTCCTCCGTCCGAAAATGTTATTCTCATTTGACTTTTTACGGTCTCCAATATTGTACTTTGACCATTAATATCTATATTTATACATAGATATATTTTATAAAAATATTATATTTGAAAACTATGTTTCATTATGAATATATTGATATTAAATTTACATCATAGTACAATGTGTTTTTTCCATAAATTATAATCAAAGTTTATAAACTTTGATCAAGAAAAGTTAAATGTGATGAATATTTTCGGTCGAATAGAGTATTAAATAAAATGGAGTGAATGTGAAAGGAAAATGACAAGTGAGACGACAATGGGGCCGCTTTGCTTCCCACTCTTGAGTATGACTCTAGTGCAAAGCACCAAATCTATGGTCCTTTAAATTGAGATAAGATTAAAGCTATGGGAAATTAGCCGTCAAAACAAAACTATGGGAAGATTTTTTTTAGTGCGCCGGAGTATACTTTTTATTATATAGACTTTTAAAAATGTTCCATTTGTGTTTATAATGCGCTAAATTTGAGAGTGCGTTAATTACATATTCGTCAAGTTCAAGTTTTGATTAATCTAAACGAATATATTAATGTCAGTTCAACAATATGTTTTCCGAATTATTATTTTCTATATTTTAAACTTTTTGAAAGCCAATATAAATTTTCCCGCTCTAGTCGGTCATCAATCAATGAGATTTTAATCAAGTTACAATAGGTATATTGATGGACATATAATTAACACGCTCCCAAATCTGGCACAAAAGACCATTAATCTAACATTTTTTAAAATTCAGAAATTATTAGTACAAATTTTAATGTTCAGGAAGAATCCGTACAATTTTTGAAAAGTTTGAGTGTAAATGATACAAAAAAAAACTCATTTTTTTAGTACTACGAGATTCTCCATATAAGTTTAATTATAATATGGCACATGTTCATACATATTTTCTATCTACTGAAATGCAATGAATCAATATTCTTTTTGGGTTTATACTCAAATGAATTTCCCATCTAATAAGAGTCTTGGGAGTGGGTAATGTGTAGTTGCTTTTACCCAATTTTTAAAAAGTAAAAATATGTAATTAAATATTTATAAATGAAATAGAATTGGAGTAAACCAAAATTTCGTTTTTTTAATGAAATTGAATAATGAATATTTTCTGATAATTGATTAGGGAGATTACATGTTCTATATATACAAAATAGACATGTGCAAACAAGGGTCGGCCTGTTCGGCCCTCCCAGCCCGCCCTTTAAAAAGGACGGATATGGACAACCTTTAATACCCAAATGGGTGGGGCTGACCCAAGCCCGAATTGTATATGGGAGGATCTGGAAATTATTTTTAGCCCATCTGGGCCAACAGGCCCGCCCATATTCATCAAATATACTTACTTTATTATTAATTACCTAGCCAATATAAATTTTAAAATTTTCTATAATTCATGTATAATAGTTTAGTTCACTCATCTCTTTTAAACAAAAATCAATACTCTTTTAATGAATCAATATCATGGTTTTATTAATTATGCAACAAAGAGTTAATTATGCTTTCTATATAAATGTGGTGACTGATTATTTTATTTTAAACATTAAAAAAGAGTTCAATGTTTTTTTTAAATTTTTTGAACAAAAAAAATCTTGATGTTTTATCCGGGTCGGGTATGGGTAAAGAATTTAGCCCATCAAATCCGGGTCGGGCCAGGCCCGCCCATGTAAATGGGCTAACAATTTATATCAAGCCCGGCCCAGATCCTTATTTGCACAGGTCTAATACAAAGGTTTCCTATTGATAATAGGTGATACAATTTGATAATAATTTGTCTTATTGAATATTGAAAGATATGTTCCTATATATAGGGATTACAAGAGAGAGTCCTATTCCTAGTAGGAGGAATAAAGTAATTATGGTAATACAAGAATAAGGAAACTAAATAATATTAGGAGTCTTCCTATTATCCCCCCGCAAGCTGATCAACGGATACGAGGGGCAGCCTGGAACACAAATAATGGAACGGAGTCGGCGGAAGCGGTTTTGTCAAGATGTCAGCAAGCTGCTCAGAAGAAGGAACATGATGTGTAGTCATAGTGCCAGCCATAACCTCGTCTCGAACAAAGTGAGATTCAGAGCCAACATGCTTCATGCGATCATGGAGAACGGGATTCTTGGTGACACAGATTGTGGACTCATTATCACAATAAATCTTAGGTTTCGTAGGCGGAACATGCAGAGAATCCATAATATAACGAAGCCACGTCGCCTCTGCCACCCCCGCGGCCATAGCGCGATACTCAGCTTCGGTGGAGGAGCGCGAGACGCAAGTCTGTTTTTTTGTGCACCATGAGATAAGATTCGGCCCCAGCATAAGGAGATACCCAGTGGTGGAACGACGATCATCTTTGTCGTTAGCCCAGTCAGAGTCAGAATAAACAACAAGATCAAGAGAGCCTTTTCTGAATAGAAGGCCATGAGAAGAAGTACCCTTCAAGTAGCGAAGTATACGTTTAAGGGCCAAGTAATCCTTCTCTGTAGGATTATGCATGGTCTGAGAAACTCGATTTACAGCATACTGAATATCAGGGCGAGTCACCGCAAGATAGTGTAGACCACCCACAAGGCTACGGAACAATTTTGGGTCGGAGAAGGTGGACGAGATCTCCTGGGTTGGCCGCGCCGCCATCGGAGTGACAGTGGGTTTGCAATCAGTCATGCCAGCCCGCTGAAGAAGATCAAATATGTATTTTGTCTGATGAAGCAAGATAGAATCCGCAGAGCGGCGAACCTCAATGCCAAGGAAGAAATCCAGGGGGCCCAAGTCTTTGAGGCGAAAATTTTTATGCATAGCCTGAGTAACAGCAGAGATGAGGTCAGAGGAGCTCCCTGTAATAATGATGTCATCAACATATAGGAGAACAATGACCATGCCGCGGGAGCTGTGAAAAGTGAACAGACTGGTGTCATGACGACAACACTGGAAGCCAAGTCCCTGCAAAAAAGTAGCAAAACAAGTGTACCAAGCACGAGGAGCCTGTTTAAGGCCATACAGAGATTTGCGCAGCTTGCAAACAAACTCAGGCCTATTGGGATTGACGTAGCCCGGTGGTTGAGACATATAAATATCCTCATCGAGTGTACCATGGAGAAAGGCATTGGTAACATCAAGCTGATGAAGAGGCCAATCATAGTGTAGAGCAAGAGTGAGTACCAGACGAATGGTTTGCTGCTTGACAACCGGGCTGAACGTCTCTTTATAATCGATGCCATACTCTTGATGGTACCCTTTGGCCACTAGACGAGCCTTGTACCGAGAGACGGAGCCATCTGGATTCCGTTTTATGCGATACACCCACTTGCAACCAATAGGATCTCGGCCCTTGGGTAGGGGCACCAAATCCCATGTGCGCTGTTCATTCAGAGCTGCAAATTCTTCATCCATGGCATGACACCAATAGCTATTTTTGGAGGCTTGGTGATAGGTGTGAGGTTCAGAGGTAGGAGGAGAGGTATCAGTGGTGGTAGCAGTATAGGTTTTAGGCTTGAAAATGCCTGATTTGGCACGGGTTTGCATGGGATGGGCATTTGTTGTGGGGATCAGTGCTGTCGACGGTCGACCATGTGGGGGTGGACGGGTAATAGTATCGACCGCCTGTAGAGATTCAGAGAGGGGTTGGGAGGACGGTCGACCGTGGGGTGGGGAACGGTCCATGTGGTGAACCGTGTGTAGAGGTTCAGAACGGGTGTGAGGAGACGGTCGACCGTGGGTAGATGTATGAGGGGAACGGTCGACCGTTTGTGAAGCAGTAGCAGACGGAACGATTTGAGAACTGTGCGGTGCCGGACCCTGTGAGCCTGGTCTAGGAGGAAAGATGGGAATGATGCCTAAAGGGTTAGAGGAGGCTGGGGTAGATAGACGTTTAGAGTAGGGAAACTGATCTTCTACAAAACGAACATGACGGGAGACGTACGTTTTCTGAGAAATAGGATCATAACACTTGTAACCTTTCATGGTGGGATGATAACCTAGGAAAATGCAGGGGGGTGGAACGCGGTTGAAGCTTGTGATGTGTGTGAGGACGAAGCCAGGGATACACAAGATAACCAAAAGGACGAAGGTGAACATAATCCGGAGACCGACCATAGAGGGCTTCAAAGGGGCATTGGTTATTTAGGGTGGATGTGGGTAGACGATTTATAAGGTAGTTGGCGGTAGCAAGTGCTTCAACCCAAAAGGAGACAGGAAGGTGGGAATCGTAGAGTAAAGCAATGACAGTCTCAATGAGATGCCGATGCTTGCGTTCAGCCACACCATTCTGTTCAGGAGTGTAAGGGCAGGACGTGTGATGCAGAATCCCAAGATTTTGAAGAAAAATGCCAAAGGTTGTATTTACAAATTCTTTCCCATTATCACTTCTAAAAATCTGAATATTTGAATTAAATTGAGTTTTAACCATTTTTTCAAAACTAGTGAAAACAGAGTAAGCTTCAGATTTGTGTTTAAGAGGATAAATCCAAGTAAATTTACTAAAATCATCAACAAAGCAGATATAGAAACGAAAACCAGAGATAGATAGAACAGAGGTTGGTCCCCAAACATCAGAATGAATTAGTTGAAAAGGCGCTATGGCCTTATGTTCAGAGAGTTCGAATGATAAACGACAAGACTTAGACACATGACAGGACTCACAATGTAAGTGATCAGAAAATTTAAACCCTAAAGTAGACAAAATAGACTTGGGAACAACAGGAGCCGGATGTCCAAGCCGGTGATGCCAGGTGGATGCAGTGACAGCTTGACGCACAACAGGGATAGGCTTGGAAGGAAGGGTATAGAGACCATGCTCACAGGGGCCTGTGTACCGCACCAGATTCGTATCGTTGTCCACTATCTGAAAGGAGTTGGCATTAAAAACAAGAGTGCAATTATTATCTTTGGTAAAGCGGTGAACGGACAGTAAGTTTGAAGTAAGGGAGGGAACATGATTAAGGGAATGGAGGTGAAATTTACCATTCGGGGTGTGAATTGAGCCTGAACCTGTGTGAGTGATGGGTAAAGTATGACCATTACCTACAGTAATAGTTTCAGTGCCATGGTAGGGAGTCGGAGTTTGCAGCTGTGAAAGATCATGCGTAACATGAGTATTAGCACTTGTATCAAGGTACCAATCACCAGTTTGGTTGCTTGTGGTTGCATGCATAACACGAGAATTGGTAGCCGAGTTGCTCTCAGTAGAAGAATCATCATAGCGGTACCAGCAGGTAGCAGCAGAGTGGCCACGCTTTGAACAGATCTGACATACTAGAAGATCGCGTGAAGGTCCGCGGCCTCCCCCCCTTCCGTAGCTTCGACCGCTGCGACCGGATCCAGATCCTCGCCCAGAAAACGGTCGACCGTTCGGTCCTCCTCGACCGCGGCCTCGACCGCTGTTTGTATACAGTGCAGAGTGAGAAACTCCGGAGGCGGAATCTGCAATACTCAATTTTTGCTCGATTTCAAGATTTATTTCTTCAGAGGTTAGCCACCCAGAGAGTTGATTGAGACTTATATTCTCATTGTTCATCCGTATATTTTGCTTGAAGGAGGAATATTCATGAGGGAGGCCTCGGATAACAGCATTCACCACATCTCTCTCAGGAATAACCTCGTTGAGAGCATCCAAATCAGTGAGGATAGTGGCAACTTCATCAAGGTACTGGGTGATAGTTTTTGTACCTTTTCGGAGTGTGTGAAGTTTGTCCCGTAGTTGATAGGTGTGAGCGGTAGAAACAGAATTATACCGGGCAGCGAGAGCGTTCCATAGATCGGCAGATGTGGTGAAGTTGCGGACATGCTTGTGAACAGACGGACTGATGACGACAAGAAGGCATGCACGGATCTGAGTATCAATCACAATCCATGTTTGGAATTCTGGGTTAGGGTTTTCCTTGCCATCCTTGGATAGGATTTTTGGAGGCGCAGCTTCATGACCATCGATCCAACCAAGAAGAAGGTTGGCCTCGAGAGCAGTTTTGACATTGAGAGACCATGCAGGATAATTTGAATCGGTGAGCTTCTCTGGGATAAGATTATGGAGATTGCGGAGAAGAAGCTTGACACCAGAAGGAAGCGAAGCAAGCGGATCTGAAGATTGAGCCATGGTTGCCGTTTATGGTCGACCGGCGAGAGGAAGGAGACCGGCGGTGAAGGCACAGTCTCGAAAAAAAAGGGCTAGGGTTTAAACCTAGGCTCTGATACCATGATACAATTTGATAATAATTTGTCTCATTGAATATTGAGATATATGTTCCTATATATAGGGATTACAAGAGAGAGTCCTATTCCTAGTAGGAAAGGAATAAAGTAATTATGGTAATACAAGAATAAGGAAACTAAATAATATTATGAGTCTTCCTATTAATAGGAAACAATGATTAATACACCCTATACAAATATGGTAAATATATATTTAATATATTTAACATGCTCCCAACGGCACTGATGAAGATTGCCGTACGCCCGAACAAGCGCGAAACTCCGAGAAAATCATGGAGAGTAGTCCCTTGGTGAATATGTCAGTGTACTGTAGGGAAGAAGGGACATGAAGGACCCGTATCTGACCCAGGGCTACTCTGTCGCGGACAAAGTGAATATCAATCTCAATGTGCTTCGTGCGCTTATGCTTGACAGGGTTGGCAGAAAGGTAGACATCGTTGATGTTATCACAGAAGACTAGTGTGGAGCGAGTCAGAGGTTGCCGGAGCTCAAGAAGTAGATTACGTACCCAACTGACCTCAGCGACTGCATTGGCAACAGCTCGATATTCTGCTTCGGCACTGGATCGAGAGGTGGTGAGTTGGCGCTTGGAGGACCAGGAAACAAGATTATCGCCTAGAAAAATACAGTAGCCGGATGTGGAGCGGCGAGTGTCTGGACAACCGGTCCAATCAGCATCTGAATAAGCCCGCATGTGATCCGTCTGAGAGGGTGAGATGGTGATGCCATGAGTGGGTGTGCCGTGTAGGTAGCGCAGAACGCGCTTCATGGCGGTGACATGTGGAACACGTGAATTATGGAGAAAGAGACAGAGCTGCTGGACGGCATAGGTGATGTCTGGACGGGTGAAAGTGAGATACTGTAATGCACCCAAAATGGAGCGGTATAGAGAGGGATCTAGAGCGGGTGGACCGACGGTGGCCGACAACTTCCCGCGGGTGTCCACGGGAGTAGAGACTGGTTTTCACAACGTCATGCCGGAACGTTCAAGGATGTCGTAGATGAACTGAGTCTGAGTGAGGAACAATCCGTGAGCGGTCCGCTGGACATTAATCCCAAGGAAGAAGTGAAGGTCACCCATGTCTGTCATGGCAAACTCCCCTTTCAGTCGTTCCGTAAGTTGCTGAAGAAGAGCAGGGGAGGAGGCCGTGAGTACAATATCATCAACATAAAGTAGAAGTATAGCCATGTCCTAACCGCGACTATAGACTAATAAGGAGGTGTCGCTCTTGCACCCATTGAATCCAAAAGAGAGAACAAAGCCGGTGAATCGCTGGTACCAAGACCTAGGTGCCTTTTTGAGGCCATAAAGTGCCTTATTTAGTCTGCATACATAATTTGGGCGTGCTGGGTCCTAGAATCCCGAAGGCTGAGCGGTGTAGACAGTATATGTGAGATAGCCCTGCAAAAAAGCATTTTTGACGTCGAACTGGTGGATCGGCCATCCTCGGGACACGGCAAGACTTAGGACAATGCGGATAGTGGCCGGTTTGACAACCAGGCTAAAGGTCTCGTCATACTCAATGTCGTGGCGTTGATGGAACCCACGGACAACCCATCGAGCTTTGTACCTGGATAATTCACCTGTGGGGCCTAGTTTGTGGCGAAATAGCCATTTACCGGAGATCACATTTTGGTCGGGGGAAGGGGGTACAAGATCCCATGTATGAAGAATGAATATTTTCTGATAATTGATTAGGGAGATTACATGTTCTATATATACAAAGGTTTCCTATTGATAATAGGAAACAATGATTAATACACCATATATAAATATGGTAGCTACCAATATACATAAATATTAAATATGGTAAATATATATTTAATATATTTAACAGAAATGAGAAGGTTAATTAGGAATAAAAACGATAAAAAAAAGACGCAAAAAGGAGTACTCCCTCTCTTTTAAATAAATGGTTATTCGAACTTTTAAAAGTGCCATAAAAATCAAATGAATCTAGACATAATATTTGTCCATATAAATTTTAATCTTACATATTTAAAAAGTTTGTTGAAATAATAGTCCTGAGCCCAATTCAATCTAAAAAATTAACTAAAGAGGTTGAGGTATCTAAGTTATTAAATAGCAGCAAAATATAAGGTTGCATTGCCGATGTAGAATGAACAAGTCAACCCGCCCCCCTCAATTTACAAATAAATTTTAAAAAGCACAATATTTTTAATTTGTTTATTCATATTTGAGATTGAGTGAGTAGAAGATAAAGATATCACTTGAAGATTTGTTTTATCTTATACGTGAAAAAAGTGATAAATAAAAATAAATTTATTTATATCTATAAAAATAAATTTGTATCTATAACAAAATGAGCATATTTGGCGACATGAGGGGTACACTTTTGATGTTTGTCTTCCGTTTAAACAAGTCTGAATTAGAGGTTTAACTTATTTCAACATACCGGCGTTCAGTAACAACATTATATCTTTTGAATAAATTCTCCCCTCCTTGCATACAAAGAAATGAATAGAGTATATATACTTTGAGTCACCTCCAATATGATTGAAAATCATGAACTTTGAATCATACTTTATTTTAAAATGTAGGAATGTCCTAAGTTGCCACCACTTAATTGTAACTCTTTGTGGACTAGCTACATTCTCTTTAGTGAAAGCCATACTAGCGTATGTTTTTATAATGTTGTTTCGCACTAAATATTTATATAGATTTATCAAAAAAATATTTACAAGTTTTGTAGTTTCATTTTTTAAAAAATAATAATAATATAGTACAAAAACAATTCGAAGTGACGCTCAAAAAAAATAATTACAACTTACACAAAAAATGTAGTAACTTATGAAATAAATAAATTAGCTCTACTGTGTAAAATAATTTATTTTTCAATTATTACTACATTATCGATTAGTGAGAAAAAATAATTAGTTCCACTCTAAAAAACGCTTAAATTTGATATTATTTTTCCATTTTTTTCAAGTACATTTAAACTTAAAGTTAAAACTCTAAACAATGAAAAAAAGAGACTTTACCTAAAATAATTTCATATATTTGCAAAATAGGCATTTTTCATAAATTCCGTTAAATGACCGTTAGCTTTTTACCGACGATCCAAAACTCACAGACATGTGGAAAAATGGAATTATTTCTGATGACAGTGAAAAATGAGATTATTTTATAAAGATCATGAAAAAGGTAGGATTATTTGAAATAATTTTTCCGATTTTAAAAACTTCATATTTTTAATTGTTGGTGATGGTTCAATTTCAGCCGTTAGATCTCGATCGGACGAACGATAGGATACACCAGAAGTACGGGGCCTAATTTGCCTACGTGTATAAATAGAAATTCGAGTCAGTGAAGACTTCTCGCGAATTTACATGGCTCTTCCACGTAGACTTCTCTCCGGCAACAAACCCGCACCGACTCCGCCGCCGCCGGCTTGGAAGATAGAGACGGCAGATCCGCCGTCGGCACTAGCTACCGAGTCCGATTTCGTAGTCATCCTAGCTGCGCTACTGTGCGCACTTATTTGTGCGGTGGGGCTGATCGTCGTAGCCCGGTGCGCGTGGCTCCGGCGGGGCCGGGATCGCGGCGGCGCAAACGCGCAGGCGCCGCCGAAGAAGGGCCTGAGGAAGAAAGTGCTCCGGTCGCTTCCGAAGTTCACATACGGCCCCGAATTCGCGGCCCAGAATTGCTCCGGCAAGGAATTCGCGGCGGAGTGCGCCATATGCCTGTCGGAGTACGAGGACGGCGACGAGATCCGGGTGCTCCCGCTGTGCCGGCACGGCTTCCACGCCGAATGCATCGACACCTGGCTCGGATCCCACTCCTCCTGCCCCTCGTGCCGCCAGATCCTCGTCGTCTCCCGGTGCCGGAAGTGCGGCTGTAAGGAGCTTCCGTCAATTTCGACCCCCGGAGCCGGTGCTGAAACCCTAACCGGCGGTAATATTCTGCTTTGAAGTAGAAATTGCAGCGGTAGAAATGGAGTGGGGCCCAATGCAGGTGTTGTCGGGCGTGTCCGCCGGGCGTTCCGGGTCGGGTTGAAGTAAACCCAAAAAGGGAAAGAAATACTGTACAAATTATTGACAAATTTTGCTTGTTTTACATTGAAAATACGGACCACTCCCTTTTCCGCTATTTGTTAATTGAAGATTTGAAGCCGGATGTTGTGGGAGTGATTTAAAAAAGCACTATATTAAGTATTTTAATGGTTGCGATTCACATAGAAGTTATTTTTATATGAAAAAATACTAAAATTAGAGTAAAATATTGAAAATATATCAAATTAAGATTTTCATGCTTTATTCTCGAAATAAGACTTAAAATGCAGTTATATTATCAATCATAACCATGTACATTACATAAAATGTACATATACAGTGTCATATTATCACAGTGCAAATTTTTATTTAAAAAAATGAGACTCCAATTTTAATACATTTTCTATGTTTTTTAATAATTTACTGTAAAATTAGTTTAAACCTAAAAAATAGAATTTATATAAGTAGAATTAAATCAAAAGAGTGGTGAATTTTATTTTAACATACCACTTTAAAAATTAACATGCCACTTTAATAACACTTCAAAAATAAAATCCACTAAAGTTATTTTTACATGCCACTTTAAAAATAAAAGTGCAACTTTAATAACACTTCAAATCTGATTTTTATGTTCAAATTTATAACATACCAATTTAAATACGTGCGAAGATATTTTTTATCTAAAATTAGTATTATTATATTTATTTTCTAATATTTAAAATTTCTAATATTTTTGAATTTTTATAGATTTTTTTAAACCTTTTAATTTCTTTTAACATTTAATTTTAGAATTCTAACTCACAAAAGCATGTCTTTAATAAGACAAACTATTTTATAAGGAGAGTGTGCTTTGTGTTGTGACCCTATTCTCAAAGATCAAGCAATCACATTGATGTCTTCGAAATCCAAACAACTAGAAAGGTACTCCACATAAAATTCTTCATGGTTAAAAAAATACACACTTATAAAATACCAAATAATATTGATGATATTTTCTAATTTTAACATTACTTTATAATAGAGTTGGATAAGATATGTAGGATCAACGAGTCATAATTAGAAAATTACATCAAAACTAATCATTTTAAAAGTGTAATTTTTTTTGAAACATGATCAATTTTATGAGACGAATGGAGTAATATATTAAGACCTCATATTTCATACTTCCAAAGAGGGGTCATTAATTATTAGATAATGTGTGCTTTTCTCAATCAAAAAATTACTTCAAAGTACCAACAATTGTCTATTAATAACTCCTAGATTCAGATTATCTGAAATATATTCCTTAGTTCCCTCGATTTTCTAGTAAGAAACTCTTAGGTTTCACATTATTTGAAATATATACTCGGAGAATCCTTAAAATTTATGGTGATGTATTATGAGAATACATTCTGTCTATTTCTCCGTTAAGGGTAGGGTTAGAGAGGGGTACGAACCGTCAATTTTACGAATGGAGTACTGGAAATGCCCAAAACGACAGTGACACTGCTAGTGTCACCAAAAGTGGGTGTCACTAAAACCCTGTATAAAATGACTTTGCTAAATTTATTTATTTTAGAATTTTCAAAATTTTGTTTCATTATCCTAATATGCAATATGAATTAAATATAAATAAAGCTCAAAATTTCTTTAATTTGACTGAAAAAAGATTGACATAGTCGTTATTAAGTCAACACACGCTACTCTCACTTTCAATTTTCAACTAAATATTTTGGCCAGCAACTTTATCTCCTCTTTTTTTTTGAGGATTATCTCCTTTTTTTTGGTACAACAACTTCATCACTTTTGTTACAACTAAAATTTTTGGCTATTCTATATAGAGCATAGGTTACACGGAATATAGTTTTTTTTTTCAATTAAAATTTACAATCCTAAGATTAGTACCAAAAAAAGCAAGCTAACTCCATATAATCAGAGCCCAAATTTTCACCACTGGAGGCCCAATATAAGGCCCATAGTTTGGATATTGAGAACTCATTTGAAACACTCTCGTGTAAAGATAATTGGGAACAAAAATAAGGCCCGTAGTTTGGATATTGGATAAAAAAATAATTTTTTCTGTTAAAAAATTGGGCCGGCTTTGGCCAACTTTTGCGAAGAGCATACATGGGAGGGAATTAAAATAGGCCTGGAGAGATTATTTTATTGTGTGTAAAATTATTTACCAAATTTGATTGGTTGATATAAAATAAATATTTTTAAATAAAAATAAAAAGAAGAGGAATGCTTAGAGTGAGTCAAATAAAATAAAGGAATAAAATAATGTGGCATAACAATTGATGTTGTGGAAGTGAATATGAGAAGAATGACTAGTGAAGCACTTATCCATCAATGTAGATTGGAGGATCGCAATATACATCCGCGGTGAGGATTCATTAACTAGCAATTGAATGCTTATTTTTGAAAAATTAAATACTCATTTTTGAGCAATTGAACACTCATTTTTTAAAATTCAGCTACGCTCGAACATGAATATTTAATTATTCAAAAATGAGTATTCTATTACTCAAAAGATGAGTACATTATTACTCAAAAATGAGTAATCAAGTGGATGTACGGAAAACATCATACATCCAGATGTATGGTGTATGTATTCTTGGAGTATGAGAGGGATTCCGAGAATTGGAGGTACCACCCTATAGAACAAGAATTGTGCTTCTATGATCCTAAAATTTACATGTAAAATGTGATTCTTCTCGCATTTTTATAGGCGATATGAGATCTTTTATTTTCAAAGAGCCCAATTCACCCAATTTGTTTATATATTAAGGCCCGCAAAAAAAAGTGTGTACCTTAAGACTACCGAAGAATTTGTCATAAACCAAATCCTTTACTATAATAAAAGAGACTCCGATTTACAATAATTCGACATTTCGCATGTCTATTTGAGAAAACTTTAACATGTTAACGCCACGTAATAACTGAATAAAATTTAAAAAATATTATATACAGAATAAGAAATTGATGCCGATTAAATTGATGACCTTTAAGATATTAATTGATAAAAAGGTTTAAATAATTTTCATATACATGTTTATACCACGAAGGTTAAAAGGAAAAAAAATTATATATGATCACCAATGCAATGTTTATTATATAGCACATGGCTTATTTTTATTAAAAAGAAAACAAATGATAAAAAGTATTCATGCACACCCCAAATTTTAACATATTTGAGGTTAACATTATTTTTCAAATACTTCTACACTATTGAAAAACTTACTAGCAACTTCAATTCAACAAAAAAAATAACCGACCATAATATTGATGTAAAAAAATACTCTGATGTTTATTTGAAACCAAAAAAATATTATACCCAAACACTATTTTCTTTAAAAATAAAATTGAATAATATAAATTTTATATTTCAAAATCTTTTTGAAAATAGAAATGTATTCTATGTATATTAAAATGCAACAAAAATATGAATGGAAAAATAATGCATTTTTTTAGAATAACACATACCTTATTTATATTAAAAAAAACCAAATAATAATTTGACTTTTCCAAAAGTTAAAAAATAACTTAATAAATTAATGAAAAAATTTAAAAAAACATGTGGTTGAAATTTATATAAAAAAAGAAATGATACTCAAATTCTTTTCCTTAACAAAAAGAAAATGGTAAATTTTAAAATTTATTTTTAATTTTTTAAAAAAATCATAATAAGAACAATGAACATATCTTTTGTATACTCTGAAGTCTTTCAAAAAATTTGGTATTAGTTTTTTTTGTGTTGTAGACAATCAATCCCTCAAATATTATTTATTCCACTTTGGTTTTTTCTATGATATTAAATATCATGCGAGAAGTATATTTTCTTTATTCTTGAAAAAATATTGCATTAAATTTTATTTAGAATCGACAAAACATTTCGTTCCACCCGTGCATGGCACGGGTTCAAATACTAGTAGTATGTATACCGTAGTATCTTTGCACGTTTTTCTTTCATTTTTTTTATGTAAAAGAGTCCACAAAAAATTAATGGCTCCTTACTTTAATAAAAAAAATTTCTTAAAACCTCTAGCTGAAAAGAGTAAGGTTCTGTTTAAAAACATTATTTTAAATTTCTGTTAACATTTTGAATAAACTTTTAGTGATAAAGACAAAGTTAAACAACAATATAGTCAAGGTCCATTTTGGGCTTGTGCAACATTCGCAGTACACATGACCCAAACAACATATGACCGAATAATTTCTAAAATACATCCGTATAACAATTTGCACCCGATAACTTTTAGAATGAAAGGCCCAATAACACCCAAAAAGCTCATTTTTTTTCTCAACAAACAAGCCGTTAAAAAGTATAATGACTACGTATTACATGCATTTACTACGTATTTTAAAAAGTATAATGACTAAAGTTACACTTTGGAAAGTTTGAGGGTAAACACATTCTTCATGAAAAGTATAGAGACTAATGGTGCAATTTTTAACTTTGAGAGATATCATGCACTTTACGAAAAGTAAGCATTGGGTGAAGAAAAAAATCTTATTCACAAACTTCCATACAGATAGTCGGATATAGAAATGTTGGGGGCGGCGGAGGAAATGCTGCTAGGAACCGTCGGCAGCAATCATATATTGTTGGGAGCGTCCGTATCCACACAAAACCCCACATTAGTACGACATTATCCGTTCTAGGCCAAATTCTCACGGATTTGTTTTTCGGCACCTCTCAAAAGGTTTCATACTAATGGATTGGATAACCATATATATATATATATATATATATATATATATATATATATATATTATATATATATATATATATATATATATATATATATATATATATATATATATATATATATATATATATATATATCGGTCACCTTTCTTCTCTTGCTCTGGTATGCGAGGAGTTTGCTGCCCAACAAACCTCCCCTCAAACTCACAACCACACACCTTGTGACCTCACCTTCAACAATTATTTGTTTTATCTGCACACCATCTTGCACCGTCGCTACATTGTACACCTGCGAGACAAGCACGTCGCAAGACATTTCTTGTCGGGAAGCATTTTCACACGAGGTATACTGCAAACCACCCATCTGCTAAGGTTACAACATTCTATCTTCCATCTTGTACCGTGCACTAACACCAAACGAGACACGCCGCCCGACTACCACTTGTTAAAAAGACTTTCGGCATATGGTACCGCCAGCAGACCTCCGATCATGTTGCCACACTGGGTACACTGAGAACTCCACACAACCATGTCCACCACTTCTGTACTCACTCAGAAATTTGTTATTGGGCACTTTCCAAAAGAGATCATACTGATGAGTTAGGTAACCATACATATATTTTTATCACCTATCTTCTCTTCCTCCGGTGTGAGACAAGCTTGCCACCCAACCCATATATCTTTCGATTCCCCAACCTTGGTTCTGGGTTTCTCTTGGTGTGTTATTGATCGTTTGATAAGGCAAAAATATTACGGAGTATTATTCACCTTCCGACATACTCCCTCCGTAAATAAATAAACTTCCCAATTTACTTTTTCGTCCGCTCACAAATTATCTTCCTATTACTTCTTTTTTTGGAAATTTTTTATATCAAATGACTTTATTACCCCCCCTACTTTTCTTTCTTCATTCTTGGCACACCACTCCATCCTTATTAGTTATCTTCTCCATCTTTATTCTTCTCTCCACCAATCAATCGTCATCTCCTTCTTTCTTCTTCTTCTTCCTCCACTTTCTTTTCTCCTCTCATGATTTTCTCGAGCCACCACTCTATCGTCATCTTCTTCTTCTTTTTTCTTCTTCTTCATCTTCTTTTATCTTTTCTAATTTCCTCATCTGATTTTGGCCTACCACCCATTGATTGGGAGTGAGGTGGCGATCGAAAGTAATGGTGGAGCAGAGAGGCGGCGGTGAGATCCGCTCCTCTTTTGACATTGCTAACATTGATTGTATAGATCTACGAATCCTCTTATGCTCCCATGTTAGATTTGCAAAATCTTTTCTTCCGCCTCAGTCAAAACCTTAAATCTACTCTTTTTTCCGCCATTAAAACCTTGCATCTACTTTTTTTCCCGATGTTTTGTCTTCCTTGAGAAGATCCAGAACAGATTTACTTGGGTGGGGATTGTGGAGGCGATGGTGGCAACAAGTGCAAGAGAGGTCATCTGCGATGGTGTCGGAGAGTCATCGGCGGCGAAGCCGAAGAATCGTTGTCGGCGGTGCCGGAGAGTCGGCGGCGGTAGCGTTGACAGTGAGAGATGATGACTCACCTTGGTGGAGAAGCATAAGGGGTAGTAGACATCTTAAGGGTATATTGGTAAAGTCAATATAATTTATATGCCTGCCCGGTCAAATCAAAAAGTTAATTAATGAACTGAGGGAATATAAAATTTTGTTTTTAAAATGTAGGTTGTCTTTTTTAAAAGATGGATAATTTTGCATATATCATTCAATGAATGTAACTAATTTTGAGACGGATGGATTGTTGTTTTGTTTTTTAATCAAAACAAATGAAAAGAAAAGCCAAAAGTGCAAATGGTTTATTACCTCCTCAGCCCTATAATTGATTAAACTCCCTATAATTGATTAAACTATTTGGATAATGTTCAAATCCTCGACCTTTTACCTCTATTTTATTTACAAATCAATATAGAAAATAAAAATACAAAATTCTTGTAGGCCGAGAATAACGAATGAAGTGTCGAGTAAAATTAATCACTTACATATAAAGTCGGGATCTACTATTTTAACCCAAAAGCTTGAGCTAATATGTAGGGTTTCACCCTTCTACATATGCTAGTACTATTCATCTTTATTTTCCGAGGTGAGAATTTCAACACTCCCCCTCAAGTGCTAACTAGCCTCGCCTAGTTAGCACTTGGGCAAACAAGTCTAACATCTCAATCTCTTATAGCTAGCCCACACAACGGCCTGTGGCATCTCAATCTCTTTTTAGCCAACTCAACCCAAACCACGGACGGGTAGCTCACTTTTTTTTGCTAAACCCACGTCCAACTAGGAAGAATCAAACCCGAACCGGGCCTACTCCGGTACCATGTAAAAATTTCGGTGGGCCGAGAACATCGAATGAAGTGTCGGATAAAATTAACCACTTGAATATGAAATTGGGATCTACTACTCTAACTCAAAAACTTAAGCTAATAAGTAGGGTTTCACCCTTCTATCTATGCTAGTAGTATTTATCTTTATTTTCTGATGTCGGAACTTCAAGAAATTTACATATTAAAAAAAGTAAAAAATTCTACAAAATAACAAATGACGCGATTATTCTATTTTTATAAAAAAATCAAAAAAACATATAAGTAAATTTTCTTATCAGGAAGCCAAAATAGTACTAATTAATACAGTACTCAATTATGGGAGGGCGGCAATATAAATTACAGTACTGTTTTTATTTTAAGTTTTTAATTTAAAGATATAATGGATTTTTTTAAACACACATTAACATATCCATGTTGAACTATTACCGAGTTCTGTTGAATCAAACATAAAACATTAAATGGTATCCATCCTCCTTTAATTTAATGATTTTTATTATTATGTAGTGCTTGTATAGATTTATTAATCCTCTCACATCTTTTTTAATCTTCTAGTTATGATCATTGGAAATGGAATTAAATCGTGTAACGAAAATAGAAAAGTAGACTTGAAGAACATACACAATGTCGCTCTCGTCAAATATTACTAATAAGTTTATTTTGGAGTAAATTCCATAAATAGTCACTATTTACATGTAATTTTTCATATTTAATCTCTAATCATTAGATTTTTCTATAAATAGTCTTTATTTTTTAAAAACTACTCTATAATTTGTCTTCTATAGACTATTTTTGAAATGCACATTGTCTCATATTTGGCCTAAAGGATTAATTATGAGATAATTTTACAAAATTGAGAACCATTTATGGAATATCTAAGAAATATAGTCTAAATATGGAAAATCATTCGTAATTGGAGAAATTTTTTAGAATTTAATCTTTATTTTATAAGAATTACGTAAAAATAGATAAGTTGATGACAATATTATTGAAAGTTTAGATGAGAATGAAAATGAAAAGCTGGCATGAATAGGTCAACTGGTCCAATTAGTGGATGTCAAGCCCATTGATCCTAGGATCAGATCTCGATCAGCAGCGACAGTGTGAAAATTCTATTATATTTGTAATAGCTCCATGTATGCATCGGGCACGAGACGATCTCTTTAAAGACTAGATTACTATTATACTATGATTTACTATCTCACAATCTTGTTGGTCTGGGGTGTGGGAACGAGCGGGATGTGCGTTCTTTCACCTATAGGCGAGAATGAAAAAATTATAGATGTCGTTGTTGAAAATAATGAATGAACTCATAATTTATTAATGCCACAATTTTTTCGGTTTATAAACAAGCTTTTGTATATATACCTACGACCGCGGCACTAATTAAACTTATAGCTGCCGTTAGCACTAAACATGACATTTGTGCCAAAGACACTCATTCAATACTCATTTTTTTCTCATTTTTTATGGGCAATTTTTCTAAACTCATTAAAAGTGTCGTTATAAATTTATAACTACGCTATCCGTCCAATTTTCCAAAATAAAGTTTATTTGAACTTATATTGTTTTCAGCCTAGGAGTTCCAAAATTTTCAATCAATGAATGAAATACCTTATTCAAATTTCAAAATATTTCTCTATATTCAAGTTTTATTTTTTTCAATACTTTTCCTTATTTTATTTAAGGCCTGTTTAGGAATAGCATTAGCGTTAGAAAAACCTTCTCTACGGACATCGTTTCACGTTAGCATTTTTCAAAATAATCTGTACTGTTAGAATTTTATCCAAAATGTTAATGTTAATCTCTAACGCTATTCCCAAACAAGCTTGTCTGTTTGAGAATAGCGTTAGTGTTTTGGAAAGACTATCTACGAGTAGCATTTAGCGTTAGCGTTTTCAAAGTAATCTGTACCATTACAATTTTATCCAATTCAAAACGCTAACGTTAATCCCTAACTGGCCCAAATTCTTATATGAACCTGAAATCCATTTAAAAATCACGAGTCTTTTCAAAAAAGTGAAAAATTGCCTCAATTGAAAGGTTACCGCACCGTTTCATACAGAATTGACAATATATGAAATATAATCGCGATGAACCTTGGGTCCATAGACTCTATATGAAATCTTCGTATCTTGGCAAATTTTATGGTGGACCTAAGGTCATTATGAAATTACGTATGAGTAAAATAAGTATTTACATTTTATAAATATTAAAACTAAATGTTCAATCTTGAATGTCAAACATTTCTTCAAATGTGCCATGATATAATTTAGAATGAGGTAGAGATCATTGGACTGAGTCATAATACACTTAATTCAACTCAATAGCTTATATATATACTAAAATTTTTCTTCTATATTTTCCTTCCAATGTGGGATAGCCATCCACCTAACATGCCCAACGTTTTCTTTTATTTCTATGAAATAGAAATATTCATATTTTCTTTTGTCGGACCAATCACAATCTTTCATCTTATCACCCCATGAATTGAACTTCTAGCTAATAAGTTGAAGACATGCAATGCATGCACAACTAAGAATTCTCATACAAACTTCATGGCTACGTAACCACCATATATAGATTTGAAGTCAAAGGTGTTTTGAAAGTAATTAAACTTAATTATGATTGGACTTTGACATATGGTATAATCTTTTTCTAGATGACTAAGACGTATTATTACATTTCACACATTTGTATTATGATGAGCCTGTTTGGGAATAACATTATAGATTAGTGTTAACATTTTAAAAAAACTATCAACGAGCAGCATTTAGCGTTAGCGTTTTCAAAATAATCTACACCGTTAAAATCTTATCCAGAATGCTATCGTTATTCTCTAACGCTATTTCCAAACAGACCCGATATATACTTCATTCGGTACCTCCATCCCAAAATGACTTATCTATATATGGATTAAAACGGAACAAGATTTCGAATGTGTCAATATTAATTTTATTTAAATTTTGATAACTAATAAAAAATAAAAACCATACATTAAAAAGTAATTTTTATAAAAGAAAAGATGATGACAAAAATATTTCATCTTATCAAACAGAAATTATTAAAAAAATTTTATAAATATAGAATAATAGTGAAATATGAAAATCATTCTGTATGTAGGAAGTACTCTCTCCCTTTTTTGAAAATAGTTCATCTTTTATTTTTTTTCATTTTAATTTCTTCAAAACACTTCCTATTTTTACAAATGGAGGGAATAATTCCTTTTTTAAACTCTAAAGATTAAAAATTAGGATTCTTTTCATAAAATCGTTTCTTATTCAAAAGAGTTTATGATAACGTGCGAATGAAAGTGATTCGATTCGACAATAATCTTAAATATGGGCATGTGGTTTTTTGGGTAGTTAGGTTTGATTACCATTATCGGCAATTAATTAATTTAGTAGAGCGTTTGTTATTTGAGGAAATAATTAAAAATCTCTTTGGATTAATACTGTAATGTTTTTTTTATTGCATATGAATATATGATCATGCGGCGCAATAAGACAAAACTATACAATTAAACAAAACTATACAAACAAATACACTTGGCTTGACTGTTTGAAGTTTTTTTTATAACTACATAAAAATAAATTTAGAACTTGTGACTTCTTCATAATTAATAAGATTATAATGCCACATCAAGTTACAACGTCGACAAAAACTTCAAACGCGTGTTTGTAGACTTAGAAAAGTTTTTTTTTTATATTCCATAACAATTGCCAATGGTAACTTTCATTTTTATGGTGAATTTCAAAAAAAAAAATATGAAAATTAGAATTTGTCGTATAGTAAACATGCAAAATTATTATTGTAATTATTTTTGTTTTTCTCAAATGCAATGGATTTAAAAAGAGTTGGAATAAAAATCTGGAAATTGTTTGAAAAAATTCACATGGAAAGAAATTAAAAAGAGCTGAAAAAGATTGTGTTAGAATATAAATAAGTCATCTTGGGCCACAACCACAAGCTTGAGCTTTTGGTTGAGTTGGTTCCTTGACATGGTATCGGAGCCTTCTTGACTAAGAGGTCACGGGTTCGAAACTCAGCGCCACCCAGTTTTAAGAAAATTTAAGGTTCACGTGCAAGGCTCGAAAAAAGAATACGCCTGCACGTGAGGGGGCGTGTTAGAATATAAATAAGTCATCCTGGGCCACAACCACAAGCTTGAGCTGTTGGTTGAATTGGTTCCTTGACAGATTGGAATTGTTGTTATCAATTACTCCCCTCGTCTCAACTTAAATTGCTTGTCTATTTATTATTCTTCACTAGTACAAAATCGGGCAAAAAAATCGCCTCATTTGCATCGGAGTCGCAAAAACCGATTCTAATGGTAAATAATTTCGCCAACCGGTTGTTATTTGAATCGGTTATTATAATAACCGATGCAAATAACCAATTACATCGGTTATTTTCTAAAAACCGATGCAAAAGCTTTAACCCAAATATTTTAAAAAAGGTACAAGAGTCTTTTGCATCGGTTCTACGTATTAACCGATGCAAAAAAAGCCACCACTTGCCTCCGCGTACTCTTTACGCATTTATATTCAACTTAAGCCACAAATCTAAGTATTCGACTCCACCGGCCACGCTACCAGGACGATTCCGATCTACAGCTTGAGCCCCTCAATGTCTACTACAACGATCTGCAGCTTGAGCACCTCAATGTCCCCCACGACGTCGTCATGGATCTAGAGCCTGGCACCATGGATTCTGTCAGATCCAGCCCCTACGGCCAGATCCTTCCGCCATGACAACTTTGTGTTCGGCAAGTCGTCCGGCGCTGGAAACAATTGGGCCAAGGGACAATACACCGAGGGCGCTGAACTCATCGACTCTGTCCTGGACGTCGTCCGCAAGGAGGCCGAGAACTCCGATTGCCTCCAAGGTGCGCGAATATACATAAACTCGTTTTTGTTTGTGTTTGATGGAGTATTTTTGCTTAAGAGTTCCTAGATCTGATGTGCCTGAAAGCGATTGCAGCGAAATTGATGGTTTAATTTTTTTGGTTTGTGTTTCTAGGGGTTCAAGTGTGTCATTCGCTGGGTGGTGGAACCCGGTCTGGCATGGGGACGCTGTTGATATCGAAGATAAGGGAGGAGTACCCTGACCGGATGATGTTAACTTTCTCCGTTTTTCCGTCGCCAAAGGTGTCCGACACGGTGGTGGAGCCCTACAATGCGACGCTCTCTGTAACTCTATATTATTGTTATTCTTTTTCAATTTTGAATTGTAATTCTTCTTCAATTTTTTTTTGAATTTGAGAAATGTTATTTTCTTTTGTTCGTTGGAAGCATGGATCTTTGAATCTAATCTGCTTTGAGAATTTTTTTGAAATGCGTATCTAGCTACTTTCAATCTACTTTGAATTAGAAAAATGCTTTTTCCTCTTGCTGCTGCATATTTGTTCCGACGTAATGCAGATTTTTTTAATAAGGGAGCAGTTGCATCGGTTCTTTGTTAACCACCGATGCAATTGATAGTAATTGCATCGGTTGTTACCTAATAACTGATGCAATTGCTTCTTTTATTAATAAAAAAAGTCTGCGCACCTAACCTTTTGCATCGGTTATTTGGTAATAACCGATGCAAATGTAGAAGCTTTTGCATCGGTTTTAACAACCGATGCAAAAAGTTATCTGAGCATTTGCATCGCTGGCTTTTGCATCGGTTATAAACCGATTTAAAAGGGTCAAAATAACCGATTTAAAAAGTCTTTTTTGTAGTAGTGCTTGAAATAATTAATTCGGAAAAAATTCTCTTGTATTTACAATTTAAAACAAAGACATACATACATACATACATATATACATATATATATGTGTGTGTGTGTGTATATATATGTATGTATATATATGTGTGTGTGTGTGTGTATATAGGTTCTCACAAGTTGAGAATCCTAATTAACAAAGGAAAAGGAACCCCTACACAAGAAAACTACCAAAACTAATATATACAAAAATATATCCCAAATATTCTCTTTCCTTTTACAATTCTCCATGTCAAACTTCATTTACTTTCTTTCCTTATTTCCGTTAATCATTTGATAAAATACTATAGTCATATCACAACTAGTTTTGCAGATTTTATGATATAGTAATTTGTATTTTTTAATTCTACACCATTTTCATATAAAATGATTTGAAAATAACTTCATTCAAACATCGTTAACCGAAATAAATGATTTAAATTGAGACACAGTGATTATAACTTACTAGCTAGATTCAATTCATATCCGTGTGTCGCATGATCATATTTTTTTCTATAAACGAATAAAAAAAATTTTGACCGAGAATCGCATAGGTTGGAATCTAGTTTGATAGTCTATAAGTCCGGTATATAAGATACTTGAATTAAATTACATTAAAAAAATAAATCCAAACAATCATTTAATTTAACTCGAGATCTTAAATATTTCAACTTCTTTTCTATTTTTAGATGTTGAATAATTTAACAATTTCTAATGTTAAGGAGTAGGAAGAAGCATTAGAAGTTTATGTCATAGTTGGTGATGGGACTCGCCAAGTCAAAATGGGATTTATGGTATTTCAATTGGTTAGTTAGTGTCCCCAACATTATTTTGTGATGATCATTTATGAAAAAAGTTGCAGGTTGGGATCTATATAATAATCCATCTTAAATACGGATTAAAACTTCTAATATCTTTTTTTCAAACATAAAAATAAAATATAATTATATACGGAGTAATTGAGATTCATATGGAAGAAAAATAAACAATATGAATACTTTATTGAATTTCTCCCTTGCTTGAGTTGCAAAAAGTGTTGTTGCCAATTCATAGAGGAGTGAGGACTCGGACTGATTTAAGAGATTAGAGAAATATAAATCATCAATTTTACGAACGAAAGATCAGAAGTCTACATGATGCTTGTTGCCAAAAGAAGGGGACCCGTTTGAGTAATTCAACTATTGTATTTTGCTCTAAGAAGGCTTCGGAGTATTTGTCTACTTTTAACCTTTTTCAGTCAAAATTGGTAAATTTTGAATCCAAATTAAATAAAAATGATATAAGATACGAAGTATTAATAAAAAATAGTTTTTTTAGATTTATTATATAAAATATTTTCATGTTATCATTTTATCTAATTAAAATATAATACTCCCTCCGTTCTACAAAACTCTTCCCTTTCGTTTTTTTTTGAATTCACTAAAACACTTCCATTTTCTATTAAAAAACTACTTTTACCCTTACTTTTTCATTCCCTACCTATCACATAATACTTTTTCACTAATAACCAAACTATCACATCTTACTTTACCCATTACATCAGGTGCAAAATTGGAAAGTCAACCAAAATAACATTTTCTTTTTTTTTGCCAAAAGTCAAAAGTAGAATAGTTTAAAGGAACGGAGGGAGTATATATTTTATTTAATTATATGTCAAAGATTGAAAATGATTAAATAAAAAAAGTTAAAACTGAACAAATATTTCGGGATGGAGGTAGTAATATCTAAGAATAAAATATTCTAAAATAGTTTTCAATGAAAATTTAATACAAAAATAATGTTTGTGATAACTTTATTTGTGACTCGAGCATTGCTTCTTGTTCCGTATTTAATTATGGAAATGTTATTGATATGTATTGTTGGACTTCAACGGCCCACACTCATAGGTGGGCGGGCAAAAATATTAGGCTGATATGGTTTTGAAAGACTTTCATTTGTTGGGCTTCTTGGGCCAAAAAATATTGGGCATAGTTTATTTGGCTTTTGTGTTATTCGAGTCCGGAATCTTTTACAATAAATATATTCACTTTCAAGGACTTGTATAAGAAAAGTTATCTAATTTTGATAAAAATATTACCTTAATATTTTTTCCCACCGAGTTTTGACATTTTTCCAAGAGGGTGATTTTTTTTGTCACGCAAAGACCGGAAAAAAAGATGGAGACATAGCTTGGTATGTGAGTGATTGGCAGGAAAAAAAGATTTCCACACTGATATGTGATTGTATTGAAAATAATCTATACAACAAATAATGAGAAAAAAGATGATGTGAATGAGAAAGAATGGGTAAAGAGAGACTGGCGAGAATTTTTTTTCTCGCCACTATGAATGCTCTTAGTGGGTTTGGTTTAACCCATTTTAGCGAGTTATTTTAGTTTTTCCGCTTTTGGTTTCAGTTGATAAAACTTATGTAATCCAATGCTTTCAATTTGGGTCTTGGATCAAAAGCGATTTGGTCAATTTTTTCCAAGTCTAAATAGACCTAATCCAAGTGTAATTAGGATCAGATCTCGAGTTGGTTTGAGATGCTATATATTCTATGAGAATTTTCAAAGTTTAATTTGTATCATACCTAGTCCACACATCGAGCTTAACTCTTGAAACCTATGCCCTACCTAATGGGTACCCGCGACCTTCGCCCCTGACTTGTTTGTATCCTAAATAAGTTTTAAGTAAAATAATGTCTTAAGATATAAAATATTTGATATAATAATTATATCAAGTAACTATAAAAGAATTGACACGTATATGTAAAATTTTTGTATACGATATTGATATTGGACATTCACGTCTTAGAGTATTTGTCTATTTTTGACTTTTTGCAGTTAAACCTAATAAAAATTGACCATTAATTAAATAAAATTTAAATTAGTTATTGTTGCAAGAATAATTTTAATATATTCATTTCTTAAAATATTCTTAAAATTAATATTTTTTTCTCCGTCCGATGATTTTCTACCATTTTGACTTTTATGGTCAACATTTTTAAACTAGGACCCCAAATTATGGAAAATATATATTAAATTGTATCCTAAATTTAATTAATGCCAATAAATTACTTTTGAAACGTAGTTTAGAAATATCATTTCTTACAATTTTATTTTTATATAAATAAAAATATTAATGATCAAAAATTGTATGGGAGACCATGAAAAGTTTAATGTGAAGAAACATATGGGACAAATGGACTACCATATAATGTTTATTTAACTATAGGTCAAAGATGATTGATCATAAAAAGTAAAAATTGGACAAATATTCTTTGATGCTGTAATTTTTATTATTTAAACAACATAACTTCTTTGTCCTAAAATGTTCTTTCCAATTACTATGCACACGGTACAATTTTAGTAAATGTTTTTACTTATTTTCATTAGTTATTTAATAAAATAATATACTCCGTACTTCTTGTCAGCTCTTGTTTTGTAAAACTTTTTATATATTTTTTAAATATATAGTTTTTTTTAATTTTACACTTACAATCAAATAAATTGATTTAAAAATAAAATCGACCAAACCTAGTAAACTTAGGACTGAGGGGATATCAGTGTGCGATTCACAACAACTAAAATATGTATGTTTGATGAAAAGTATACTCTTGATTATCTTTTTTATGCTTCATAATATGTACTTCATTGCGTTTGTATAATCTTACTTACTGAGTAACAAATATTATTGTTGTTATTATTACTGTTGTTAATCAGTGTTATTTTTATTTTGATATTTGAGTTGCATTCCATTTTATTTGGTTTTTGCATTATATTTTATTCTTATTTAAAATATTTTAATCACGTGAGTATTTTTTAAATTTTTATTTCATTTTTATAATTGTTTTTTTGGTTTTTGTAGAGTTGGTGGAAGAGAAGTTAGTTTGAGGGGGGAGAAATTTAAAAAAGTGGCGGAGAGCACGCGTTAAGCGTGGACCAGAAGTGCAGCGCGCCAACCGGCGTCCACTATAAATACACCTCCGATTCCTCAGCTTCTCCATTCACACACTCACCAGCCTTAAACAAACAGACAAACAAACAAACAAACCTCCCCCACAAAATCGCCCGAAACTCTCTCCGCCGCCCGTCGGTCGTCCCCTCCGCCGGGACTCCAAGAATGAACATTCGCCGGCGACACTCCCACTCCCACCCCGCTTCTCCCGAAGACCAGCCGCTCAAGTCCCACAGGCAACGCCATCTCCAAGTGTTCTCCGACGAAGCGACCCTTGCCCTGCCCCTGTATTTCACCAATGCGTTGTTTATCGCCACGTTTATCTCCGTGATCTATTTCCTTCTCCGTCGATGGGGGGAGAAGATCCGGGACTCGGTCCCGCTTCATGTGGTGACTCACTCGGAGCTGGCGGCTCTGTGTTTGTTGTTCGCCTCTGTGGTTTACCTGTTCGGGTTTTTCGGAATCGGTATAGTTCAGTCTCTCATGTGCAGGTCGAATCAGGATGTTTGGGAAATGGATGACGGGGAGAATGTGAAGGAAAGCCGCCACGGGCGTTGCTCGCAGTGTGAAGGCGTGCTGGGTTCCTCGGTACGCCCACCAAGTGTTTGTAAAATTGTCCCAATGGTTCCTCAGCGCCCGATTCGGAAATTTGACCAGCCAGAGGCTGAGGAAGACGAGGGGATCATCAATTCTGTCGTGGAGGGGAAAACGCCGTCCTATTCGCTGGAAGTGAAGCTGGGAGATTGTAAACGCGCGGCGGCGATCCGGCGAGAGGCCTTGCAGAGAACCACCGGGAAGTCTCTTGAGGGGCTTCCCATTGAAGGGTTTGATTACGAGTCCATTCTCGGGCAGTGTTGCGAGATGCCGGTGGGTTACGTTCAGATGCCAGTGGGTATCGTCGGGCCATTGGTTCTTGATGGGAGAGAGTATTTTGTGCCGATGGCGACCACTGAGGGGTGCCTGGTGGCGAGCACCAACCGGGGCTGCAAAGCCATCTCCGTCTCTGGTGGTGCCACCAGCGTGCTGCTCAAAGACGGCATGACCAGAGCTCCGGTGGTGAGGTTCGGCACCGCCAAGAGGGCGGCTGAGTTAAAGTTCTTTGTTGAGGCCCCCTGCAATTTTGAGACTCTTGCTGTATTGTTCAACAAGTGAGTGTGCTCTCCCTTTGTCCCATAACTAAAGTACTAAACTCATGCTTTTTAAAATTACTTTATTTAAATATTAATATTTAAATAAAAAAATGAAAGTTACATATTTAAAAATTACTCAGAAGTTCTACAGAACAAGATGTGATATGACTATTTTATTTCATCAAATAATCAAATGAAAACGTATAAAAAAGTTATTAAGAGGTCGAAATAGTTAATGTGCCTTTAATTATGGGAGGGAGGGAGTATTTAGGAGTGAAAGATGGACAATGGCTTCTAGAAAACAAATTCTAGTACAAGTACTAATTTTTTTTAATGTCTAGTACAGAGTTTGGAAAATGAAAGAAAATTAGCTTTTGTTGATTTAGTGAAAAATTAAGATTGAAGATATTTTTTGCTGAAAGGAGTCATTTTAGCCATTTTTTAAATTCTGTTTCTTTATTTTTCTGCAACTTCATCAGTATTAGCCATAGTTTCAATTATTTCATTCATATTAGCCCTTCCCATAGGGCTATGCTATACAACACACCCATTATCATTTATAGTGCATAGCATATGTTTATTGGTATTTTCTTTATGGCAATTATGAAGCATAGGCTCATAGTCCTGCTGTATTTTGAGTTTTGATCAATAATTCTCCCTTCATTTTAAAAACAAGCTTTTCTGCAAGTTTTACTAGTTCTTTTGTTTTTATTTTGATATATACTCAAATTGAAAGACTTAATATATATGTGCAGATCAAGCAGATTTGCCAAATTACAAAGCATTCAATGTGCAATAGCTGGGAAGAATCTCTATATGAGATTCAGTTGCAGCACTGGTGATGCCATGGGGATGAACATGGTGTCCAAGGGCGTGCAGAACGTTCTCGATTTCCTTCAAATTGAGTACCCAGACATGGATGTTCTTGGCATTTCTGGTAAACAAATGCTCTGTATATCCTTCAAAAAGTTCCTTGTCAATTTAAAACTGGTCTGGTAAAGCTAGATTTTGCTGGAATTTTATTGAAAACACAAGGAATAACGAAACACCCCTTAATGATATTGGAGCTAGTTTTAATGAAAGACATGTTTTTAATAAATGAAAGACCCTTTCAACTGGGCTTTATTTAAAGAATAAACCATTGCAAACAGGGAACTTTTGCTCAGACAAGAAGCCAGCAGCAGTGAACTGGATTGAGGGGAGAGGCAAGTCAGTTGTATGTGAAGCAATAATAAAGGAAGAGGTGGTGAAGAAGGTGTTGAAGACCAGTGTTTCTTCCCTTGTTGAGCTGAACATGCTTAAGAACCTCACTGGATCAGCCATGGCCGGTTCCCTTGGCGGTTTCAATGCCCATGCTGCAAACATTGTGTCTGCCGTGTTCATAGCCACTGGTCAGGACCCGGCACAGAATGTGGAAAGCTCTCACTGTATCACAATGATGGAGCCGGTTAATGACGGCAAGGACCTTCACGTCTCTGTCACCCTGCCTTCTATTGAGGTATTTGACACTGGCCATTTGAGGGTCCTACGACGCTCTGTTGGATTTCGAAATGGTTCATATCCCTTAACTCCCCACAAGTCCTCCAGCTTGGGGTTGGGGTAAGAACAAGAGTCCAATGGAGCACCGTAGCGCCGCCCCAGAGTCATATTATGATACCCAAAGCCGAAAGAGGTGTCAAAAGAACCGCACTCATTTGCAAAATGTGTTTCACATTATAATTTACATGATAAATGTGTTGCTAGTAGCTACCTTACCTAAAAAAGACTCAGATTTTACTTAGTTACATTAAGTTTGAAATATCTTCAAAATGCAGAGATACCCACCACACCCCCACACATTCAATGAATACTTAATACAATACATCTTAAACACATCCCCATTGAGCCATTCCTTTTGACTTCAGTGTATTCAATGCATTATTACAGCACATTTATACCCATATATCTTGGTTCAGGTGGGGACAGTTGGAGGTGGGACCCAGCTGGCCTCACAGTCTGCCTGCTTGAGCTTACTAGGAGTGAAGGGTGCTAACAAGGACTCCCCAGGATCAAATGCAAGGCTATTGGCAACCATTATTGCAGGCTCAGTCCTTGCTGGGGAGCTATCCCTTATGTCTGCAATCTCATCAGGCCAACTTCTCAGCAGCCACTTGAAGTACAATAGGTCCAGCAAAGATGTCACCAAGGTACCCTCTTCTAACGAGCAACGACGATAGGGGCAGGGAGGGGATTTTGGAAATGCGTCGGCCGATAGGGGTGAATTTAACGTCATATCCCACCCACACGGTAATTACTAAACGGTAACTTAATAGGGACATGGGAGTAAATTCACACTCATCGTCTAACACATTCCCTAACCCCCAACCCTGTTGCAATTCCTAATCAAATGCACAAAACTCTCAAACTATAGTCTCCAGTTTCCAGTCTCCACCAAACCATACATGAATCTCAATAATAGGGATTGTTCTTGGGATCTTGTTGTATTGCTTTGGAGAAGCCATGGAAAGGTCTATACAAGAGGCCAATTTGTTATAGGAGTTTGGTGATTTATTACCATTCTTAATTACTCCGTATATTACTATGTAAGTGCTGCCCTTTTATATTTCATTTGTTTGTTGATTCTTGTTTTTTACCCTACCTTTAAAAACTTGTGTTTGTAATACTATTTTAAGACCACAGAAACAATGTAAGTTAGGAGTGTACAAGGCCTGTGGGGCATCTCAAAGTGGAACTTATTATAAATTGTGATTGTAACTCAAAATTATATTCTCCCGATCTCATAAAATGCTTTACTTGTTTTTCCTAATGTTCAAAAAAAATATATATGCTAAACTTATTTCTTCTTTTACTAATGAATATGTGGCTCATAATATTGTTCTTTCAGCTACACAAAGTCAAACGGTAGAGCATTTTATAGGACAGAGAGAGTATGTGAGTACTTATTTTTAATTTTTCGTATATTGCTAGTGGAGCTAAAACTTATTATTAACAATGTTTTAGCTTTGGGCATACTTCGTATGGAGTATATTAGTCTTTAAAGCTATATTTTAGCTTCTTAGTATGTTGAGTACTTATTTTTGTAAAACATTTAAAAAACTTTACACTTATTAGATGTGGCTCACAATATTGCTTCCTCTTGTTCCAAAAGGCGAAATGCTCACCCTAGGCGCTCCTCACCCCATACCGGACAACATTTTCTTCCTCAGCTATACAAATTTTGATCATAGACTATTTGTTCTCCAACACTTTTTTAAATTTTATGAAAGTCAAACTGTAGAGCATTTTATAAGAAAAAACTAGTATCTAAGTACTTGATTTTAATTTTTGCCCATTATCAGTGGAGCTAAAACTTATTATTAATTAGCTTTAGACGTATAATAATTACTTCTTGCCAGTTTCAATTTGTATATTGGCGAGATTGTAGATATCTTGACTTTTCCAAACCTAAATGGAATTGGGATTTGATGATGGAACTTTTGTTCTAATGTTCTTTATTCAGAGAATCTGATTGTCTAATACATCAAAATAAAAAACAAACAACAAACTATGTTATTAGCCATTTTCTACTACTTGGGCTTTTAACTTATTCATTACTCCATATTTCAAGTGGTATGTTTGTCGTAATAATTATTCCAGTATTCTGAAATTATTCTAAGAGATCTCAAATTTTAGAATATTTGTGATAATTTTTTTCTTTAAAAATTTGAAAGTTCAAATTAATTTTGCTAGTTCATGGAAAAATGATAATAATTAATACTATTCTTTATCTCTCATGCTTCCCACAAATCATCATCATAAGTTCTTTATTCATTCATCATTTTTTTATCCACACTACAATTGTATGATTAAGATATAATGAGATACACTTTTAGTCCACCCCTAGTAATTTTAGAAAAAAGAAAAAGAAAAGTGTGCATCATTCATATTCCTCATTAGTATGATATTATGCATTCTAGACCAAACTCTAACGGATTAATTTTTGGACACCTCTCAAAAGACATTATACAAATGAGATTGGATTAACCATATAAATATTGATAGGTTAAATCTTCCACAATATTACTTAGTAATTTTTAGGGGGAGAGCCCATTTAAGTTTCTTGCTACTTGGGCTTTCATGTGTCACCTTGGGCTTGTGCTGCTCCATTAGCTTGACACACCATGTAAAAAACACAAAGCAATCCTTTAAAATCTTTCACATCAAAAAATTAAAAAAAAAATTATAAAGTACTTCGTAATAAGTGAATAAGATTTTGAGTTGAGTTATGAATAACCGGTTGAATTTTACTTTTTAATTTAGTTTAAACTGTGATATTTGACTTTTTACAATTTTAAGCGTAACATTTTAATCGTGATATTTGAAAAGAATTACTCCGTAAGAACTAAGGAGGAAGAAGAAGAACTAACAAGTCGAAGATGGTGATGGTGATGATGAAAATGACATAGATATACGTTTGACGGAAGATGGATGGAAAGTCCCTCCTTGGTAAATGTTCTCATAATTTAATGTACCTGAAAGTATATTTTAAAAATTATGACTCACTCGTTGGGCGACGCCTTCTTTAGAAATTATAGCTCGAAGAGTTTGTAGGGGAACCTGTGGCTGGCTATCTTATCCTATTGCCTCCCGCTCCGTTTTTTCAGGACTAACTGGACCAACTCGAACCAGCAAATCCTGGTCCCTTATAAATATCCGAGCTTGAAGCAGCAGACTAAGCCATATATAGGAGCAACTTGGAGAAGAGAAAGCTTAGTGGTTTTCCGTAGAATCTTTTGCAGAAGTAGAGCAGGGAACATGTCTGAACCGTCAAGACTTCTTTGGGCGTTCCGCCACAACGGTTTTGAAAGTAATTCAACGAATATGAGTTGATATGAACACCGAACTGAACTAAGAGCGCTTCCGTACAAACGTACGCAATTCTTTGAATTGATAACGTTATGATTAAACTAAAAAATATGTGCAAATTTTAATTAAGAAAGGGACAAAATGGATTGAGTGGCCCTCATTTGTCTGTTGGTGGCATAGAATCAATAGGGTTGAGCTCCTTTTGTAAAAGTCATCAAGTGTTAAGATTGATATATTATGATTTATGAGGGTTCTTTCTACGGCCAAATAAATTCTTTTAGAAAATCATGCAAAAATCCATTGCAAATTTGAAACACCCTTCCTCCTTCCAACTCCCAACGATAAATTAAATTATGGGTCTTTCTTTCTTTTTGAAGGGATGGGTCTTTCTTATATGAAGTGATAGATAATACTCCCCCCCTTTTAAAATATTATTATCGTTTCGTTTTACAAATTTTGGCAGAAATTATTTCTTATCCAATTTATTTGATTATAGATGTCGTAAAATTAAAAAAAAAATCATATACTCTTTCGGTCTGTTTTGAATCTTTCCACTTTGATTTTCAAGGTCAATTTTTTTAAACTTTGACCACAAGTTATGAAAAAACAACATTGAATTCTGATATAAATTAAATATTAATAAGTTCGCATTGGAAGATAGTTTTGAAATATTATATTTTAATAGTCTGTAACATAAATTTATCTAAAAGTAAAAATATTGATGGTTAAATTATTGTATTGGAGATCGTGAAAAGTAAAACATCAAAAGTTTTATAAAATAAGAAATGACATTACCAAATCATTTTATTAAATACTCCATAACTAACAAAAATAAATAAATAAAATTATTAAAATTTAACTGTATACATAGTATCTGGAAAAACGTTTAAAGATGGAAGGATTATATATATACTATTTGGCGAACAAGGTATGTATGACTTATATAGGATTCAATTTTGAACTTTAAGAGTCATACTAAGAGTTTATCTAGTTTGAAAAGGTTCTAACACTAGATGTTTCACAAACATATACAAACAATCATTATTTTTGACACAAACATTTTCTATCTCTCTGGCTGCATTAAGACTAAAACATCTCTATAATGCAAATGTCTTTTTCTTTCTCGTTACGTTGTCGGAATTATTCGTAATACGATTCCCGCGATTAGTTTGCATTTTGCATTCAAATAGCATCATCCTTATAATTAGGGCATTGCGCAAGGCAAATGTTTCTACCCAATGACAAGCACTAAAACAAATAAATACAGATGGGTCTTTTTGGAACATATTTAAAGATGCTCTTTAATCTCTGTGTAAAATTAATCAACAATCCTTCACAGCAAGCAAATCAATCACTCTTTCCCACTTGGGCACCAATCTCTTGCAAGTAATGTTCTGCATCTAATGCCGCCATGCATCCTATACATGAGAAGAAGAAGAAGAAGAAAACATTCTTAAACTTTGCATTATAGTCATTAGAAGAAAAAAATCTCTAAAAATCCATGTCGACTTTTGGATGATCCCATCAAATGAACACATGGAAACAAAACTCTCTGTCCCATTAAAAATGTTAGCATTTTCTAAAGTTAATCCACACCACTAAAAATGTTGTTCCCACATAAGACCTGCTACATAGTAGGGGTAAGTTATGCGTACACACATTCTCCCAAAACCCTACTTTTTGCCAGATTTTACTGGGTTTGTTGTCGTAACATCGAATGAACACAATCCAATTTTGCGAAAACAATTTCAAATATAAGACATGACTATAACTATCCAAACTTAACGACATATATCATCATATTTTTGTTCTTTTTTTTGTTGCTATGCATTTATAGTTTAAATCTCATGCTACTGACTCCATCAAGCAAGGTGGTGAACACATGTGCTCTGTTTGGTTAGAGAGAAGTTGAGAGATGTGATTGAGATACAAATAAGTGAATGAAGAAGGGAAAATGAGAGAACCAATGGATGAAGAAAGAATAATGAGAAGGATAAAAGAGAGAATGAAAACTGTTGGTTATAAAAGGACAAGCATAACCATATATCAAGAAAACATAAATAAAAACAGACAATATTAGAAAGCTCAAATAAACATCCGAAAACCAAAGTTTCCTAATAGTTGGCAACTATACATGCAACTCGACCAAACGGGCATATACCGTTTTGTAAACTTGCATGCTAAAAAATGAATAGTTCACTAAAAAAACACATTAACTTTTGTTGGTGATTCAAAGCTCACTCAGAGAGACACAGACATATCATTATGTGCGTAGGATAGTATAATGATGCTCAACCCCTCAGAATATATAATCAACTGATGAGAGAGTTAATAATAAAGAGGAAACAAGACTAAAGAAAAGCATGTTGTCTTTAATACAACAACGACAATAACAAACCGAGCAAAGTCCTACAAGAGTAGGATCTTGGAAGAGTGTGTGTACACAGACCTTACCCTTATTTGGAAGGTGAGAGACTATCTCCAATAGAATCCTAACTCAAACACAGAAGCAGGGCCAAGGACTATGTTCTTTAATGAAAATGAAAGAAAATGGACAAAACAATAACAACCAGCAGTTTATCAGTGTCCTGAAGCATAAGCTCACCAAAATTGGAGGGATTGAAGTGGATGAAACACATGGAAGAGGCTACAGCGTATATACAACTAGGCAAGTGAGGGGTTAGGTAGTTGGTGTCTTGGTGAAGAGATTTGTTTTATTGAGTACAAAATAATTTGCAATTCTAAATTCAAATGTGTCTAGTGTGGCACCATTCAATTTTGTGTTCAGGTGGCATAGATAATAAAATCTTGTGATTCACCGGGTTTTGTTTATTGAAAAACACAAATGTGGGATTTTTAAAAATGGAAACCTCATTTTCATGCGGTGGACTACCATTTCTGCATAATTTAAAAAGCCAGACTATTTCATGTAAGAATTGTATGAAGGCAATCAAGAATGCTAGGCTCCATAGTAAAACCATAGTTGTTAAGGCGACTAGGCGAGTCTAGGCGCTCGGGTACCTTCTAATCGCCTAAGTGATTAGGCGTCCGCCTAGGCGTCCTCTAGGCGAGTGGCTATGACAACTTTAATATTTTATAGGTATTAATATAAAAGCATATAATATGAAATAAGTAATTAAAGAGAACATATGAACCCCAAAAAATAAAGAGTATATATTCTAAAATATATGAATGAATGTTGTTTTTCAAAAAAATAAAATTTAAAAATATATTAAGAAAAATAAGTAAATATTTTGATATTTCTAAACTTTTTAAAAGTGAAATAGTATTTGGGCCCAATGCTCTTTTAATAAACAACTATATTAATAAGTGTAAAGGCCCACTCCTCTTTGAATAAACTCAGCCCAAATTAGTTAACCTAAAATAACTAATTGGAGAGTTAGAGAGTCGGAGGGTTTAGAGGAGCCGCTGGATATCTCGGCAGTTGCGACAATGAATCAGCGTCGGCAAGTAAGGTAAGCTCGATCTTCCTCAGTCTCTCTCTCTCTTTCGTCTTCTTCAGATCTTCTTCTCCTCCTTCCTCTCTCAGCTTCTTCCAGTCATCTTCTCCGGTGTTTGCACAAAAAAGGCTAGGCGAGCAGTTAGGCGTCCATATGACCTCGCCCAGACGCCTAAGCGTCGCCTAGGCGACGCCTTGATAACTATGAGTAAAACACATTAGCATAGTCATAGAGCACCCGATAGAGTCACATCAAGAGGTGGCAAAGTCCACATGCTCATTACACTAGCGTGCTGCATTTGTGTTTTTGCTATTTCATGCACCTTTTTCATTCCTTGTATAAAAAGATCCATTACGAAACATTTTTAAAAAATCTGGTTTGATTAGAGAAAATAGTAAGGCCTGCTTTGAGCCAACTTAGCCAAATCATCATCCTATTGATTGAATTGTCTGTTTGGGAACAACATTTGTAAGAATGTTAAGGTTTCTAGATACTCCGTAATTTTAAAATTGTGAAGATTAACTTTAAAAATGTTATAGCTAAAGGATACCGCTTGATAGCTTATCAACAACAACAACATTACCCCAGTGCCTCAATGGTTTATCCAATAGGCTAAATCTAAACGTTGAAGCTAATGCCAAGCAAACTCAAAATAAGAGAACTGTTGAATTCCTATTTTAACCCCTTCAGGCTATTATTGCAACATCAACAAATATATAGATATTATACTCTACAATGTTTTCTATGAGTCTATGACTTATGTTAACATAAACAAAAAAAACCACAAACCCAGTAAGATCTTACAAGGTAGGGTCTCAGAAGGGTGTGTGTACGCAAACATGACCTCTACTTGAAAGTAGAAATGTTGTTTCCCAGAGATCAATTCCTCAAACACAGAAGCATAGACAGGGTTAACACAATAGAACGGACAAGGTAAGAGTACAAACACAAGAAAGAAAGACTCATACAAACAATGATAAGAAGAGCCTAAGGACAAAAAAAGACAGAAATCACAACTACAGACTAAGGGGGAAAAACATTGCAGCAAAATCTACAAACTAATGCCAAAAAATCTACACAATTACTTTAATCCTAGCCTACTAAGTATTTCTATATAAGGTTGTATCATTGGTAAGATTCTGAAGCCTTAAATCATGTACTCATGTATAATCACCTTCTTCCAACTCTTCCTAGGTCTACCACTATCTTACTCATGTCCACTACTGCAAGCCTCTTGCATCTACTGATCAGAGCCCCTGCACTTCTCCTTTTTACGTTTCCAAACCACCTTAACTTCTCCACAGGTTCCACTCTCACCCTTCTTTGAAAAAAAGGTGTTTCCACGAAATTTAGAACTTGTGACCTCTCATATAACTAAGCTTCCAGCTTAGCATGCCACATTCTTTTTATAAGAAAAGGAAATGCAAAGCTTCTCCGATGTAACTGAAATGCTACAGCTACATACAATTAATAGAAGCAAATAATGATATCCACTTTGACTGGGCACAAAGATTTGTGAAGTTAGTTCTATGAGGTTTTCAGTTTTCTGTGAACCACATAATGATTTCTCCAAACACAAACATGCAAAATAATCTGGTAAGACCAAAAGTTTAAACAAGCAAAAAAGATATGGGACTGGGGAAGAAGCAAATTGTTAATAGCAAGCCCTGACCTGATCCAGCAGCAGTAATAGCCTGCCTGTACTTCTTATCCTGGACATCACCGGCTGCAAAAACGCCTTTAACACTGGTTAGGGTAGTCCCTGGCGTCGTCTTGACATACCCATCAGAATCCAATTCCAATTGCCCATTCAGAAACTTGGTGGCTGGTTCATGCCCAATTGCGAAGAACAACCCAGAAACCTTCAGATCCGAGACGTCCCCATTAACCAAATTCTTCACTTTGAGTCCTTCCAATCTCTTATCTCCATAAGCCTCTACCACGGATGAGTTCCAGATCACATCGATTTTATCGTTCTTAAGCGCCTTGTTCTGCATAATTTTGGAAGCCCTAAACTCGCCTCTCCTGTGAATTATATAAACTTTGGATCCGTACTTCGTCAGGAAAGTAGCTTCTTCCATGGCGGAATCCCCACCCCCGATCACAGCCAAAGGCTTGTTGCGGAAAATAGGAGCAGCACCGTCGCAGACGGCGCAGGCCGATATACCACGGTTCCAGAATCCGTTCTCTTCAGATCCAGAGCCGGGGAACTCGAGCCTTTTGGCGACAGCGCCTGTAGCCACGACCACAGCATCGGCTTCGACGGTTCTCTCCTCAGAAAACACCTTAAAAGGACGTGAAGAGAAATCGACGTGAGAGACAGTCTCGGTGTGGATCTCTGTCCCGAAACGAAGACTCTGCTCGCGGCATCTATCCATGAGCTCGAATCCCATCATGCCAGCAGGGAAGCCGGGGAAGTTCTCAACATCGGTGGTGGTGGTGAGCTGACCGCCGGGGGCGATGCCGTTCGCCATGAACCCTTCGAAGAGGATGGGCTTGAGCTCCGCCCTGGCGGCATAGATGGCGGCGGTGTGGGCAGCGGGACCACTTCCGATGATGCAGACGCTAGTCCTGTGGTGAGTTTTGCCTTCCATCGCGGCGTAATTGCCCTGGCCGGTGGTCAATGCGGCGGAAGCGACGGCGGCGGCAAGAGGAACGACGTTGCTGGGTTTCCTGAAGGGTTTTAGGAGTCTTCCCAAAAGGCCGCAGCACATTTTGTTTCCTTCGTATTTCTTCGTATTTGAATGAATTGAGTAGGGAAGTTTGACTGGGCTTTGGCGGGGTGGTTAGATTTGTTTGGTTGTTATTTGAACTTTGTAATGCGATGAAAATGGGAATTGGTTTTAGAGCAATGCTAGGATACACTAAAGGTGAGTGTACCCATTTGTCCATCACCTCCTTCTCCACCACTTATTTTTATCTATTTTTTATTTTTATTTTTTTTTAAATTCTTGCCCATTTTTGTGGTAATGGAGGGGGTGGGGGACAAATGGGGTACACCAAAGACGTATCCCTAGCATTTTTCTTGGTTTTATGTTTGAGTGTCAACTTGAATGTTCTATAAAAAATGTGAAAAGGGGGAAAGAATATTGTTTGAGAAAGAAAGGTATAATTTGTTACCATTGTAAGGTTAGAAATCAAGGCCAAGAAATAAAATAAATAAATTTTGAGTTTATAAATTATTTGAATATATACAAAAGAATTAAATTAAAAGATAACTTTTAGAAACTGAATTTTTCTCTTTGGCTTGAGTGATAAGAAGTATACTCCACGTGATTTATGGGGAAATTTACCCATGTTCGAGTATCAGCGGAGGTAAAAGCATTTACTCTTTCTGTGTCATTAAACTGAAAATAATTTGAACAAAAACTACATCATAATAAAGTCAGTAGCATTAAAAAAACAACTTTTAAAATTGCAACTTGCAATGACCTTGAAAAAAAGAATAATATGCACCAGAGAAAGATGTCATTATGCCCTAGACAAAAGCAACAAATTAGGATGAAGATACAATGCGGAGTATAATATAGACATCAACAAGGACATTGTGTACTATCTATAGCAAAGACATTGTAAACAACATCTGAAACGCATATACTTCAAGACGCAGTAGAGTCACCAGAATTGTCCTTAAGGAAATAGTATCAATCTATAGTATCGAAAATTTTGGATTCCCCTCCTCATAGGAATTAATCGCTATCGCACACAAATTAAAGGTTGTACAATTATACAAATACCTGCGAACGAGTCACTCCAAAAGCGGTAACCTATCTTTAATACATTTCAAAATTTGGTCCATTTAATTTAATTGAACTATTATTTGACATTGCGTATAAACCAATATAATATTGCGCCAAAAAAGTATAACGTAATTCCTAAGAAGATCGAATGTAAAAGTCCTTGTGTGAATTGATTGGATGGAACTAATTTTTCACTTGTTACACTTAATTTGAAATTACTCTTCACTAAAAAATACAATCTAAGAAGTTTGTGATGAATTTCCGATTTGTTTGAAAGCTGTATTTTCGATTCGCATGACTGTTTTTAATTAAAAAAAATCGAAGTAATAGTATAGATTAACTTTGAAAAAAAGGATGAACCATATCTTTCTTGACCCCTTAGAATCAACCAGACAGTCACTTACCTAAGAAGATGTAGATTGAAATTTAATTACATATTGGTGGTAAACGTTGAAACATGCACCTATTATTTGCAGAGGCTTATGTTTAGCATAATTATCTTTTATCGCAATTGTCAGGAATCAAACTCGGATAATACCGTTAGGCATCCATTGTGTTGCAAATTGCACGGCACCCACCAACACAGCTTAACTTTGAAAATTGTAAAGTTTAAGGTCACGTTAGATTGTATATTTGAAACACAAACTCTCAAAATCTCAATCTATCAACCAATGTACTCATTAATGCAGGGTACATCCAAATGTATTCATCTATCATTACATATGAATACAAAAAATAAAAAATAAACCCAAATGATCTCAATGTGTTTTTTGATAGAAGTTAAGATGGGGTAGAGATAACTAATTTGGACTATAAGACACTTGGGCTGAACCACATTAAAAGATTGAATTCAATCAATTTCATAGTTCAACTCAAGAGCTTATTTACTGATTTATTTTCTCTTCAAATTTTGATGTGGGACTCCCCCTCAAGTAGACAACTGACCCATTTTGAACCTAATCAGTTGACCATTTGCAAATGAACTATCATCCCCTTGATGATTTGTTTGAGCGCCAATACCTAAAGGACCACGAGCCGTTGGGTAAGGACTTCCAGACAAGCAATCAGGTTAAATGGGTCACCAGACACCGGCCGTTGGGTACATACTCCATACGGACAACTGGACGCTAAAGACAAACAGGCCGCTAAAAATGAATGTAACACCCCGACCCCCACCCAGGCCGTAAGTATCCGCTCATAGGATAGCAGACTGACCTCACAAACCAACACAAATTTTTCCTGCACACTTTGTCCTCACTTGTGCGCGCCCAAGGAATTTCCCAGTGGGGTCAACCTTCCTAAAATTGCTTTAGGTCAAGCACGCTTAACTTTGGAGTTTCTAGTTAATGAGCTCTCGAAAAGAATGTCCATCTTATTGGTATGAGTAATACTATCGATCCTTTTGAGCCTTTTCTTTCCCCAATCCATTTATTTTCAAATCAGGGTATTACATTCACCCTCACTTAGGAATGCAACGTCCTCGTTGCATCCTTTTTTTTCAAACCCCTAGATCTTCCCGCTAGGTGAACTAAGCTCTCTTAACTCGTCACGGTTGCAGGGTTGCTTTGATATCATTTGTAACACCTCAGCCCCCACCCTGGCCATAAGTGTCCGCTCATAGGATAGTGTTCGCTGATAGGATAGTGGATCGACCTCACAAACCAACATAAGTCTTTCACGCACACTTTGTCCTCACTCGTGCGTGCCCAAGGAATTTCCCAGGGGTCACCCATCTTGCTCCAGGTCAAACACGCTTAACTTTGGAGTTTCTAGGCAATGAGCTCTCGAAAAGAAGATGCATCTTATTGGTATAAGTAGTATTATCAATCCTTTTGAGCTTTTTCTTTCCCCAATCCATATATTTTCAAAGCAAGGTATTACAATGAACGTCTAGACGAACACTTTGACGAGTGAGGTGGTCCAAAACATGCTCTGATACCATGATAGAATTTTAGGATGGGGTAAGGATAACTAGATTGGAGAATAAGACACTTGAGCTGAATAATATTAAAAGATTGAATCAATCAATTAGTTAGTTCAACTCAACAGCTTATATACCAATTTATTTTTTTCTTCAAGTTTTGATGTGAGATACTCTTTAATATTATTCAAAAAGATTAAAAACGAAGTTTATTTTTAACAATAATCCATTAGTTATACTTTTATATTAGTAAACACTGTCACAATTACATTATATGAAAATAACATTATATTCACTATGTCTCTCTTTTTCTTCTCACTTACTATTACAATTTTTTGATTACTTATGTTTATTTAATGACATATTTTCATAACCAATTGATAAAATAAAATATTTTGTTGCATCTTGTTTTATAGATTATGTTATGTAGTTTTGGATAATGAAACTTATACTTTTCATTGATTTATTGGTACACCAATTTGTAAATAAATGATTTTATGAAAGATGAGACTTTGCAAGTTGTTGGAAATGAGAAGTGTTGGAATTCTCACATTGAAAAATATAGAAAAATACTACTAGCATATATATACAAGGGTAAAACCATATCTATCAGCTTAAACTTTTGAGTTAGTAAGTGAATTCCAACTTTATATGCTAGTGATTATTTTTACCGAACACTCTATCCGGGACACTTAAGTGCTTCGTTGGATTTTAAAGTGATATTCTTTCATCAAAAATGTTTTTATTATTATCAATCGTCGGTTTCGGGAAGGAGATCGGGAAACTAGAGTTAAGTACAAGCTAAGAGGCAAGGATAATAATGGAGTTCTAAAGGAGATCATGAAAATAAGAACCACTTTCCGATGCAACTAATCAGTGCATGTATTTCAATTGAAGAAATGTCATAATATGACATTGATTTTAATGTCAAAAGAACCTAATTGGTTCGATAAAATGTCATATGGAGTACATAGTGTTACAGAGAAAGAACAAACAATTCTTTTGTACAAATTAAAAAAAGGTTTAGTAGCATGAGTTGAATGAATGTGGATGCTCTTATCTCATTATATTTCATGAACACTAAATCCATTTGTAGAATTCTAGCTACTTATTTGATTTTTACATAATTTATGAAAAATGTTGAAAACGAAAAAATTGATAAAATTTATTCAAATAAGATCTAGTAAAATGTTCATTATTATTTATTAAAAAAGCTAAAGAAAAATACTTGGAAGTTTTTTTATGTCAAAAAAGAAAAAGTAGATAAAAAATGTTTAGAGAGGGGAGAGAGTAATTATGTATGTCTAATTTTGCATGATTATTTTAATATGCTACGCTCTTGCTAGCATCATGGCATTTTCCATTAACATAATCTTGCTTTATTAATTACTCATAATTAAAATTTGAGAAATAAATGCTGCTAATCATTAGTGTTTGGCATTGCTTCCAAGCTACACAAATCATATCTATCTACGCAATTCCAAGGAAATGATAATATCGAAACCACGCCATGTTAATTTGTTGCCTTGTTTCATTATTTGAATGTCACGTAACATCTTTATTCGTTAAAGACCGCAAATAATCAAATAATGAAATGAATTCTCAAAATAGTCCTTTCTAATTAAGTATTTTTTTCATATATATATATATATATATATATATATATATATATATATATATATATATATATATATATATATATATATATATATATATATATATATATATATGCCCCAATAAGTAATAATTATTTACGTGATTATTTATAATTTCCCAAAAATATTTTTTAAATGCTAGTCAAATAGAAGAGATTTTCATGTTTTCTATCATCAATACTTAATGTATGTTCTCGATATGTTTCTTTATAATTAAATATTTCTCCAAATTAAACTGATTATTTCTAAGTAAATATTTTTTCGTAATGGAGTCCATGAGCCTACTAGGGGTGTGCCCGTTCTTATACCACTTAATGTTAGAGTGCATCCCTCATCGAAAGTCTAAGAGTAAAATATTCGATATATAAATTGTTGAGTTATACTGACTAATCGATTAAATTCAATCTTTTAATGTAGTTCAACCTAAGTCTCTTATTGCCCAATCCATATATCCACACCCAATCTTGAAAGAACCATTTTGAAGATTTATTCATAGTTTAGATGATGTAATATACCAAAATAGCTTCCATTTGACTGTTATTTAATAATGGTTTTAACCGCTATTCAATGAACGTACGTCCTCTTAAATTAGATCAATATTTTGATAATTTATACGTCAAAAATGGTAGAGGGTTAATGCCAAATTTATTTCCAGTGTTAACCCGTTAATAGAAGAATATGGTAAAGATTGTAATTATACAATTTTATTGAACCAATCTTCTATTATTATTTTTACGTGTTGTTTAAAATTAGTCCATTTTTACCGAATTAACTGGCTATATTATCTCCAATATTAAATGGAACATAGCTTGTAACGGATGTGATTATGACTAATTTTTGTCATTACTCACATCATTAGTACGGAAGTTACTCCACTAATGCCTTCCACCACTAATGCTATTATTAATGTGTTATTATGGTGGATGTTACAAGTTTTTGAAGTCTAGCCTATTAAAAAGGAAAAACAAGACTCCTCCCTAATCTCTTTTTTTGTGTGCTCAATACGTGGGAGAGAAAAAGAAAAGGAAAGGAAAAAACTTTTCTTTATTCTTAGATAGAGCTCTTGGTTTCCGGTCATGTTCTAGCGATCCTCTATTCAGGGTTTATGGTCGCCAATGTTCCTACACTGTTCTTGTTCGTTGGTGTGTGGTTGGCCCGTACTATCACCACACACGATAGCGGTTTTATCATGGAAGGAGAGTGCCCACATTTTTTCAGGACGGTAGGCATACAAGTACTGCTACCTTAAGGATAGCTCCGACAATTCCGTTGTTCTTCCACGGTGTTTTGATTTTTGCAGGTTTAGTTCATAGCGACCTCACTGCATTCTGCCCCAGGTCGTAATGTTCTCATTGGTGTTCTGGTTCTAGCCATAATGACCTCGCCACTACTCCAGTGGAAATGATACCTCGCACAGTGTCTTCATCTCAGACTTGCTGCTTCAGTCAGTGCAGAATGTCTTTGCAGTCCAGTGCATAATATCTACGTATAACAAGGACATTTGAAGATCTAGAAAGTTATTTCCTGTTTTTTGTTTATTTTGTAATATTCTGAATAAATTATAAATTCAGAATATATTGAATACTTTTTCGGCGTCGTTCATTTTCCTCGTCCGTTGTAATCCGTACCTAATTTGTAACACAAATAAGGTGAGTTTAGGTATTATAAATGTGGGTAGAAGTATTTTACGAAATTCACAAAAAAATGAATTTAATACCGTATGTTAATTTAATGTTTTTAGAAACGGGAAAATCATCTAATGGCAGTTTTTGAATTTAATGTTTCTAAAATACAGTAAGTTAATTTGCAATATTAAAAAATTATAAAAATGTTACTGCTAATGAGAGATATTCTTCTCAAATAAGGCCAATATTGTCATCTCTAGTAGTTCGGAAACGGTCAATGTTCCTGAGAATCAACCTTCAATAATGCATGTGCCTTAATTTTGACCGCCAAGTGCTTATTTAGAACTTAGAAGTCATTGTGCTTTTATACTTCATCCCCCCAAAAAATGCTTCCTTCTTATCTAAGAGACGTTAGTGTTTCATTTTTTACGCATTTCATAAAACGCTTCTACCATGTCTCAAATGTCAAAAAAAAATTTAAAACAATTTCTACGCACAATAAAAAAAGATGGTAAATTTTAGTTATTTTAGATGTGAGCGAAAGTATTTATAGGATGCGCAAAATATGAAACAAAAATATCTTTTTGGGACGAATGGAGTAATTCATTTTAAAAATTCATGCTAAATTTGAACTACCATTACTTATTTCAAAAGGCGAAATCGTTCACCCCGGACACGCCTCACTCCCTACCCAACAAAATGTAAGAGGATGTTAATCATGATAACTCAACCGACAATAGGGACCATTGGTGAGGCTCGATCAATGATCTATTATTCTAAATTTCACCTTTGAGACGAGTTAATTAGCTATTCATTACTATTAGAATACAAAAAGTATGTCTTTTTTACTATTGATATAGTCAAATTATATTTTCATCCTTTACCCATTTTACATCACATGTAATCCATGTGCCACATAATTTCCTTGTGGTTGCTCTTCTATGAGATATCTCAAAATTTTCTTCCAATTTATTTTTGAAAATCATGATTATTTTCGGTGACCGTAACTCAACTAATAATTAATATCCTGAATCACAAGAGATACATTCGTGTTTGATTTTTTTTTTTTCAAGTTCAAATTTTGAAAATTCGACTAACAAAGCCCAATGCAAACATACAAAACATGATGTCTCCACTAAGAAAAAATATTTAAAACTCAACTATATATGAGCTAGATTGATACTTTTTAGTCAAAAAAATGTCATAATTCACCATAAAAAAATTTCAGAAACTTTTTTATTTGTAAGTTTTCATCGGTTATTTGATGAAGTAAAATGTACTCTCTCCGTTCCATGAAACCTTTTTCCTTTCTTTTTTTATCCGTCCCACAAAACACTTCTCATTTCTATTAAAAAGTCACTTTTAACCCTTACTTTTTCATACCCTAACTATCACATCATACCCTTTTACTAATAATCTATCCATCAAATCATACTTCTACTCATCACATCAAAGGACATTTTTGGAAATTCAATACCAAAATACACTCCCCTTAAATCTCTCCTAAAAAGCAAAAGTCTCATGTTTCATGGGACGGAGGGAGTGTTTGTTATCCATCTTTTGTTTTGAAGAAATTTTTGACGTAGTTTTTAAATATATAATTTTTTTCTACACCAACCTTTAAAAAAATCAATTAGAAAAACTTGAAATTTTGCTCAATTTCTATTATGGCAGACATTTTGTAACAGAGAAAGTATTGTTAATATCGAGTTTCATTTTTTACTCCTAGTTCAAAAAAGATGAATTGAACAACATCTCTAGGATCTTCCATGGAAGGATTATTGATGAATTATTTGAGAGTAACATTATATATGTTTGGTTTAAGAATTTTAAAGGAAAATGAAAAGAAAAATAAGAATTGAGACGTGCCTCTAACTCTCTAATATGTGCATTGATTACATGTTATACATAAAATTTTGTACATTTTTATATTCACGTCTAGCCTGAAAATGAAAATTGAAAAAAATTAGAGTGTAGTTATATCCATACTCATTGTACCTAAATCACTCAATTTATGGATAAATGGACAATTTACCTTTTAAAATATAAACAGGGATATAACTTATCCATTTAATAAAAATGGAGTGGATTTAGCTATAATGATGGTGGATTAATAGCAATCCCAAAAAATAAAATTGTCCCTATGCAAAATAGTTTTATTTTAAAATTAGTGTTAAATTTAATTTTTACGCCGCAATAATCTTTATTATAACACTTTGACTATTAAAATATAGGTAAAACTATTCAGAATAATCTCAACTTTATTCAGTCTTTCAAAAAATAATCCACCTTTCACCATAATAATCTCAAATTCACTGAAATTTGCGAATTTTGGGTCGACGTTAAGTTACTAACAGTGGGTTAACGGAAACGGCCAACTTTGTGCATCAAAATGAAATTTGTGATTATTTTTTATGAAAAGAATTAAAACAATAAACATCCAACAATATTGAACTCTATAAATTCAGGCCATGTTCTCCTAATTTATTTTATTTATGTATTAGTTATTCTTATTGGAACCAGATCAGATCAGACTAGTCCAGATTAGATCAGATTCGAAATAGCTTTAAATAAAACTATATTCAGATCAGATAAGAATTTATTCCAATCAAATTAGAACCCATCAGATCAGGTGAAGAGAACATGACCTTAATCATGCCAGGAAACTCTTGATGCAACCCCTGTCCACAAACAACAAACCTTCCGTGATCATGTTTCATACTTCCATCCTTCTATCCAAGAATTTTTGCAGAACAAAATTTTGAAGTTTTTCATTTTAATTTATCCAAAATTTGTACAGAAATAATAAAAATAAAATTTATATATTCAGAAGCCCCGTCTAAATTTCATCAAAGGCAACAAGAATTTTTTATTTTGTCGAATAATTGATGAAAAAATACAAATAAACAAAATTTCCAATAATAACCGTGCCAAATTTTTTAAGACGGAAGATGTAGATATTTTTTCCCATTCATATTGCCAAACAACCACCACATGAATAGAACATAATCAACATAGTATTACTCCTCCTTTCTAAACGGTCATAAAGTAAAAAAAAAAAAAGAAAAAAAAGGAAAAAAGAAAAGGGGAAGCCCTCGTGGTTGGTTCAGTTAAAAAGCCAATCCACTCTCTAGTCTTCACGTCTCAATGTTCTTCCCCTTCTTCTCTTTCATGAAAATTCAATTTTTCCCCCATTTTCCGCCATGAGAGAGACATAAGAAGAAGAAGAAGAAGCACAGTAAACCTGTGAATCAGAACATATTCCCCCCCACCCCACCCCACCCCACCCTATCTCCCTGTCCTATAAAAACATCATCTTTTTCCCCGAACTCCCCACTCTGTTCCTAAAAATCTTGAAGACCCAATTTTTGTTCTTGAGGAGACCCATCATAAAAAAAATGGGTTCTTTGTGTATTGTTACCAAAAAGATTGCTTTTTTGCTCTTTCTTTGTGTTTTTCTGGCAGATATTGTTACCCTATGCCTCTCTTCCAAGGTAAATTTTGCATATTTTTTGCAAAGAATTAATTTCAATATGTGTTGTGAGATAATTCTAGTGGATTTAATTATGTTGTCTTTATTTTGTTATTAAGAATGTTTGACAATAGTTATTTTTTCTTTCTATTTTGGTGAAATGATCAAAGGTTTATGTTGTGTACATGGGGAGCAAAAGGGGAGAGGAAGAACAAGAAGGGATCTTGAAGAAACATCACTATATGCTAACTTCTGTTCATGGTGGAAGGTAACACATATATTCTTATATATATGACTCTGCAATTCTTATTTAAAAAAAATCTATGAGACTAGAATGTAAAATTTATGCTCTGTATTAAAATAAGATTTTTTATATTTTTTTTCGCAATTTAAAATAACACAATTTGTCATTGCAGGTTGATATTTTAAAAGTTTGGCATTTTACGGAATATTTTCCAAAATTTTGAAAACCACAATTTGCAAGAATCTCTATTTTGTATAAAAAGGATGAAGGTCTTATCTTGATACACAGAGCATGTTTTTTTTTTCGTTTTTTTTTCATTTTTTAATAATGGGAAAATTGCAATTTTGTTTTTATACAATAAATCAAGAAATTTGTGGAATGGGCGTATGCTACCACATAAAACGAAATGACACTATATTTTTATGTTATGTAACCCCATACATAATGGAGAGTATGACAGATAGAATATGTGGATAAACTAAGGTAAAAAGATCAAATTAGGACTACAATATTCAAAAGTACTAAAATAAGAGTCACAATATGAATAATTTTTAGCATATAATTTCAAAAAAATATTTTGAAATTTTAATATACACTATTACGTTATCACAATATAAAATATAGAGTATCAATTTTAGTATTTTCTCTATTTTTACTTCTACTTGCATTGCCAAAGTCACTATACAAAATTCACGAGATGTTTTGTTTATTTGTACGTTTTTATTGGTTATTTCATAAATAAATTATTCTTGTTGCCTCTCATTCTCAAAAACTTTTCACGTATTTTTAAATATAAAATTTTACATTTTTATTCATATATGAATTTATACTCTTATTTCTATATTTTTATTTATATATCAGTCTTTAAAAATCTTTTTATATTTTTGTTTCCTTTTACATTAACACTTTTGGCACAAAGTATTGTCTACCATAATTGGAAGTTAAGCCGAGGTGGTAGAGGATTTTTTAAAAAGGAACAATGATCCGAGTAGGAATAGGACCAGTGTGTTATATGTTATGATTTGTGAATGTTAATTTACAACTATATCCCCAAATGATAAAAACAATCAATAATCCCATAAGGGTGTGATGGTCAATTCACGTTCATTTACACTTTTCTTACCATATCATTTCTCGTAAATGATATGGACATATGGTACGTTATTTTTAATTAAATGCAGTATGTTCTCCCAAAACCAAAAGATTTGTCAAATTATCTCATTTTTGACCATTAATAAATACGATTTTAAATATGATTAAATAATTGTTAAAATAAATCAAAAATAAATTTTTAAATGGACCTAATAATGTCAAATTTTTATACGGAGTAGTTTGTAATCAAAGTGTGACACAATTTACAGAAAAAATCAAAATATATGATTTGTCTTAGAACCGAGGGAGTAGCGACTCTGTTTGATTGTGTTAAATTTATTTGTTTTTAAAAATTATTTTGCCTCTACAATTACAAATTTTACTTTTTTTTGTTTGGATTGGGTTTTGACAAAGAAATTTGGAAAAAATTAAAAAAAACAACAAAAAAACTTCAATTAAGCAACCAAGTGAGGTAATACAATATATTAAGGGTCTGTTTGGTACACGAAATTGATGGAATTGAAATTGAGTTGGAGATAAAATTTTATGGAAATGATTTGAATGAAATCGAGTTCTCCAATTACAATTTATTTTTGACACTATCAATTCCAAATCTACATATTTTTATGCTACCAAACAGCAAAATTAGTTTAGAAATTTTATGGAATTGAGAACAACAATTCTAATTCCATACTTTGAATTCGGTATACTAAACGGAGCCTAAGTTTATTTGGAAATTAACAAAAAAGAAAGAATTGTTTGTTTGAGTGACAAAAAGGGACTTGTATTACATTTATCTTGAGGGAATAGATTGAGTTATAAACTTAATTTGATAAATAAAAAATGATATGCCCCACATACCTGAGCGAACCATTGTTAGGATTCTTAGGAATTGAATCAAACTCGAATATTACCCTCTTTAGTGACCATTTTTTGTCGCCAAACTTACTCTTGTTTAGTCTTTTCATACCAAATTTGATACTTGATATCATATGTTTCACACACAACATATATGATTCCTTGTGAATGTTTGTGCATGGCCTGACATCAAAATTTGATATCAAAATTGATGTGAATATAACATGAATTTTGTTTGTTTGAGTGGGAGAATGGTAAGGTAGTGTACACACAGGTAGCTTAGATGGTCTTGAAGTAGGAGTGTTAAGTCCAAAGTCTCATAATCAATTTTTTGACAGCGACAGTATGAGAGTTGTATCCAATGATATAGTTTTTTTACGTACCAAACACTAGACAATCACTATAAGGGCTAGATTAAGATTATACTGTGATTTATCCATCATACTATTCTCTCAACCGGTGTGTGGGGATGCTCGGGATTGCGTTCCACTTTTTTTTAGAATGATTCTCCCTTCGTTCTTTAAAGATTGTCATGGTCAAATTGTGCCACTATTTGACCACGAATTAAATATATTTAGAAATAATTAAATATTATTAAAATTTAATATTTTAAAACTATATTTTAGAATAAACTCAATTTTACTAAATTTACATTATAACTAAGTATACTTTTACCATGATTTGGTGCAGAGATGAGGAAGCCAAGGCATCTCATGTGTACAGTTACAAACATGGCTTTAATGGCTTTGCTGCAAAGCTGACAAAGGAACAGGCCTTTGAAATTGCCAGTGAGTCCCTCCTGACAATTTTGCTTTTTTTTTACTGTTAAGGATACTCTGTTGTTTTTAAGGATGAGAATAACTGTTTTGATTAATTAATTACTCAGTAATTAATTGTTGAGAGGAATGAGAGCATTTAATATTAGTGGATTAATTAATTGATTAATTGCAGAAATGGAAGGAGTTGTATCAGTGTTCCCCAATGCCAAGAGGACACTCCACACAACTCATTCTTGGGACTTTATGGGGCTTAATGGTGAGAAAGAAACCATGGAAGTTACTGGCTTTTCCACCAAGTACCAAGACAATGTCATCATTGGCTTCATTGATTCAGGTTTGTCTTCACATTGTGTGACAACATACTTGTATGAAATGAAATCTACACAATAAATCACACTAGTGAGAACTAAAAATAAGATATTTGATCTTTTATACGGAGCGTCTTCTAAAGATTAGTGTATTATCAACGTGAAACACATACTCCTGAAATAAGAGTGTTATCAATGTGAAACACCCGCAGTTCGGCACAATTCTTGGGAACTGTATTGTGTTTCTCGGCACAATGGACTTGGATCGGTCCCGACCGGGACTATTCGATCCAAAGAAATCTCTATTTTTTTAAGGAAGAACGAGCCATTTTGGGTTGATTGTGTTCTAAATACGGAGTAGTATAGATCTTTCTAGAGAACCGATTTGGTCCGATCCTTGCGCTCATTCTTATGTACTCGTGTGACAACTTTTTCAACATTTAGTTTTAACATTTTAGAATGACTATCTAACAATGACACTACCTACTATGTCCTATAGCGTTGTTGTAAAATCGATTTCTAATTACAATTGATTCTTTATATTTAGTCTCTAATTGTAAGATATTTCATATAGAATCCTCAATTTTTGAAAAATATTTCTTATTCTATCCTTATGGAACTATATGTGGAAAATATTTATATAATAATTTAGAACTGAAGACGAAATATGAAGGATTTCCTGTAATTAAAGATGATATATAGAATTCATTTCAAAAAATTATTCAAAATATTAATGCTAATTTTTATCGTCACTAATTGAGTACTCCAAGGAAAGATAGAGCAAAAATTATGGGAAAACATATTTGGATATTTGTGGGCCCATCCTCTCTATGGTGTTAATGTTTTTTGGGACATAAAGAAGCACCAAAAAGGGGAATCAAGTGCATAAATGCATAATTCCTAACTTTTTTGTTTGGTATATAAAATTGAAAGAATTAGACACACTCAATTCAAACTAAAAAAAACTTATAGCCTTGCCCACATGCAAGACCACATCCACCTATAGCGCAAGTATGTTAAGAAGGGAGATTTGCAACAAAGACACAAAGTTTGGTTTTTTATTTGTTACTGTGTGTAGTGTGGAAGTAAATAATATTCTAATGTCATTTTGAGCGGTAAGAATAGGCCCCTTGCGTTTATATGGGGTTGGCCTCTTATCGTCCCGTGGAGTGGGTGTGGGGGAGGGGGCTTGGGGGTGGGGATTCAACTTTTTGCATTATAACATATACTTTTAAAAAATTACTCTCCCCGTTTCATAAAATCTTTTCTCTTTCGTTTTTTTTCAATTCTCTAAAACATTTTTTACTTTCTATTAAAAACCACTTTTACCCCTATTTTTTCATATCCTACCTATCACATCATACTTTTTTCACTAACAACCAAACTATCACATCTTACTTTTACCAATCATATTAGGGGTAAAATTGGAAAGTCAACCAAAATTATATCTTCTTTATTTTGGCCCAAAGTCAAAATGGGAAGAGTTCAAAGGAACCGAGGGAGTAGTATTTTTCATTTAATGATATGAGTGTCTCATTGAATGTATGTCCTATACTCTCTTGAAATTATTTATAACCAACATAATATTCATTCTGACCAACATAATATTCATTCTGAACTGTAGTGTTCAATCTAAAACATGCTCAACTTTGTTTCGAAGAACTTTGACGTAGTTTTTAAATTTATGAATTTTATTTTTTATTTTTATACAAAACTTTGTATTAAATGAATTTTAAAACTTGAAACTTCACTTCCATTTTGAGTCATAAGAAATTTTTTTTGAACTTTTTAAAACTATAAACTTTGACTTTTTCTTGAACTTTTTAAAAATTAATTCAAAACACTTATTTTGGGACATGGTGTGTTCCTTTTTATAGGCTTGCCCCCACATTAATTCAGACTCACCTTTTTCTCTTCATATCACATTGATATGCTCGGTATTTTATAACGCCTGTTTCGGTTTACGATGTTTGACTGAAGTTATTTTCAAACCATTTTATATGACAAATGGTATAGAATTAAAAAATAAAAATTACATATTAAAAAACTACAAGATCTACAAAACTAGTGGTGACAATAATATTTTATTTTATCAAATTGCTAACGAAAATAGAGAAAGAAAGTGAATGAAGTTTGACCCTTTAAATAGTGAACAGACATTATAATTTGGGACGGAGAGAGTAGTACTCTTCAATAATAGTCTTTTTTAACAAAAAAGTTGTCACAAAAAAATAATTAAGGAGTACTATATTTACCGTTTATAACAAAAACTTAATTATAACAAAAGGATGCCTCCCGGCCAAAATTGTGATAATTCGGCGAACAAATATACAGGGCAACATTTTTTTTAGAATTTTATACCAGAAAGAATCTATTTTTTTTAAATTTTGAATTTCTTATTTTATCTTATGTACACGTTTGTGTTTGGCTCTCTTGATAGGGACTACGACATCACCTCTATATTGTAAATTTTTCTTTTTTAATAAAACTATATTATCCAAAAATAATTAAAAAGAAACTTTTTTGCAAGGAATTAGTTGTAATTTTAAAATTTTTAATACATGTTGTTTAATTTAATTTAAATCAATCATATATTTTTATTCGACAATAACCACACAAATATTTATTGAACATTAAAAATGATGCCCTAAAATCCTTAAAAATAAAAATACCTTGTACTATGAAGACAAAAGATGTTTAAATAACATGTATGAGCAAAGAAAAGTCAACAGGAATGCTAATTTGTTTCGCTGGATTGTCACATTTTCGACCAAAGAGCACTATTTTGTTATAATTTTTAAATATGAAATGTGTTTTTGTTACAAACGAAAGATAAAAACGAAAGATAAGATATTTTTTTGTTACAATATCCAAATTTATGTAGTGTAATTTTGTAGGAAGTGAGTGAATAATTTTTATATGTGTGTATATAAATCAGGGATTTGGCCTGAATCTCCGAGTTTTAGTGATGGTGACATGGCACCGGTGCCAGATAGATGGAAGGGCCATTGCCAACCCGGTGAAGCTTTCAATGCTTCTACATGCAACAGGTTTTATTTTATTTTACTCAGTATTTAATTTTCATACCTTATTGAATTTTACGTGACAAACCAAAAAAAAAAGGAAATATTATCGAACGATGAGAGGGCGAAACGAGCCCGAGTAGGAATAGTCCATCTGCCATTGGCTCGAACCCGATTCAACTCGTTAAGATTCAAGCATGAATCTTCGAAAAAAATGAATGGAATGAGGTCGATTTGGTAATAGGTTTCTAAACGAGTCAAAATCCGTTTAGAAACTTTGTTGCAACTTACAACTCCAATTTTGGATATCAACATAATTTAACTTTTTATCTTTATAACACTTAGTAATTTGTTTGGTGAACAAATGATGTCATATTCTTATAGAAAGAAACACTCAACCATAACTAAGGGTCTATTTAGTAAGTTTTAGAGATATGATAAAATATGAGTTATGAAATCTCGAAGATATGATATGTGTTTTGAAATCTGAAACGAATTTGTTTGGAAAGATTTAAAATCGTGATTTAATTAGCGATAAACGGGAGTGACGGCAACATGGGTGGTTGGTGGTGACAATGGAAATCAGTAGTGGAGAATGATCAACGGTTGAAAGAGATATCAAATTCCCATATTGATATCTTCCAAATTCGTGAGATATCAAAACCCTCCATTTTGAAGATTTATGATATCGGGAGATATCAAATGCGATATCTTTTTTGGCTTCACCAAACACCAAAAAAAGATTTTGATATCTCGAGATATCAAAACCCATATCCTGTTTGCTCACCAAACACACTCTAAAACATGATTAATATATTCCGTATAAGGAAACCTTTCAATTACATACGAAGTATTTAAAAATTATACTCCGGTATTAAAAGATATATAAAATTAATAGTGACAAAAATATACATAATATTATTTTTTTTTATAAAAATTAAAAAAAAATTGAATAAGTTTGTCCATGTGCATGCAATTAAAATCAGAAATGGTTTTGTTGTAGGAAAATCATAGGAGCAAGATATTACACGAGTGGCTATGAAGCCGAAGAAGAAGATGATGAAGATGTTGATAAGGCCGTGCCGGCATTCAGGTCAGCGCGGGACAGCTCCGGTCACGGAACCCACACGGCCTCGACAGCCGCCGGCCGTCACGTCCGGAACGCGAGCTACAGAGGCTCTCTGGGATCCGGAGAGGCCAGAGGCGGCGCGCCCTTATCTAGGATAGCGGTTTACAAGGCGTGCTGGGTTTCCGGCTGCTACGACGCCGATCTGTTAGCGGCGTTCGATGACGCCATCAGAGACGGAGTTGACGTCGTGTCGCTGTCCCTGGGGCCGGACGCCCCCCAGTCGGAGTATTTCAGCGACGCCATATCTGTTGGATCCTTCCACGCCGCAAGCCATGGAATTGCGGTGGTCGCTTCCGCCGGCAACCAAGGGACCGATGGCTCGGCGATCAATCTCGCTCCTTGGATCCTCACCGTCGCCGCGAGCTCCACCGATAGGGAATTCACTTCTGACATCTTGTTCGCAAACGGCGTCAATTTCACGGTACGTCATCTCAACAACTAGGGTTTGGCACCATTGAAAACTCATATTTTACCGTATTCGAAAGTGCCAACACCTAAAATGACTACGAATAGCTCGACATGAACTTCTAGACGGCTCAATGCCGATCGACCAATCAACTATAAAATTTTTAGAAACCTAGCTCCGATACGATGATAGAATTTAAGATAGGTAAAGATCACAATCGATTACTTAGTTCAATACAAGAACTTATTTACCGATTTATTTTCTCTTCAAGTTCCGATGTAGGATCCTTTTTAACATTGTATAAATAACACTTGCTAAAGGATCAACATCCAAAACAACAAATTCAAGTTTAAACTAAATTGAGAAATGGAGGTAGTATATTTACCACCAAAATATATTGGTCAAAGCTTCTGAATTCTGTACTAATTATGAAACGAATGAGGCCTAACCTAAGCTAATCTTACATTCCATAGAGCAAAAAACCCATAGAAAGTATGTCAACTTCTCGACAACAATTCGTCAATTCACATGTTCTTATACGTTTTGCTCGCTTTTTTTTTTAAATACCGAAGGGTGTAAGCCTAAGCACAGATGAAATGGCTAACTTCGCAAGAATCATACCTGCATCGAAGGCATTCAATGGCTACTTCACTCCATACCAATCCAGGTGAAGCAACAAGGTACTTGGCTGTAATATGAAATCCCAGCCATATGTTGTTCCCCATTTTCTAAACCCCTCTGCTGCTTCTCTCTTTTTTTTCAACAGTTACTGTCTGGAGAGCTCTTTGAACAGAACTAAGGTGAGGGGGAAGGTTCTTGTGTGTCGACATGCTGAAAGCTCGACCGAGTCCAAGATTGCGAAGAGCGTGGTGGTTAAGGAAGCGGGTGGGGTCGGGATGATTCTGATTGATGATGCAGATCAAGATGTTGCCGTTCCCTTTGTCATCCCCGCTGCAGTTGTTGGGAAACAAACAGGAGACGAAATACTTTCTTATATTAACAGAACCAGGTTTGGTTATTACTCTCTCTGTCTAACAAAATTTTGATTCCAAAGTCAAATAAACTTGGAGGGTGTTATTGAAGTAGGTGGGGGTGGGTTTGGGTCTTGGCGGAATGGGGGGTTTACCAAGGGGGTTAGGGGGGTAAGATCCATCAATTTTACCAACGGAACACCGTAGGGTCCCCGAATCATCCCATGACATTGCCAAGCAACATCAAGGGGAAAGAACATACAAGTACCTTTTATGGATTTTAACCTGCATATTGCATTTGAATTCTTACAGCTTGCCCATGTCAAGAATTCTATCAGCTAAGACGGTATTGGGCACTCGGCCTTCTCCTCGTGTGACTGCCTTTTCTTCAAAAGGTCCTAATTCTGTGACCCCGGCAATCTTGAAGGTAAATTGTTTTCCAGACCTGGTGTAAATATGGTGCAATAAAAACAAGTGTACAGCAGAAAAAAGAACAGAAATCTCAATTTGTTTGGTAAAATGCCAATGCCACCCTAAATGTTCGATTAAAAAATATTTAATATTTGTAGATGTCTGTGAGAAGGTGGGGTGAGACTAGGCCATTCTGAAACTTTTCTTGATTAAGAGCCTGGTAAAATCTAAAATGACTGGATTGATTAAAACATTTCTTGCTTCTTCTTTTTCCCATCTACAGCCAGACATCGCGGCACCCGGTCTGAATATTCTGGCAGCATGGTCGCCGGCAGCTGCAAATGTGAACTTTAATGTCATCTCAGGAACTTCCATGGCTTGCCCTCATGTAACTGGGATTGTAGCATTGATAAAATCTGTCCATCCATCATGGTCTCCCTCTGCAATCAAATCTGCCATTATGACCACCGGTATGCCCCACTTGCCTACCTACTCTCTTCGTCTTTAAATCAACTTTACAGTCGCTATTCATATGTCAAACTATATCTTCTTTCTTTATATATTTTCATTGAACATTTGTTAAAATAACATAGTCATGTGAGTTGTAGAACTTTTGATTAGTATTTTAATATTTAATTTTTCTTTTTAAATTTTATACCGGTGTTTAAAATTAAATTCCATAAATGATTCCTAATAATCGGTAGTTTTTCCATATTTAGTCCCTAATTCTTAGATACTACATAAATGGTCCCCAAATAGTTCTTTAGGCCAAATATGCCCGTAAAGCACCAATTATGGAACAATTTTCAAAAATATAGGGCCAGTTATGTAATATCTTAGAATTGGGTACTAAATATGAAAAATCACCTATAATTACGGACTATTTATGAAATATACTCAATATTTAAATAAAATAAATTGAAAATAGTTTCAGTCAAGCATTGTTATGTGTTTGTCACGTTTATTTGATAGACGGAGGGAGTACTTGTTATTATATACGGAGTACGCTGTATGTTTTCGTTACATATATGTATGTAACGAAGCATTTGCTAACTGAAATTTTACAGGAAATACAAAGCAATAGAAGTTTAATGTGTTTTTTTTATTTAGTTCACTGTTCTCTCAAAACTAAAACATTGTCAATAATGACTCGTTCGCTCCATTAGTGATACACCATAAAATCGACCTAAAATGACCCAAGATTTTGAAAAATTTACAACAATATGGATTGGATCCTAGCTTTATAAACGTGAAGCCCAATCTGGAAACTTAAACTTTTCAAGCCGTCTGTGAAAACTAATTTTCTGTCTAAAATCCCATATTGAACAAAAGTGGTGATTTTTATTGTCATTAATGTAATTCTTTTTTTCAGAAATGTGTGCCAAACAAGTGAAAATATAGTCAAACTAACAAATAAAGCTAGAACTGTTTTTTCCACAATATTTATATCCTACAAAGTTTAGAAGGTGGGTGTACCTTGGTGAAACATGCCCTTTATGTTTTCTTTTGGAAGCAAATGTAACTATGTTATTGACATTTCATGAAAATTTATTTGTACTTAAACTAAGATACGTTACTTTTGATGCAGCTGGTTGGATTGTCAAACACATTTAATCTGCATTTTAACCCTACATAACTCATTTAACCATGGTTTGATGCAGCTTCAGTTCTGAACAAGCTTCAAAAGCCAATCTCTGTTGATCCTAATGGAAGACGGGCAGACGCGTTCGACTACGGTGCGGGTTTCATTAACCCAACCAGAGTCCTTAACCCCGGGTTAGTGTACGACGCCCAACCAACAGATTACAAAGCATTCCTTTGCTCTATTGGTTATGATGAGAAGTCCCTCCACTTGATCACCGGAGACAACTCCACTTGTGACCAAACACTCCCTTCGCCGTCTTCCCTTAACTATCCCTCCGTTACGGTCCCATCCCTTAACGGCGAGGTTTGGGTCACTAGAACAGTGACCAATGTGGGCAAGCCAGTGAATGTGTACAAGGCGTCCGTGTCCCCTCCCATGGGAGTCAATGTGACCGTGGTGCCCAGACGACTCGTGTTTGATCACTATGGTCAGAAGCTCAACTTCACCTTAGAGTTTAAGGTGGTTGGCCCTGCACAAGGGTATGCTTTTGGGTCATTGTCATGGAGGAGCAAGGAGAATTGGGTTACTTCCCCTCTGGTTGTGGGAGTGACAGGTTCCGAGAGATTAGGTCTTAAGGTGTGATATAAAACTGTAGGAGATAATACTAGATCCATTGTTATTTATTGGAAAAAAAAAACTGAAGTTTGAGAAATGTAAATTATTGAATTTCTACGTCTTGTGCAAGACAATCCTCCTAAGGGTGTTCATTGGTTCAATTAATTGGTTGATTTTTCCCAAAAAAGAAAAGAATATGGAATGGATCAACATATATTAGATCTTGAATGGATCAAATATACCTATCTATATATTGAAGAGAACTCCTAATATTCTCCATTTCTTACATTCATCTTGTATTCGACTCGGATTAAATTCCTTTGAAACCGACCATAAGATTGAATGTTAGTATATAAACATTATAAAAATTCACAACAATCCAATGGTCGGTTTGTCATGAATTATACAACTTGATTTTTTTTCATGTTTTATTTCGTCGATTATAACACGGAGAAAGTTAAGTCAATTGTGGGAAGCATTTCACATGTAGTTAATCACTAGTGAATGCACAACTCATGTACCATAAATACATTCTCTTCAAGGGATACACTAAAGCATTCATATAGCTTTGCTAATTTTATCTTTGAACTTTGTTTTTTTAAAGAGAGACAATAGTGAAGTATACAAAAGCACTGCATGTGAAATAAGTTGTGCATTCACGGAGTAATATACTATATACAAATAAAATTAAATAAATAATAAATCAAACATACTCGTATATATAGTGTGTATACGAGTATATCTTTTTACCATATAAAATTGTCGTCGAATATCATAAATTATAAAAAATAAAAAAATAATTATTCCATAACAAATTATATTTGATTTAATAATATTTTTGAATTTAATTTGATTGAAAATTAAAGTATTGCTTAATTTGATTTTAAAAATATGAAACGGATACAGATATTTCCGATATCTAACGAATGCAGATACAGTTTTGATTTTTAATACCCGTCAAGATCCATATCCAAATTCAATATCTGATTAAAATAAACGGATACAAATTTGGTAATGACATATCTCATCCGATTAATATCCGTTTTCACTCCTAAAGAGAAGAGAAAAATAAATTGTATTCAAAATTGAGACGGAGGGAGTATCCTACTTATTATATATATCTAAATCGTTTCCCAAATATACCTATGAGCATTCATGCAAAAAAAGGTCTCATTTAAAAAGCTCACACACCATAAGGTCTAACACTTCAACTTCCTATGCTCGCAAAAGATCAAGAACTTCACCAGCATGCATTTTGTTGTCTCGCCGGAGCTCTCTAAGTCTATTATAAGTGACGGGAACATATAGTCGGCGGAGATGAGGCGGCTCTAACAACTCCGGTGGCGGTTGTATCACACAATCTCCGCGACCCAAAAGGCCCGAAACAACAGAAAACCGATCTGTTGCTTCCTTGCACATCACCCTATGCTTTACACTGCAAAATCTCCCATTGCTCCAAATCTGGTAACAAATCAAACAAATATTTTTTTTTCAGATATCAAAGTATGAAAACTAGAGAACATAATATTAATTAATTTGAGATTGTAGTGTCATTTTAAGGGAAAAAAGTTGTTGTTGATTATCGAGAAAATTTAAAAAAAAATGCATAAGAAAATCTACATGATCTTGGTTTGCCAAAAACAAGTTCATGCGCGATTATACAAATCTCGTTAGGGATCTATTAGTGTGGGTAAAAAATGGCACAAACCGTGCAAGAAGTAAGTTAATATCGGCTTACTTGGCATCACGATACAACATGAGATGTATTTTAGAAGACTACAAAAAGCTGAGATTATTTTTCCCTTAAAATATGAACAAATATCTTACTCCTTATTGCTCCACTTGACCCACAATTAGTGCTTTGTTCGAGTTTTTTAGTCAAACTTTTTATGAACTTTTTTACTATAATATGCAGAGAAGTACACCAAATTCAATGTAAACTTAATATCATTTGATTGATTTTGAAATGCAATTTCAAAATATCAAATTTTTAAATATTTAGTCAAAATATTAGATTAGAAACCCTGAACAGATGGTGCCAAATATTTTGAAAAAAAACAATGCATAAAACTGAAAAACATTATACTTACTGCTGCCGTGTCTCCAATGTTAATTAGGATGGTACCAGGACAGGGATCAACCGAGACAAATTCGCCTGATTTGTTGTTCATGATTTCCAGCCCGCCCACACTCTCATCGTTTTGAAGTAGAGTAAGAAATCCAGTGTCTGTGTGTGTCTTCAGCACACACGAGCCAATGCTATCCGGGGTAAAATTGTACTTAAACATTCTGAGAGCACACGGCCATCCTTCAAAAAGTTCCCCTTTCACACCCAACCCTTCACATAATCTCCTCGCAATCTCCATTATCATTTCATGCACTGCTTTTGCGTACTTCACTATAGTCTCTCTGTTTATAAAAAACAAAAACAAGCAACCAAGTTCAAAGATAACTTTCTCAAGAATTCACCCAAATGAATATTAACAACGCAAAGGCATATGAATGCCTTTGTGTAATGCGGATTTGATCCCTTCTCCGGTCATGAAGAGAATGTATTTATGGTACACGAGATGCGCACTTAGAATTCACTAATCGTGGAGCTATTTATGAGTGTTTTTATATTGGCCCTGTTTGGTAATTAGCGGTTGTCTGATTGTGTTGGCTGGTTTAAACGGCTGGTAGAGTTAGCTGTTTTGACCGGCTGGTCGTGATAGTTTTTTGTGAAAAAATGTTTGGCAAACACAGCTATTCCAAAATAGCTGTTGCGTATGAAATTGAATTTAAAGACATTTATATAGTGAAAAATTAAATGCGGAGTTAATAAATAGATAAATAAATAAAAATTCATCAATTAAGAACTATCCAAACCTTATATCATACCAATTAAACTACTCCGTATCAGAAAAATCTGAATAAAAAGTGAATCGAATTGAAGAAGAAGAAGAAGAGACCTCTGGGGGTCGGAGGCGTGGATCTGGGCACAGAAGGCTTCAACATCTGGTGGAGATGAGATATCATAAAGCCCAAAAGCTTCGCGGAGTGGGTTCTCCGGAGTTGAGCGCCCATACCCACTGAAGGGAGGAACGAAGCCGATCTTCGTCTTCGCCTCCGGCGGAAGATCGAACAGAGATCTCGCCACCTCTTTCATCTCCGCCGTGAGCGACGGCGGGAGGAGGCTGTGGTGGTTGTACACCCTGAAGCAGCCCCACTCCTCGCATGCCTCTATCAGCTTTCTTGACATCTCCGGATTTGACCGGCCGTCTTGTAAGTCTATCGCCGGCGGCGGCGATGTATAACGTCCGGATTCGACCCGGACAGCCCATCTAGCATTAATTTGAGAATCTCCGGGCGGCGGCGGCGGCGGCGGAGGAGGCGATTTTTTGGACAGAGTTAGACTGGAGACCTCCCTTAAACGAGTCCAACCCGCTTTGCATTTAGACCAAACTCCGTTGATACTGCCCATCGATTGATTATTAATGATAATACGGAGAAGTAATTTTTGAGTAATTGATTGATTATTATAAATAGTTACATTCCTATTTATAAGATAGATATAAAAACTTTAGTCCTAATTGGATTCTAATTTTAGTTGCATATTTTATGTCATTTATAAAAATTACTCGTAGTTTAAAAAAGATAATAAATACTCCGTATTTATATTATTCGTCAATGTTTTAGATTATTATATTTGACTCAATTTATTTTTAAATTATTTTATATGAAAAAAATGTAGAATTAAAAAATAAAATTACATATTCATAAACTACATCAAAAGATCTACAAAATGAGTGACTAATTATATTATTTTATCAAATGACGAACAAAAAAAAGGGAAAAAAAATTAATGAAGTTTCACCATGTGAATATTAAACATGCAATCAAATTTGAAACGGGAGGGGTAATATTAATAACACTTGTGCTAACAAAGATTCATTACTTCTTCTGTATATTGATTTCTTTCTCACTTTACTTTTTTGAGCGTTCAATTTTTTTTTCCCATTTTCTATTTTGACAAAATACGTCTAATGAGTGTGTCATTGTACCCTTACTTTTTATCTACGCTATTTACTTTATTACATCGCATCAAAAACAAACATGGAAAATCTTTTTTATACTTTTTAACCTTCAAATTGGAAAAGAAATTTCTAAACTGAGGGTGTATTTTAAAATAGGGAGAGAGGAATCAAACCCAAATATGATTAGAAATTTAGATATGTCAAAATTTGTTACCAAAAACATAAAATATTGGACAGTATTTTCAAATACTCAGATCAAAATAAATAAACTAATCATTAATTAATACTCAGCATATTACAAAGTATTAATTAATATTAATGCATAGTGCTTACAAATAATCATAGAGTATTATTATTACATAGGTAGAGGAACCAAACGTAAATATGAAAAAATATTTTGCCATGTCATAATTATATTTGTTACCAAAAACACAATATAGGAAAGTAGGGAATCTGTAAGTCCGCATTAGCTCCGCCAATAACAATTAGGCTATTGTCCATTTTTGGCGATGGGTTAATAAGTATAATAATATATGGTACTTCTTTGCTCTCATATTTGAGTTCTTATTTTATTTCATATATATTTAAAATTTAGCATTTGAAATTTATGTAAATAATAAAACAATTACATAAATTTATACAATTCTTTTTTTAAAGAAACGAAAAAAATATTATTAAAGGTACAAAAATGAAAAAGCAAAACTTCTACCTAAAAATAACAATTTTCTTTTTAATTCATATCAAAATTGGTTTCTTATTTTTTTCCTTTATTTATTTAAGAAAAAAATACATTGTCCAATATAATCTTTCTTTCCAAATTTAAATTGCATGTTCACCCACTACAAGAAATTGTCAAAACTGCAACGAAAATCTGCTACGGACCAAACGTTGTCGCAAATCTACGAGAAATCTGCTACGGGTGTGGGAAAATTTGGTAACGTCGACAATATCTGCTACGGAAACCAATAACCGTCGCTAATTAGCGACGGACCGTTTTAACCCGTTGCAGAATTTTAGCGCAAAATTAAACATTTCTGTCGCCACAAATATCAGCGACGAGATGTGGTAGTGCGTCGCACACTTGCGACGGAAGTCAGCGACGGAATGTAGTCCGTCGCAGGTATGAGTTAAAATAGGTCCTTCTTCCCTTACGGGAAAACAACACAAACACAACCCAACCCTAACCTCCTGACGCCGGAACCTACGCCTTTCTTCGTCGCCGAAGCTCCCGCCCCATCTCCGCCTCCTCCTCCCAAGGTCCGCCTCCGCATCTCCGCCCTCGTCCTCCAGCGCCCTCGTCGTCCAGCCCTCTTCCGCCACCACCGGCCTCCGCCAGCCCCCGTCCTCCGTCAGCTTCTACTCACCGGCCTCCTCCTCCTCCGCCAGACGTCGTCGTCGTCCTCCTCCTCCTCCTCTGCCAAAACTTTGACTTTGATGGGTTTTATGCATGAATAACATTAACTTGAATATTTGTATTTGTTCTACTTTACGATGTAGATTTTGTTTGACACTTATATTTAAAATTTGATTGTGGTTTATTGAGGATATGTTCTTTGTTGTTCTACCCTGTGTGAACTCCCTTCCCTGTGAATGGATCCCCCATTTGGTATTTAACCATATCTGTATTTTTAAGAGCTGCTGTCCAGGGAAGAAACCAGCTACTGCCTGTCCAAAAGCTAGATAACAGCGACGGATCAGCGACGGGCATCATTTCCATCGCAGATTAAAAGATTCCGAGCTGCCAATATGCTGTCGCAATTACCGTCGCAGATCTGCGACGGAAAATTCGGCCGTCGCAGTTTGTTCGCATTTTTTACCATCCATTTCCGTCGTAGTTTTCGTCGCTAAATCTGTGACGACATTGCTTTCCCGTCGCAGATGTCGGTCCGGCGACGGCAAGTCTGCGACGGAGGAATTTGGTCGCAAAGTCGTTGCTAATATGAATTCTGCTACGGATTTCAAAGATCTGCGACGGATTTTTCTTGTCGCAGAAATTGCAGATTCTTGTAGTGACCATTCGCAAGATCAAACTTTAACAATTTTTTCCCCTAATTTTGCTATCCATTTGAAAAAGTAATATAGTTGTCACATCTTCTTTTGATATAAGTTTTATAAATATATATTTTATTTTTTAATTTTATACTAGTTTTCAAATAAATTGAATTGAAAATAACTTGATTAAAAGAACTAAACACTACTTATGGTAAGATCGGAATGTGTTAAAACATATTCCAAGAACTAAACACCACTTAACGTTTCCTTCGACAATCTAACACTAGGCCCTTGTTTGGGAATGTGTTTTCGATTAACGTTAGCGTTTTGGATCAAATTTTAAAGGTGCAGATCAATTCTGAAAATGCTAATGCTAAAGACTACCGGTCTACCATCAGATAGCGTTTTTAAAACGCTAATACTAACATCTAACACAGATACCAAACAGGGCCTACATATAGTTTCCTTCAACGATCTGATGACTCAAGTGTAAATTTCCAATCTAGTGAAATAAAAACATGTGAATAAAATTTCCACCAAATCCACAAAAGCTCCTGTATATAATAAAAAAATTATCTTAAATAAAAAAAACATAGATAAAGTATCAAAATAGAAATTCCATATTTTTATCTCAAGATAAGAGTTCGCACTGTAGTAATGTGACACTGTACATGAACATTTCAGAGTACTTTTTTTATAATGTGTATAGTCATGATTGACACTATAAATACATTTCAACTCTTATTTCGAAACATGAACATAGAAATTCTATATTAGTATACACCTTGGTTCCCATGACATTGGGAACCAATGTCATGGGATGACCCGGGGGCGCTCCGGTGCCCCGTTCGTAAAATTGACGGTTCCTACCCCCCAATCTCCCCGGTAAACCCCCCACCCCGCCCCGACCCGAACGCACCCCCCCCACCCCTTCAATTGCACCCCACAAGTTGATTTTGACTTTGGAGTCAAAATTTGACTCCAAAGTCAAAATCAACTTGTGGGGTGCAATTAAAGGGGGTGGAGGGGTGCGTTCGGGTCGGGGCGGGGTGGGGGGTTTACCGGGGGGTAAGAACCGTCAATTTTACGAACAGGGCACCGGAGCGCCCCCGGGTCATCCCATGACATTGGGAAATGTCATGGGAACCTTGCCCATTAGTATATATATACAATGCTTTACTTCTACTTTAGTTTTTTACCCTGTATAAAACGGAGCACAACAATATGAAAGTTTGGGTCACCTAAAAAAAACCCTAATTCTCAGCCAATAAAAGGGAAAGAACTTCACCAGCACGCATGTTGTTGTCTAGCCGGAGCTGTCTAAGTTTATCATAGGTGATGGGAACATATAGTCGCCGGAGATGAGGCGGCTCTAGCAACTCCGGTGGCGGTTGTATGGCATCCTCCCTCGGACCCAAAAGGAACGAAGCAATCGAAAACCGGACAGTTGGTTCCTTGCACATCACCCTGTGCTTCACATTGCAAAATCTTCCATTGCTCCAAACCTTGCAACCAATTAAATAAACAAGTTTCCTCAAATTTCGAAGTATAAAACGTAGAGCTTGTTCTGTTTGTCGTCTCATCTGATCTGGCGTCATTAAGGTCTAATGTGGTATCGTCTAATTGTAGTTATATTTAAATTTGTTTCTGATCTTATTCTAATAAGAATAAATAACGCTCCCTCCGTCCCACAAAACCTTTCTTTTTTCTTTTTTCATCTGTTCCAAAAAAAATTTCTAATGTCTATTAAAAAGTCACTCTTACCCCTACTAATTCTTTACCTACCTATCACATCACACTTTTTCACTACTAATCTACCAATCACACCTACATTTACCTATCACATCCAAGAGCATTTTTGGAAAGTCAACACAAAAATACACTTGTCTTAAATTCCTTAAAAATCAAAACAAGAAATATTTTGCGGGACGGAGGGAGTAAATAATAAGAATAAATTAAAGAGAAAAAACTATAATACATGGAAGCTCAGCCAAAATAACACATCCTAGGTTTTTATCACCTAAAAAGGAGTATTGGCATTAATTGTTGGCATATATTTAAGACTCCTTCAAACTAATTTTCACCATTTTTTATGTTCATTATAGAGTAAAGAACTTATGGTCCACAACTCTAAGAAATGAAAAAGAAAACATTATACTTACTGTTGCCATGTCTCCAAGGTTAAGTAGTAGGGTACCGGGACAGGGATCGACCGCGACAAATTCGCCTGATTTGTTCATGACTTCCAACCCGCCGACACTCTCATCGTCCTGAAGTACAGTAAGAAATCCGGAATCCGTGTGTATTTGCACCCCAGACGAGCCAACGCTCTCAGGGGTGAAAAGGTACTTGTTTATTCTGAATTGACAAGGCCATCCTTCAAAAAGATCGTCCCCTTTCAAGCCCAACCCTTCACATAATCTCCTCCCAATCACTATCATCACTTCATGCACTGCTTTTGCATACCTCATTATTGTCTCTCTATAAAATAAGAAGCAAATCACAATGGTGGGTCATATATAAATGAATATTAAGAATTAAGATCACTCATAAATACTGAGAGAAAAAACTACAATGATGGGCTTCTTATTTAAAAAATACAACAACCCAGTTGAATCCCACAAGAGTAGGGTCTTGGGAGGGTGTGTGTACGCAGACCTTACCCCTACTCGAAAGTAGAGAGGTTGCTTCCAAAGAGACTCTCGGCTCAACGTCGAAAGTTGCATTGATTGACTAACTGCTACTTCATTAATTAAAGAAGCGCATACAGTTTAAAGATCCATTTTGCTTTATTCCATCACACCCCAAAGCCAAAAAATAGTGAATTTTTGGCTCCAGCGGAGACTGAGGGAGTATCATATTTAAAAAATAGTGTTTTTGAAAAAAAATACTACTCGCACTACATGTTTTCTTCCAAAGTACTCATATTCTTATAGGATAATGCATTAGTCTTATGAACTTGATCAATAATTAAATAAAAGTTATGTTGATTATCCAATGTGGAGTATAAGAATGAACTTTAAGATTTGTTTTCTAAACAACTATTTCATTACTTGTGTTTAATATAATGCGTTTTTAATTTGATTGATAATCAACCTTTATCTAATTTGGTTGAAAAAGTGGAGATGATTAAGAATTTTTTTGGTACGGTGGAGAATATATTTAATAGAGTATGAGTGAAATATATTCCTTTGTCGCCTAGTAAATTCTCACTTTTTTTTCATTTGACTAAAAATAAAATTTTCACTTCTTTTCTTCTAATAAAAAGAATGAACGAGAGACATAGGTGTACCTAAATCGCTAATGCGTGAGTTAGAAAATTGACTCGGCTAAATGTCTGTCCTTTGTACGCCTCAAGGTCTCAAGGACCTGAAGACAGCCGAAATGATGACCGATCAACAACTGCAGTCCCATACGATGTGTGCCCTCTGCAGTAAGTCTCCTTGGATAAAGTTTTTCTTTTTTTGCAAAAATTGCTACTTACTGATGTCAGTATACTCACTTTCTTGTATCGAACAAGCAACATATATAGTTTTTATTTAATTATTGATCAACTTCATATGACTGATGCATTATCCTATAGAAATATGAGTAATTTTGAAGTAAACATGTAACACCCATCCACACACACACCCGCACCTCTCACGCATCCGCACCCGCACTCAAACCCGAACTCGAAATCGCTCTATGTGATGGGGAGCATTGAGAGTTTGTACGTATTTGAATGTTTGCCGATATTTACTCCCTATTGGTGAAGTGGGGACCCATAACACCCATACTAAGACCATACCATATTGCCCTAATCGAAATTCTCAATGTTTAATCTTCGACTTTTCTGTACACTACATTCATTTGGAATCTAACAAAGCAACTTTAGCAACTTTAGCCTTCAATAATACTCCATACTTGTATAAGAAGAACTTTAGCGCATCTATCTTCATGAGTTGCTTAGCATATTTGAACTGAGTTGGCACTTTCCCGTGAAAAAATGGATGAAAAATTGAAATGCAATTACAACTGGGAAGATCTTTCCCGAACAAAAAAAACATTTGAGAAGATCTTTCCCGGGCAAATAAGATAGTTTCCAACTTAAACTTATTAATTGTCCGGTCAGCATTTAAAACGATACGTATTTAGGCAGTGTTCCATTCGATTTATTTTTTCTGATTATTACCCATTCTTATTATAATCAAATCAGGCCAGATCTTCAAAAAATCTTATCAGATCATACGAACGGAACGCAGGCTTAGTTGATTTGGCAATTAATATTGTAAATATGTGCATTTCTGGAAAGAATTAACTTCAATTGTTAAATACTTAAATTGCGAAGTATTAACATAAAATCATTCACTTCTTGGAGTATTCTTGTGATTTTTTTCTGTTTTTTCGAAGTAAATTTTGCTTAGCTTTTAATGTAAGAGTGTCAAAATTTCTGAAACCAAACCAGCAAACCTCAAAATTAAACTGTCTGAAATTTCTGAATAAAAAAGTAATTTAAATCGAATTCAAGAAGAAGAAGAAAGAAGAGACCTCTGGTGATGTGAGGCGTGGATCTGGGCACAGAAGGCTTCAACATCTGGAGGAGATGACATATCATAAAGCCCAAAAGCTTCGTAGAGCGGGTTGGCCGGAGTCGGGCCCACATATCCGCCGCCGGGGAGAACGCCGGCGTTCCTCTTCTTGATCTCCGGCGGAAGATCGAACAGAGATCTCACCACTTCTTTCATCTCCATCGCGAGCGACGGCGGGAGGATGCTGTTATGGTTGTACACCCTGAAGCAGCCCCACTCCTGGCATGCCTCAATCAGCTTTCTTGATCTCGCCGGAGTTGAGCCGCCGTCTTGCAAGTCTATCGCCGGCGGCGACGTATTTTCGCCGCAGCAGCTGCCCATTTCACTGACTAGGCCTCGGTCCACTTTTAGGGCTTCTCCAAAGCTTAATGCAGTGTTTGGGGCTAGGTAGAGTTAGGGATTTAAACAAATCAAATATTTTAAATTTGATTCGCGATTTATATTTGAATATGATGATTCGAATTCGCGATATTCAAATACAAATTCAAATTCAAATATTATTTTTTATTCGAATATTAATCAAATATAAATACAAATAAGGATATATTCGATTCGGATGATATTCGAATATTCGAATATATGTTTATATACACAGACCATGTTTTCAACATCAAAAGTCAAGCAAAGTAATATAGTATAATGTGTATTTAAAATATACAGAATTCAATAAATTAACGTAACACGAAAATCTAAAGCATATGATTTTTAATAGTTATATTTTATAAAATATAATTTGTGTAAGATGCAGATGTATTAATGTTTTTATATACGGAATATAATATAGTATAAAGAGTATCGTAAGTTAAATTACAAATTGACGTTAGTCCATCATATTATTCAAATATTCGTTTATGATTCGATAACTATTCGAATATTAATCAAATACTTATTCAAATCTTATTTTGAATTCGTCTCATATTCGAGTTCGGATTCAAATTCCAAAAAAATTAAACAAATACAAATTCAAATACATCGGTATTCGCTTCGATCCTAGGTAGAGTGAGTTTTTACCCTTTACCTGGTTTGGGAAGAAAAACGGGTTAGGTCAGCGGAGGTAGATAGAGGTAATCTTACCTCCGAACAGTGTTTTTTTCGTGACCGCCAATTTGGCGAACTGCTTAGGTAATTAATTTTCGTTCCCTACTCTGCCCTTCTCGTATTCTCCGGCTTTGCATACGCCGGACACCGCTCCTTCCTCTCCCATCGAAGATCCCGGACGATGCTAAAGCCGGTGCGACGATCTCCCTCTCTCATCGCCGATCTTCCTCTGCCGCTCGACGATCTTCCTCTGCCGCAACTTTCCAGCTCCTCTTCCGATGCAGGTTTTCTCTCCCTTCGTGTATTGATTTTTTTTTGCAAGTCTTCGTGTATTGATTTTTTTTTTTGCTTTTTTTTGTTTCCAAGTCTTCGTGTATTGATTTTTTTTGCTTTTCTTTTTTTTTCTGTTTCCAAGTCTTCGGGTATTAAATTTTTTTGCTTTTCTTTTTTTCTGTTTTTTTTTATGCTATTTTTTTTTCTAATTATTGAAATATTTTGCTTTTTCTGGTTTTTTTATGTTTTTTTCGGTTTTGTTTTTCAATTTTCTTGGAGGGGTTTTTTTGCTATTTTTTTGGTTTTTTTCGTTGTATTTTTTTGTTGCTTTTTTTTTGTTTTTTCGTTTTTTTGCTATTTTTTCTTGTTTTTTTTGCTGTTACACAAATATTTGCTACGTGGGGATCCTGACGAGGCTTGGACTCCTGATGACGTAGAAGAGAATGAGAGTGAAACACGTAATAAAGAAAAAAAAGCAAAAGGGCATTTAAGTAATTTTATTGTTTTACCTACCTCACATTACCTACTAAATATCCAAACACAAATTTTCAACATATTACCTTCAATTACCTACATTCAATTAGCTAACTTCAATTACATACTTAATAAAATTTTACCTACCTCAATCCAAACATACCCTAAACCTGTCAAGGCCTTAAAATTTTGATTTGCGACGCTGAGAGAATATTTTCCCTATTAATTAAACTCTTAATTAAATTTTAATTAATGACAATGAAATGCTCCCCATGCATCACTGAGAGAATATTTTCCTTTGTAACATTTTTCCTTATTCAAAACATTGAATAATTATATGTCAATTAATAACCCGTGCATCGCACGAGTCTAGTTACCTACTAAATATCCAAACACAAATTTTCAACATATTACCTTCAATTACCTACATTCAATTAGCTACCTTCAATTACATACCTAATAAAATTTTACCTACCTCAATCCAAACATACCCTAAACCAAAGTTTAATAAGGGGATCGGCTATCTTCTGCCAAACTAATCACTCTAACATTACCGCAGTGAATTCTATTCAGACCATGTTTTCTACTCCCTCTATTTCACAAAAAGTTCCCATTTTGACCATAAATTGATCAAAAAGTTACACACTTTGATCATAAATTAAATATAATCTAAATTAAGAAATGCTAAAAATTTTGAGATATCAAAACTAGATCTTAACATGAATCCAATTATATTAAATTTATTTTATAATTCAATATACCTTCCTCACAATTTGTAGTCAAAGCGTGTAAATATTTAACTAAATACTATTCAAAATGAGAATTTTTTTGTGGGACAGATATACTACCTACTACACATTTATTCTTGTCCCTATCTACAACCAACTTGTATATATAGACTTTGTCAATTGTATTTTACCATATATTGTATTTTAGCATTTGTTTTACCCTCTCCCTTGGAGTGTCAAAAAATTAACTACAAAGTGTAAATTGTGTAAATTTTAGCATATAGCCTCTATACTGGAGATGCTCTCACTTTAACTACCTAATAAAATTTTATTACCTCAAAACTATTCAAACTACAGGTTTGATTACGAGTTATGACACCTTACTCAAATTAGGGGCTGTTTGGTAACTTCTGAATGGGTAAGTGATGAACCAGTAAGAGGTCTGAACCATTAAGTGCTGAACCCGTAAGAGGTCTGAACCATTAAGAGCTAGTATATTGTTTAACTATTCAGAGGCAAATGTCTAATCAATTCAAATAAGAGCTCTTAACCATTCAGACTCTGTATAATACTTAACCATTCAGAGGCAAATCTCTTAACCATTCAGACATCTGAACCATTAAGAGGCTGAAACAAACAGTCTGAACCATTAAGTACTGAATCATTCAGACATCTGAACCATTAAGAGGCTGAAACAAACAGCCCCTTAGTCACGTATTCAATATCTTTTTTTATTAAAAAATTACATTTCATTAATTCAAAATAAAATATAATTAAAATATTTATATTAAAAATAAAAAATCTTTTAATTAAAATAATGACCATTTAGTACACCAAAAAGTAAAAAACTAAGGGCTAAGCTTCGAGTAAAAGCCGAGTGAAATCCCACGATCTTTGAAATTATTTTATTTACAAATTTGTACGTCAATAAGAAATAAAAATTACATATTAAAAAATTCTACAAAACAAGAGACGCCAAGAATATTTTATTTTATCAAATAATCAATAAAAACACACAACAAACAAAAGTTGTCGAAAAAAGAAAAAAAATAAAATTGTAATCAAAATGATGACAGAAGGAGTAAAAAATGTAACAAGAAGACCCTCCTCTGTAAAGAAGGCTTTTTGGATTGAAACAGACGCCACACTCTTAATACCAACAATTTGCAGGATTCCTTCAGCAGATCAAATTTCATGGTTGCAACTTGCAAGACAAATACCTTTCACTTTGTCTACGCTCAAGGGACACACGTGGCCTACCTTAATCTGTATGTTGATGATATCGTTTTCACTGCTTCGTCCACTTTCCGATTATCTCATATCACTCAACGCTTTTGGAACCTTAACTTTTTTCTCAGCATCAATGTCCACAGCACCAAAGAGGGCCTTTTCTTACATCAAACCCAGTTCGCTAATGAAATCTTGGAACGGGCAGGTATGCTTTCCTACAAGTCCATCTCTGCTCCGGTTGAATCTAAAGGAAAGTTGGCCGCCAGTTCAGGAGAACTTATAGATAGATTCCTCTCTCTGCCGATCTGTTGGTGATTTTAGTGTCATCGGCTATTTTGTGTAATTGGATTAACTTAAGATTAGATATGAATTTTAATAGACGTTGTTAACGAGTTAGGAGATACGAAGTGCACGCTCGTTCAACGATATTAGAAATTCCATGGCGGGGGTCGGGGGCGGCAGTCCTAGGCTGGGGTCGAGTTAATTTTTTATTTTGGACATTATCGCTTTATGAAAATCTTTCAAATTTTCATATCGGAGTCTAAAATATGTAATTTTCGAACGTGTGAAAAACATATTCAAATAAGGCTTAAAATAGTGTCCTATTTGAATAAATGCACATTTATTCGAATTGTTCAGCACTGGCCTGGTGTTGGAGAACCCCAAGTATTTGAATAGATACCCATTTCTTCGAATAGATCAACACAAGCCTGGTTTTTTTGGAAGAACTATTTGAATAAGTCGCCACTTATTTGAATAGTTCGAATTGAAAAACTGCCCGAAAGATAAAATTTTCCCCACGGGTTGTGTCCATTTGGCCAACGGTCACGTCCGATCACCCAAATGCCTATATTATGGACTTGCATGGTATGTTTAATGATAGAAGAAAGTCCATACTCGTTCTATATACTAACGTCTTATTCGATTGAAGTATTCTGGTATACCTCAGCTCGAAATTACTTTAATCTCAAAGCGTGATTTTACGTGGTTCGATTAGTCTATCAAGTCATTTTACGTTACAATATACCAAGTAATGTTGTTACGCAGCGTTGTTTCTCCATGCAGAACTACCCCTATTTCTAACACTATCTATTGTTAGTATCTCACTTTTACCCGACATGTTCTTACGCATGCAGTCCGGCAGCTTTGCCTTTATCTCCACTGTCTACGGAGTACAGTACATCCCACAGCTTGAAGCGAGTTCTTCCATATCTTCATGACATTGTTACCCATAGGATGCAAAAGTATTTTAAAAATCAACCCTTATTTTGGTCATAGTTTTTTCTGCCTGTTTTGGTGGGAAAATTGGCAAAAGAATCAACATCATTTTAAGGTCTATATAGAATAGATGGATGTTGTATGAGATTCAAGCTCATTTTCTGTTCTATTTTGCTGTGTCATATTGCAGATTCTTCTTTACTCTTGTGAATTTAAGCTTCCCACAATGGCTGCCACTGCGACTCCTAGCCTGCAAATTGCAGCGGCCAACCTCTGTTTCTGCATCTCGTAAACTTTTCAAGCCCAGCCCCACAAGCTTTGGTTTAAATAGGGGAAGATCTGCCGCAGAGCTTAAAAGTTTGTGCTTAATGTCAGCGACTAAGCTACCATCTCAACGATTTCATAGCAATCCTTTAAAAACTCAAAGGATGGTTACTAGGGCAATGTCCAGTTCAAGTGATAAAGAGCATTTGCCTGGGCTGCCTATTGACCTAAGAGGTTTTTTTTCCATCTCTTGGAACCATTCATTTATGATCTTGTGAAAATTTTCTTGGTGTATATAATATGGAGCACATTTTTTTATTGTCTCTCTTTTTATTCTTTACATTCTATAATGCCGTTTTAAGTTCATACAAACTCGAATAACTCTATAAAAAAATTTGTGTTGGGAAGATTGTTAAAGAGACTATTGAAGGAAATACTCTATTAGGTTTTAAAAGGTGTCTATTGAAGGAACTGTATAAAGAATTTAAAACTACAATATATTCAATTTCGATATAAAAAAGTCAATAATTGGTTATTACGCAGGCATTTTGGTCCTAATAATTGGTTTTATTTATTCAGATTTTGTAATTGATAATGTTGTGGTTATGTTTAGTCCACCTTCATCATTAAAAGATCAACTTGCACACCGTCACCATTCTAGTGATCATGAACTTTTGATATAACTTTAACGTCATACAGGTAATGCACTTCACGATTTTAGGCCAAGTGAACCGACTGTCTAATGTTTTAACATTTAAATACATATCCATATGTTCCCCGTAGGAAGTTGCCGAATGTGTGAAACGGGATTTTGGTACTATTGACATTCTTGTGCATTCCCTTGCTACTACTTGAAGCATCAAGATATGGATACCTTGCAGCGTTGTCTGCATCAAGTTATTCATACATTTCTTTACTGAAGCATTTTATTCCCATGATAAATCCAGGTAGACTTTTTTCTCTCTAGTTTTTCCCATTAATATTTTTTCTGATATGTAAAATAGATCCATGCATTTGTAGTTCAAACCTTCTGCAAAACTAAGGTTCTCCTTACCTTTTAGGCGGTGCTTCTATCTCTCTAACGTACATTGCTTCAGAAAGGATAATTCCTGGGTAAGCCCTTTTAAGAAGAAAAGTTATCCTCTTTTTGTCTGCTGACTATTAGGTCATTTCAACTTTTGGTACCTGCCATTAATTTCTCTATTGTGTTGCACAAATGTGGATCAATTAGGTCACTTATCAAGCAATCCTCATCTCAAAAATGATTGGGTAAATGGAAGAAAGGACCACAACTAGAAAAAAATGAATGTTTTAGAACGTTTTCTTTTTATAATACTCTCAGTCTTTTAGTTCCACTAGCGCTTTATACTACCCCTTCTGTCTAGGCTGGGTCGGGTTTGGGTTCAGAACTGCTAGTTTTGAACCCGCACATTATTTCTCCTTTGAGTGAATCTCAAACACACAATGTTACCTTTTCTAAAACATAGTGAAAAAGAAACTATTAACTTTAATTTTTGTTATTAAACCACACAAAGAGGACCCCCGTTAATAATATTGCTCTCTGTAAACACTGCAGATATGGTGGTGGTGGCTTCAGCTCAGCAAAAGCTGCTTTAGAGAGTGACACCAGAGTTTGATTACTCTTTGCAGAATGCTCCCTTGCAAAAGGAGTTGTCCGCAGCATTTTCAATGCACTTTAAAAAACTATTAACTTTTTTAAACCCTTGAGCCAATGCACTTTAAACTCTGTGTCTGTGATCATTTTTGTATAGCCCAAATGATCATCTTTTTTAACTCCCTTAACAGCATTTTCAATGGGAGGTGGTAGAATTTTTTAACATATAGATTATTAATATATAATTTCTATAATTTTTTAATATACAAATTACAGGATAAAATGAATTAAAGAAGTGCATTGTATGGTGTGCCAAAAGGTAAGTGGACAAAGAGAGTGGGACGGAGGGAGTATTTAACAACTCCATTGGAGCTGCTCTAGATCCCCCCGTCCCCCCAAACGCTTCCTTGGGGGATCGATCAACCTTAGAATCCCCAAGTTGGTCCTCCGTCCGAGGGCTTGCCCTTGCTCGTTCTTCATGATGCCTAAGAAACAAACAATGAATAATGTGTCTTCTTCATTGGTGTCACTAGGGGTGGACACGGTACGGTTCTGGGACGGTTCCGGTTCCGGAACCGCCGGTTCCGGTACCGCCACCCCGAGTAACCGGAAAGTATACCGTGCCGGCCGGTACCGGTTCCGGTTCCCGGACCGGCGGTTCCGGTACCGGACCAACCGGTTTCGCCCCCCCCCCCCTATTTTTTTTTAATTTTTAAATTATAAAAATATAAAATTGTAAATTTGCAAATTGCAATTGTTTAAGGAAAGAATGAAATAAAAAATCTAAAAATGTAGTTGTTATTTAAATATTGAAAATGAGTAATACACTAACTGAAGAACAACCACATTTAATATCCTGACGGTTCAAAAAAAGCGACGAGGTAAAGAACCGTAAAGAAACCCTCGAAGGAGCTTATATATCGCTCACCTAATAAAATTAATTACATATTTACATTAACATAAAAAAAAATTATAACTTATTCTTCAGAACTCGGACTTCCATCTGTGGTTGCATTCATGTAATGCTCCGATTCGAGTTGGTACGATGACTCTTGAGCCCGACGTCTTGCCAAGAGCCAATCTTGGTTGCAAACCAGTGTTTCAAGAGATTCAGCGTTAAGACAACTTCGGTAGTCGGTTAGAATGTTGCCGCCAGCACTGAATTCTCGTTCAACTGCTACGGTTGATACTGGGACGGACAACACTTGTCTTGCTAGCATACCGAGACATGGGAACATGTTCGCTTCCACCATCCGAGCACGTCAAAATCGACATCGTCGTCATCGTAATCGCATGGCACGCCCTGGTACATAGCAAGTTCGTTGTGCGAGCTTACTGTTGTACCACTTGAACTCGTCGAAGACTGGGCATGTTTCCCTTTCTTTGCAAGAAGGCCACCGACTATGCCGGCAAAACCTTTTTTTGATTTCGGGGGCGGAGGTGGTGCTGTTTCTTCTTGTACAGTACCGTATAACCCTTGATATTCCTTAAACAAATCCTCAAAAAGAGGTCGAACCGTCGGAGGTGGCTTTAGCTTTGCCTTTACTCAATCTTCGGTTGACGTCGCCCATATCCACGGACCGTCTACCGGACTCCCTCGACATTTTAATATATATTTTTTTGATATTAAAATATTATATTACTTTTGCAAAAATTAAAAAAATTTCGAAATTTTATATATTAAAATTTCGAAAATTTCAAAAAATAAAGAATATATTTAAATTATTTAAAGATTAAAGAATATATTTAAAAATTAATAATATTTAAAATTTTGCAAAATTTGAAAAAAATTCGTAATTTTATATATTAAAATTTTGAAAATTTCAAAATTTTAATGTATAAAATTTTTATATTATTATATGAATATTAAATGTATAAAAATTAAATAGAGATAATAAGATTGAGAGATTGATAAATTGAGAGAATGAGAGGATTGAGAGATGGATTTAGAAATTGAGTATTTTTTATGAAAAAAATGAGAGAATTTATAGAAAAAATTTGGCCCCCCCCCCCCCCTCCCCTCTTCCCCTCCCCCACCTCAACGGCTATATAGCCGTTTGAGGTGTGCCCCCCCACCTTTTTTTTTTAAACTTTTTTGCATTTCAATTTTCAAATCAAAAAAAAAAAAAAATACCGGTACCGGAACCTATTTTTTGGTACCGGTACCGAAAGTGGCGATACCGGTACCGGTTCCCGGAAACCGTGACACGGGGACCTTGCCGGTGACGGTGGCGGGTACCGGCGGTACCGTTGCCGGTGACGGTACCGTACCGGTACCGTGTCCACCCCTAGGTGTCACAGAGGAAGTTGGGAATGTAGCGGCTTTCCTGGCTTCGCCGTTGGCTTCAGCCATGACAGGGTCGGTTGTGTATGTCGATAATGGCCTTAATGCGATGGGAGTTGGTGTCGACAGCCCAGTCTTTAAGGATCTTGACATCCCTAAGGACCAGAAGAACTATGAGACTGCTAAACAACAGGCTGCTGCTTCTCCCTGAATTCCATTTCACAATTTTGATGCCCAAAATAAGTAATTAGCTGCAAATTGCTTGTCATTTTGTGTAGATAGGCATGATGTGTGCTTAAATTATGAGCTATGGATTCTTTAAAAGTATTATTTTCTCGGTAATTTTCAAAACATGGTACTTCAACTTTCATGAAAATTTTGATTCGGTACCTAAATTTCAAAATCTTTCGGAAAATACCTGAATTTTGAAAATCTTTCACGAATGATACCTGAAGCCGGTTTTTAGGTAACCAGCACGTCATTTGGGCCAAATTAGAATTCTTTGTATTTTATTATTTTTAAATTGACCCCATTTCTTTTTCTTCTTCTCCCTCCTGCCACCCCTTCTTTGTCTTCTTCTTTCACCTCCTTTTGTTAATCTTCTTCTTCAAAGCTCCCCTCACCCCACTCCTACCCCCGGCCAGCCCTCATTCCTCTTTTTTTTCGAGCATCCCCTCCCTCTCTTCTTGAGCTCCCTCTTTTTTTCTTTCCTTTTTCATGTCTTTTTTTTATGTTTAAATGTTTTTGGTTTTTTTGATCTTATTTGTTTGTTTTTTGTTAAAATTTTTGTTTTTTATCTATCTTTTTTTCTTGATATTTTTATATTATTGGTTAGTTTACGATTTTTTTTTGTGATTGTAAGTTTTTTTATCTATTCTGTTAAGAAGTGTTATTTTTTTGATATTGTTGTCTTAATTTTTTGTTTGTTTTTTTATTGTTTTTTGTTTATTATTTTTATATATTTTATTTTTTGGCTTTTTTGTGGGTTGTTCTCTTTTTATGTTTCACTTATTCTTCGTTCAACTTATTTTATTTTATTAATTAATGAGTTATTTTATTGATCATTTTAGTTAAATGAAAAATATCGTACCATACAATTAATTTTTATATTTGAAAACAGACAAAAATTTAACAAACAAAAATATCAAATAAAACAAACAAAAAATAAGACGTATGGTATGATTTTTTTTGTTTAACTAAAAGGATCAATAAAATAAAACAAATTAATTAATAACAAAAACTAAATCAAACTAAGAATAAGTGTTACATAAAAAGAGAATAACCCACAAAAAAGAATGAATCCAAATGTCAATTTATTTTTCTACTTCATTTGATGAAAAAATAAAGCATAGCATAAAAATAACAAACCAAAAATGATAAAAAAAACAAGCAAAAATAAGACAAAACAATATAAAAATGTAAAGCAAACAAAAAATAAGACATTTCTTAATAGAATATATTAAAAAAATTACAAAAAAAGTTCACAAAAAAATTTAAACAAACAAATAATATAAAAATATTAAGAAAAAAAGATAAAAAACAATCAAATAAGATGGAAAAAACCGGAAAATAAAAAAGATGTAAACAAAAAAAAGAGGCAACTCAAAAAGGGGGGGGGGGGGGGGGTGTTGAAAAAAAAGATGAAGGGAAGGGGGCTGACAGGGGTGGGGGTAGGGGTGGGGTTAGGGGAGCTTTGAAGAAGAAGAATAACAAAAGGGGGTGAAAGAATAAAAAAAGAAATGAGGTCAAATTAAAATTCTAAAATATAAAAAATTAAAATTTGGCTCAAATGACATGTTGGTTACCTGAAAACCGACTTCAGGTACCATTCCTCACAGGTTTTGAAAGTTCAGGTATTTTTTGAAAGGTTTTGAAGTTTAGATACTGAATCGAATTTTTCGTAAAAGAGTATGTACCATTTTTGAAATTTATCCACTATTGTCTACTTCGGGATGTTCTAGTATGCTAGTAGAAGTTCCACCACTCAAAATAAAATTCTGATATAACTTTTACAAGGTCAAATTATATATTATTAAAATATGTTTTTATTTATCGGTTGATAAAATAATTATTTTTTATTTTGTGAAAATTGTTAAGGCTCCATTTGGTACACATAATTAAAACTACAGAACTAGAATGGAGGACACCAATTTTAATTTTGTTGTTTGGTAGCACAAAAATATGTGGATTTGAAATTGGTAGTACCGAAAATGAATTAAGATTAGAGAATTTAGTTTCATCCAAATCAATTTCATAGAATTTTAACTTACAATTCAATACTAATTTTGTCAATTTTGTGTAGCAAATGGTCACTAAGTGATACTATTCCATTTAATTTAAAAGTTCAAAATGTTTCAAGGTCACGATTCTGTTGCCACTCGTCAACAGTAACACTAGAATGCCACTGTAATTTTGGAACTTTGGTTTATGGTAGAATTATCTCTCAAAAACATTAAATTCCCAAAATCATCCATTACTTTTCACTATGAAAAAAATGATGATTGGGTCCCTTGGGCCAATCAATAAAGTAAGATATATCTATTGTCAATCTCCACAATAGTTTTAGAAATTGAATTCAAACATTATTTTTTTGAAGATCTTATATCCAATTCATATCTAGAAAGTTCCACAAAGGTCCAAAATAACTTTGATAAAGATTGAAGCCCAATACAAGCAAAACGTTGATGCGGGATCGGCCCAAAAGACTTCTGGGAAGCAAAGCATTTATTCCAATTTCGTTTCATCAGAAAATCCAAATCTTACAGAGGAAGCAACCAAAAGCAAAGCGTGACGTCCTTCTCCTCCCCCGCCTCCTCAACTCCTTATTTCAGTTACAGCGGCAGAAGACGGCGCCGGAGCCGGCGATCTCGACGGCGGAGGAGGTTGCGCAACGATGTCAGTCTTCTCGAACAAGATCGAAAGAGATGAACTGAAACCCGGCGACCACATCTACTCCTGGAGGCACAATTACCTCTACGCTCATCACGGTTAGTTCGCAGCGTTTATCTTTTTCACTTTCTGTGCTTTTGCAATTTATGAGAAAATCGCAGATGAAATGAACATTCATCTGTGCTTAATTAGCCAAGTGATGAAATTAATCGTTTGATCACTGCAAGTTCGTGACCTTATTACTGCTCGTTTGAAGATCTCTGCGGGTTTAGGTTATGTTTGGATCCCGAAAAATGCTAGAGAAATGAGAATGCAAAGCAAATTGAAAATACGATTGCGTTTAGAATTCAAGTTCTTTGTTTGGCAGTCTATAAGGAATTGACAATTCTAAGAAGGGTGAATTTCTAGTGAGACCGGAGTATTTTGGGGCTGACACTTCCGGTGCTCCGTTTGCAAATCACCCCTAAACCCTACCTCAGCCCCACCCCAGCCGCCCTCCCAGCTCCTCCTAAGCCCCCCTCCAAATGTGTAGTTATTATCCATTGTATAATAGCCACACATTTGGATGGGGCATAGGGTGGGGCTGGGGCAGAAGTTTGGGGCAGTTAGGGTGTAGGAACGATCAATTTTGCAAACGGAGCACCGGAAATGTCTCAAAATGGGCGAGTGTCATCCAATGTCGTCCAGTGTTAACCGAACCCCACCCATATCTAAGAATAGAGAATTCAAAACCCTTGAATTTTCAGTCTTTTAGATTTTCAAACTTTGTACATTGTTAAAATGACATTCATTTGATATGGGTGATAGAGTATAAAAATTATTCTGGACTTATAATCACAAGTTTGAACTTTGAACTTTTTGTTGACATGGTCCGGACCCAAAAATATTGAGTGTAGTCAATTTTTTTGGTTTGATAACATTATTGTATACTATCATTTCTCGATATAAAAAGTAAAAAGATACATTGTCATACTGCTGTATAGACGAATAAATGGGAATACTATTAATCACACTAAAAAAGGATATTTAATTATAATGTAAATTAAATATAATTAAATTTATTTTAGAGTATAGTTTTGATGTATCAATGATTTATACGGAGTAATATTTATTTATTCAAAAGTATATTAATTTTTGCTAATAAATATTTGATCAATTGTGTCTTGAATTTGGGGTGTTAGGATATTTTTCTTTGTTGTAGCCCATCCATATAAAAATAAAGTTTACATTTTTATTTCCTACCCATTCCAATATAAGGAGTAACCTTTTACATATCTCCATAAAATGGAATAATGGTATATTTGGGAACATGGATTTGGATTTCAAATCCGTATTTGCCTCAAACTCCACGTTTTGGGAAACTTAAAAATTTTGAATTTGAATTTGAGTCAAATTCTTCTCATTCATAACAATTAACAAAGCTTAATTTGAAGTCCATGCACCTTCCTTTGTCATTTGAAATTCAAGATTTCAAATTTTGGAATTGAAATGCATGAATTGAAATGAAATACTAGTTCCCAAACACTACCTAAAAGAATATTAATTTGGGTATAAGATGGGTTTGAAGTCTTCGAACCCCTGCTTGCCAGCAAACGTATCACCATATACCTAATTGGACTACTCTACCAACTTGTTCACTAGAGTCAATTGACTTCACTTGATCCTTTGTAGGTCCTCCCCTAACGTGGTATGTGAGTCTTGATGACGAAGAGGTCACGAACTCAAATCTCACTGTCACTCAGTGTTAAAAAAATTATTTTCACGTGCAAGCTTTGAACAAAAATAAATCTCTACTGTTCGTGAAGACTGAGGAGCATGTTAGAATATAAAACTATTTTGGCCCTATAACCACCAGCTTGAGCTTTTGGTTGAATTGATTCCTTGACAATCGGAGTCTTATTGTTCTACATTGAGCTCGAAACCGGCTCCAATCTCCCCCCCGGATCTAGCCCTTTTTATCATTTTTGTTGATTCGGGTGTGTTTGGATTAAGTATTCTATGAAAAACCATTCTCCCTCCCATCAAATGACTCCAATTTGGAGGGGATGGGATTTGACGGAAATGGAAGGATTCTCTTCCTCTTTAGTTTTCCTCCCCACCCATCTTCTTTCAAGATGAACTCTTTCCCTCCCTCCGTTCATTCCTCTCAATCCAAACACAAGCCTTGTTTGGGAATAACATTAGAGATAAGTCTTAGCATTTTAAAAAGATTATCTACGGACAACGTTAGTGTTAGTATTTTTAAAGTTAATCTACATTGTTAAAATTTTATCTAAAACACTAACGTTAATCGAAAACGTTATTTCTAAAGAGGCTTGGAGATGCCACGGTAGGGACAGAGTGGCTTAGTGATTGAGGGTGGAGGGCAGGGATTGGTTTGGACTTAGGAGTAGCCGAGTAGGAGCACTATAGGGTCCTAAATGACTCAATATCATAATATGACATTAAACACCAATGTCAAAAAGAATACGTCTTTCTTAGACTCTTACAACATCCAAATCCAAATTGTCAAAACAACAGAAGTGAAACAATTCCAAATTTTTAAATTAAAATACCCCCACCAAAACAGGATTCTTAATTTTCGAGGTCATTTACAAATGATTTTCCCTATCATCTACTTTCTTTTCAAATTTTTTATTTGTTTTCCTTGTTTTTCTTTTCATACCTTTTTACCTATTCTTCAAGAAATTTGAAAGGGAAATGAAAACAAAATGAGACGGAAAATAGTTTTTCTTGTTTGGTTAGAGGAAAAAAAAAAAAGTAGAAGGAAAAGAAAATCAAAAGGCAACATGTACTAAGAGGGGAGATAACCAAATTTCTCTCATTTTAGTGAGGAAAATGAAAGAATTTTTTTTTTCTTTTACCTCCAAATTCCTTGAACCAAAAATACTGTTACTAGTTGAACAGAAGTGTTGCTTTTACGGTTTTACCCATGGTAATTCCATCATTGATCTCTTGCTTCCTAAACAATTTCTTCAGGGATATATGTTGGCAATGGAGAGGTTATCCATTTCACCCAAGGTGCAGGACAGGAAGTTGGGACAGGAACCATACTAGACAGCCTCATAGTAAGCTCATCCCCTTCTCCAAACTCGCCGTGCCCCGTATGCGGCAACCGATCATCCGCGGATGGCGTGATCTCCTCGTGCCTTGACTGTTTCCTTTCCGATGGCAACCTCTACCGTTTCCAATACGGCATTTCTGCTGCCGTATTCGTCGCCAAGCTCCGAGGAGGAACATGCACCCTCGCCCCCTCGGATCCACCCAAGGACGTCCTTCACCGTGCACAGTTCCTCCTCCGAAATGGCTTTGGGGCCTGCAACCTCTTCAAGAACAACTGCGAGGATTTCGCGATATATTGCAAGACAGGTTTGCTCGTATTCACGACCGTTAGCGTCGGCCGCAGCGGGCAGGCGGCGTCGTTTGTTGCTGTTGCAACCGCCGTCGTCTCCTCGCCGCTTCGCCTCATGACTAATAGCTTTCCGGGCCTAGCAGCCGTGGGGTGTGCCGTGTATTGTGTCAGCCGGTTTGTTTCCGACATTGGGGTCCGCCGTGATGTGGCGAAGATCCCCGTGGAGAGGCTCGCCGCACGTTGCGACGAGTTGGAACCACTCATTTCTTCGTCTTTTGCAGAGTCATAGATCTTTGGGAGGAATTAATGTGAGAGTGTATCTCACATTCGAAAAGTGAAAAAAATAATCAGTATATAAGCTTTTGAGTTAAGTTGACCACATTAAAATATTGAATCCAATCGATTACTTGGTTCAATTCAAAAGCTTATAAATTCATGTGCCAGGAGCCGGAACTACTCATTTTCGTCTTTCACGGAATCATCGATTTTTGGGAGTGGTTACTGGTGTCACCTTTGGAGTTCAATTACTCCCTCCGTCCTAAAATATTCAGTTAATATTTACATGGTCAAACTTTAATCATTTTTATTGCCTATTTTTGTTAATCAAACTTTAGATGAAGAAAAACTATTAAAATGACATTTTTGCCCTCTATTGCGTTCACTTTTAAAAAACATAGATATATAATAAGGGTAAAATTATCTTTTTATTTTAACATATTTTCTTTCCACTTACCTTTTCTTTCCATTTTCTAGCTATCCAAACAACATTCATTTTCTTTTCATTTTCTCTCTATTTTATCTTCTCTCCCTTTTCTTTCCACCTAATTTCTCTCCTTCCATTTTCTCTCTTTATCCAAATAATGCCTTAGTCTTTGTTTGGATGAGGAGAGAAAATGAAAGGAAAGAAAATAAAGAGAAGGGAAAATGAAGAGAATAGTGAAAGAAAATATTTATTGTTTGGATGAGTAAAAATGAGAGGAAAAGTGGGAGAAAATAATACAATAAAATGAAAAAGACAATTTTGCACTAATGGATTAGGGCTAAAAGGGCAAATGTGTAATTTATTTAATTTTCTCTCCAACACTGGAGTTTTCTTGCCTAGGGGGGAAAGAAAATTTTTCATCTTCCCGCCTTACTTCTTCTTTCCTTCCCCAATTTTCTATTGCAACCAAACAAGAAAAAATACATAATAAAATGAAATTGTAGAGAATTATGAGACGAAGGTATATCATTGAGTAAAGAAAAAACAGCCATGGATTAACATCGGACACTTAACTTCAAATTTTGCTCAACCTGGAGTTGCCCATGGCTTTGGCCATCTCCCTAAGAACAAACTTCTGAATCTTCCCCGTAGACGTCTTGGGGAGATCGTCCCGAAACACTACTGTTTTCGGGACCATATAATGTGGCATTCTGTCTCTACAGAATGCCACGATCTCTTTCTCCGTGGGCTTCTTCTTCACTCCCGCCTTGATGCTCACAAAAGCGCAAGGCGTCTCGCCCCAGAACTCGTCTGGACGGGCCACCACCGCGGCCTCGTTGACCGCCGGGTGGGCGTACAACACCGACTCCACCTCCACACTGCTCAGATTCTCTCCGCCGCTGATGATCACGTCCTTTGACCGGTCTTTGACTTCCAGGTACCCGTCGGGGTGCATCACCCCGACGTCCCCTGTGTAGAACCACCCGTTTTTCATGCACATCGAGGTTCCTTCGGGGTCTTTTAGGTAACCGAGCATGATGGCCCCGCCCCGTAAAACGACTTCTCCGAGGGATTTTCCATCTCGCTTAACCATAATGCCGGAGTCAGGATCCACCACCCCGACTTCCGTCATTCCGATGGTTCTCACCCCTTGTCTTGACTTCAATTTTGCCCTCTCCTCCGCCGGGAACCTGTTCCATTTCTTCTTCCAGGTGCAGGAGACTACCAGACCGCCAGTTTCGGTGAGTCCATACCCGTGGGTGACGATAAACCCGAGGGATTCCGTTCTCAACAGCACCGCCGCCGGTGGCGGCGCTCCGGCGGTCATGATGTGAACAGGGCGAGACAGGGGTTTTTGGTCCGGCGAGCTCGATAGCATGTTGAGCACCACCGGCGCGCCGCACATGTGCGTCACATTGTGGTTTCGAATGGCGGCGTAGATGACGGCCGAGTCGAATTTCCGGAGACAGACGTTGGTGGCCCCCACCGCCGCCATCCCCCAGGTGTAGCTCCAGCCGTTGGCGTGAAACATTGCTAGCGTCCAGAGGTACACGGGCTCTTTCGGCACCCCCCATTCGCTCAGGGAGTCCGCCGCCACGATGAAAGCTCCCCGGTGACTGTGCACCGCCCCCTTTGGGGCGGAGGTCGTCCCGGAGGTATAATTCAGGACAATCGGATCCCACTCGCTCTCCGGCCGGATCCAATTGAACCCGGGGTCTCCTTTCTCGATCATACCCTCGTAGGTGTCAACGAATTCATCCCGCCGGCCGGTCACCGGGAACTCGCTGTCTTCGATTAGGACCAAGAGAGGGCGCGGCGATTCCGGCGGAAACATGGACAGAGCATCGCGGATGAGAGCGACGGAGAGGCAGTCAACGAACACCAGCTTTGACTCGCAGTGGCGGAGGAGCACGGAGACGGTCCGGGCGTCGAGGCGGAGGTTGACGGAGTTGAGGACGGCTCCGGCCATGGGGGCGGCGAAATTGAGCTCGTACGTAGCAGGGATGTTGGGCGCGAGAACAGAGACCACCTGACCTCGGCGGATTCCGAGGGAGGCGATGGCGGAAGCGAGGCGGAGGCACCGGAGATGGGTGGCGGACCAGGTGTAGACGGCGGAGTTGTAGATAAGGGAGGTGGAGTCGCCGTAGATGGTGGCGGTTCTCTCCAAGAAGGTGAGAGGGGTTAGTGGGCTGGAATTTGGTGGGCTTGGTTTTAACTGATCCATGGGTTATTCTTCTTCTTCTTCCTCCTCCCTTCTCCTCTGTAACTAAAACTGGTTTTTTGTGTATGAAATGGAAGAGATTTTGGAGAAAATGATGAACAAGTATTGTCTATTAGATTGCTCTGTAGTATACCACTTGTTTGGTCAGACTTGTCCATTAGTACCTTTATATCTAGAGAAATCTACGACTGCCATATATTTTTATTTCTCAAGGACCTTTAGTCATTAATCAACTAAATATTCATCATTACTGGGTATATTATTCCTTCCACAAGGTCATTATTAAGTCATATTTAAAGAATAAAAAAGTTTAAGTCTTACATTAAGAAAGTCATTATGTTTTATAATTAATGCAAATTTCACTTATCTATATTGTTTATGGGACTTCATACCTACCAATTACGGAGTAAGATATGGATTGTTTTTCTCTTCTTATAAGTGTTCAAAATTAATTATAAGTAACTTTTAAATTATAAGTGACATATTTCAATGTCTTTATAAGCAAAAAGCACTCAGCGAGTCTTAATTCTTAGCGGCTTATTTTTAAGTTAATTTTTTCACTTCTCTGTTTCAACTAGATTATTAACAAATTGTCTCTCACCGTTTATAAATATTTACAAATAACTTATCTACGGAGTATCATTTAAGTTATTTTACGCCTTTAAGAAAATATTTGACTTATCAGTAGTTTATAAGTTAAAAATTATTTATCAGCAATAAGCTGAAAAACACCGGCACATAGAAACACCCACTGAAAAAACACCAGCACAGAGAAACACCCACGTACTATTTCCTTCTTTTTCAATTCAAATTGCTTGTTTTGATTCATTATATTTTATTAAAATTATTTTCAAAATAATTTATTTGAGAGCTAGTGTATAATTATAAAACAAAATTTGCATATTAAAAAATAATATTGAAAAATCTACGAAAAAAGAGATGACATTACTATACTTCGTATTATCTAAATAAATGAGTAACAAAAATTAGGAAAAATTGTAAACGACATTTACCTTGTGAATAATATATATATAATTTAATTTGAAACAGAGAAAGTAATCTCATTGTCAAGTGACATCTTACAGCTTTTCTTAATAGTGAGACCACATGTTCGAATCTCAATGAGAAATGTTGATTACGGAGTATTTATCTAGGAAAGAAAAATTTTTGTAAGCTACTTATTTCTTTCTTTTTTTATCAAAAAAGAAGTGAAAGTTTTCTTGTGATGACTTTAAACAAATGCAACACTTTGACTTTAAAAACTACTCCGTGTATTTTTACAAAAATACGTTATTTGAAAATTTGATGCTATATAAAATCTATACATTATAAATAAACTCAATTATAATAAATTTACTTTATGTTTAAATGTGCTCTTCTTTACAAAATGCAATCAAGGTTTTTAAAGTTTGACCAAGAAAAAAAACAAATGTAAAAGAGATTTTGCGACATAAAAAATACCATTCTACTCCCCACACAAAATTCTGTTTATTGTTCATTTTAATTTTTTCCAATCAAACTCCAAATAAAATACCATGTACGTATGTTTTTTACTATGCTCAAAATTAGCCATATCACGTGTTTAGGGGTTGATAATCAATTTTAACCACTCCAATGTGCGGGAAACATGGTATGTACTCCCCGTAGAAGGTACTTCCTCCGTCCCAATTTATAACGCTTGTTTTGGTTTACGATGTTTAACTAAAATTATTTTCAAATCATTTTATATGAAAAATAATATAAATTTAAAAAATAAAAATTATATATTAAAATACTTCACCAAAAGATCTACAAAACTAGAAGTGACAATAGTATTTTACTTTATCGAATTATTAATGAAAATAGAGAAACAAAGTGAATGAAGTTTGACGCTATGAATAGTAAACATCCACTATAAATTGGGACGGAGGGAGTATAATACACCATCCGCCCAATGGCGGAGCCAGATGTTTGGTGGAGTGGGGTCAAAATAAAGTGTAAATAAAAAAATATAAAGTGTAAATTAAAAAATTACAAGACATAGTTTATAAAAAGGGTTAAAAAAATGACATAGGGGGAATCGAACTCAGGCTTGTGGAGATGATGCGCATGCCTTCAAGCATTTCTGCTAAGCAATATAATATTCACAGTATTAAATATAAACCTTTTTAATCCAACTGAGTGGGTGCAATTGCACCCATTTGCTCCTATGTGGCTCCGCCACTGCATCCGCCCCCGTTAATGGGGCATTGCAAATTACTCTCTTCGTTCAAAAGAATTTTTCTATTTTGACTTGACATGGATATCAAAAAAACTAAAAAGTATAAAGATTTTATTTGTTTTATTCTTGATGTGATGAAAAAAATAAATAGTGTAATGAAAAAGTATGGGTTAAAAACTTTTTACCAAAATAAGAAACAAGAAAAAAAAATTGACAACCTAAAAAGAAAAGTGACAAAGAAATTAATGGACGGAAGGAGTACCCGTAGTCCGTACCAGTTTACCACAGTTGGCAAAATTTATATTTAATTCAACTAATCTAGAATACTCCGTATAAAATAAAGGTTAGATTTAAAAATAAAATTTAGTATTTAAAAGAGCATGGTGTGACTAAACCTTAAATGTGATTCATATTCTGGAATAGAACTTTCAATGTTTGTATATCAAAATAAGATTTTATGATATCAAAGTGTATCAATGTGTAATGCCAAACATAATGTCAAGTTGTGGCGTAACACAGTATCCACGTTTCTATTTAAGCCATGTTCTTATATGTTGAAATTTCAGAGTTTGATATTGGAAAAACATGGAAGAAGTTGGAAGATACTGAAAAGACTTAGAAAATATTAGAAAAATTAAGGTGTTAAAAAGTCATTCAATTAAACGATCACACTTAAAAAATTAACAAAACTTTAATTTTTTAGGAGTATAAAAAAGAATTCATCCTTGTCCGTGTTTGAGTTAATATGTTATAAATCTGGATATAGAATGTAATTGTATATTCATATATAAATACTCCATAGACGTAGTTGAAAGAAGTTGGAAAAAGCTGAAAATGAGTTTAAAGAAATTAAAAGACGTTGGAAAAAATTGGAAGTTAATTCTTCCAATTCAAAAGAATAGGACCTTACTATTTAGTAAAAACGTAAGATGTCCTATTTTGGTATAAGTTCAATATTTTAGTCTTATTTAAGTAAATTTCTTTATTTTAAAATTATATTAAAAAAATCTATAAAATAAGAGGTGATAATACTATTTTATTTTATCAATTAAGTAATGAAATTAAAAAGATACATTGATTAAACCTAAGTTTGTAATATTCAACATGCAAGTTAAATAGGAAGAGAGGGAGTATTAGATTTAGCGAAAGCTACACCACTATTTGGAGATGATAGATGATGAAAAATATTATTTGGTCCAGACATCTCAACCTAAATTTCTCTATTAATATTACCATAATTATCATCATTGCCCATAAATTACTCCTCCTACTATAACTATCTGTACAGTCAACTCACTTTTCTTAATTACATCTATCATTCACTCATTACCGTAACTAGCTCCACCTATCACTTCCTACCATAATTACTCCCACCATTCACTCTCATATCATATTTATCTCCATAACTACTCCCTTTTTATTCTTTATAGAGCTAAAACACCCCATAATTGGCTATAATGCCAAGATTAAATACTATGTACTACCCCCGATATTAATAAAATCACCCCGTTGGCATGGTACCACCCGAAAAGGCTCGTGGTTTTCTCCCAATTTAGGTTTCCACGTCAAAAATAGCTTATTCATATGTTTGGTAATTATTAGGCTCGTTTATTATTTTGACACATTAAAAATGATAAAATTGGTCGAAATAATTAACACCATCAATGGACAAGAACTTCAACGTTTAATACCGACTCTTATGCTTTTTCATCACAAAAGCTACACCACTAGACATAGAGTTGATATGAAATTATACGTTTAATCCTCAACTTAACATCAACATGACAGAATATCAAAAAAAGACCGTCCGTTGAAAAGTATCATAAAAGAAGTACAGTGAACGTGATATTTGATAATAAATGACCAAATATAGAAATATCCCTGTTATAAAAGATTAACCATAAAATTTACTTTTTGAAAAAGGTAATTTAACGACAATGTTTAACTTTTGTAATTTCAATATCTATCTACAACTTAACATTAAATGTTTTTAGAAGTGTCAAGTAACCAACTCAACCAAAAGCTCAAGTTTGTGGTTGTGGACTAAGAAATGTTTTTATATTGTAACACACCTCCTGACGTGCATGTGTTGTCTTTCTCAAACCTTGCACGTGAAACCTTATTTTTTAAAAAATTGCTGGCGCTAAGTTTCAAATCCGTGACCTTTTAGTCAAGAAGGCTCCGATACCATGTCAAGGAACCAACTCAACCAAAAGCTCAAGCTTGTGGTTGTTGTCCAGAAAATGTTTCGGATGTTTCTAAACGGAGCCTTCGGGTTCAATTTCAAAAATAAACTTAATAACTTATTTAGTTATTTTTTAGTCCATATTGTTTTTTTAAATAAGTGATTCTTGATTTTTTCTAGTGAAATTTTTAAGTAGCACCAAAACTTAACACTTTTCTCCATATAGTACCGGACAATAATTTTTTTTCCAAAACTAACATTAAACTAATTACTTCATTCATTTTAATAATATTCATTTACTAAAACACCATTGTATGTTAACTACTCTGTATTTTGTACTCCATATAAAACATAGGCTATATTTTTTTCTCTTTGATCGATTCTCTCTTTTCTTGATTCGTCTACTTATATTTTCTTTTTTATGGACATTGTAAAAATTATGAATATTGTTCACTGATGAGGAACATTGTAAAAATTATGGACATATATTGATATATGGCTAATGAAGCGGACATTTATTATTGCGACAATGTCTTTTTTCAACCGACAATGTATTGGCAAAAATTTGTCAAGCATTATCGGCATGTAGAGTTGCCGATGTGGAGGCACTCGTGAAATATGCAGCGTAGGTACTGTGCGCTAGCTGCCTAATCACGATTGTACACTTTTGTGTAGTGGATATGCCCTCTCGTTCAACACTATCCAGGCGCTGCTCGAAATACACATCACAAGTTGCGAGTGCGTCTACAGTTTGAAGGAATTATACACGACACATTTAAAAATACTAACAAAAATGATCACTTAAAAAATGCGGGTCGTCCTTAGAAAAATAATCCTAAAAGAGAAGGAGCATGACTTGGTCACGTTCCCGGTGAACGTACAACCGGGTACATGGAACAGGGAAAACCGTCGCATTGTGTCAAGCAACTTCATTTTCGATTGCTTTAATTTTGAGATATATATTTTCATTGTCGGCTTGTACCATCCTTATACTAGCTGCTGAACTATTTTATCAGAGATGAGAAATGAGAACACATTCAAAATGACAACACTTAATTATATATATAGTCACTTAATTTTATATATAGTCTTTTCCAAGATGAGAAAGGACAACACATTCAAAATGACAACACATAATTTCGTATACATGGAATGTGAATATGTCAATAGGAGCGCACGTAATTTTGTTTGGAGGAATTTACCTAAATAGCACTAAAACATAATGACTTTCCTTAAATAGCACTACATATGTTTTTTTCTCAATGTAGCACTTTTAGTCATTATCCATTAGTTATTATTCAAGTAAATGTTTGCTATCACTGGTCATTATGGACATTATAAAATGCTATTTAGGGAAGAAAACAATTTAAGTGCTATTTAAAGAAATGACTTAAGTTTCAGTGTTATTTAATACAAATATTTCTTTTGTATATATACCGAATGTGATAATTTCATACTCTACATAACATAAGTTTACAATACCAGCCATCTGTGTTACACATTTATAGCAACTCCAAAGGAAGAAGGCAAAAGAAGAAAGTATTTTAATCTTTTACTTTCTCAAAAAGGTGATTATACCTTCTAAAAAATTATTTGATTCCAATGGATAGAGGGTATTAGAAAAGGTAAACTCACTTTTCCCAAATTAAAAGACATTTTAGGGTTAATTTCAAAATTTATTTCGTTTTAATTTCTTGTCAAATGTTCCTTTTCTACAAATTTTATATTAATGAATCGGGAGATGAATTTAAGGCAATCATAGCAGCCGCACAAGGGGAAGAGACGAGTCCGAGCGCCATTCTGTATAGTTGCTTTTTTGTCTCCCTCATCCCCAAATACAAAACTCTATCTTCACTCCTCTTTCACTCCATTTGTTTCTTAATTTCATATCTCACAATTCCGTCTAATTTTGAAAATAGAAGATCGACGATGCACCGGAGATTACTTGGCTTTGACATCAAATATTTTACCTTTTGTATTTGAGGAGGTAAAGATACCTCTCCAAAATAGAAGAAGATAAATTACCTTTTGATTTACCTTCTCCATCGGAGGTTTGATTTGTGTGAAGAAAAAACAAATATGGCAATTATGGTATCTTATCTCTTCATTTGCCACTCCAATTGGAGTTGCTCTTACACACTTGATAAAGATGTATAGTAGTTTTTTTTGTATATGAAAAAATCTTTAAGATAATACATTTTTATTTTAAAGACATTGGTTAAGATAACGTAATTATGAATATATTATTATTATTATTATTATTTTAATATTAATAGTAATATTAATAATAATACTAATAATAATACTGCTGATAATAAATTATAATAATAAATTAACAATAATGACAAATTTTATATATTTTAGATTTTTTAATTTATTCAAGTTTTTTTAGTTCCATCTAATTTCTCTCAGTTTCATCTAATTTCTTCCACTTATTTCGAGTTACTTACAGTTCCTTCTACTTTCTTCTAATTTTTTTAGTTTCTTCCAACATTTTTCCTTTTTTTCCAACCCTACATACACACAAACACACACAAAACTTGTGACAAGTAAATAAAAATTGCATCTGAGTATCCCTAGTTTTGTGGTAAGATCTTACGGGTCTTGTCTTTTTTCAAAATATATTCTGGAGTGTCTTATAATATCTGAAAACTCACTTGAGACTCTCCGTCCATCCCTCCATCATACCCACTTGCTCAGGTATCTTTTCATCTTCTTCTCAAGAAATTGATGTTGGATACCTCCAATGTTGTGGTAAAAACTTGCATGACCCATTGTTTTTTAAATAAAGTTTGGAATACCTTAAATTATCCAAAAATTTACCCAAGAGAGACTTTCCGTCCATCCTTCTCTCATACCAACTTGTTCCGTCATCATCATCATCACCTTCGTCGTCGTCATCATCATCTTTTTTTGAAACAAACGTGCAATTTTATTATCACCAAACAGTACTTGTACAAATCCCCCAATTCTACAAGAGCTTTTACTCCGAAATCAGTTCAAATACATGCACTTCAGCTTTACATTAATATATGATTTAATTTGAAACTGGATCCATTTAACACATCCTTCACTTGCCACTTATTTATCTTGCTTAATCTTCAGATTCCTAGCTATCCAAATAGCATAACAACTAGCAGCAATTATGCCGTGCCTTCTTCTCCCTCCTCTAATACACGAGAGCTCTCTTTGTGACTTTTTAGCATTTTTTGCCCTCCACCACTGGAATTTGAGCCAAGAAAAAATACTTCTTTGTATGCCCTTAGCATATTCACACTCAAAGAACAGGTGGTGTTGGTCTTCATTAGCTGTTCCACAATCATCATCTTTTTTTCCTTCTTTTATTATTATTATTTTTATTTAGAGTACCCAACAACAAATTTTTGGAAATAAATAATCTTAAATAGAAGTAAAACATAACATTTATATTCAAAATAGTAGTTTAATATTTTTATCTTAGAGTAGAAATTTGTACTGTAACATTATAACACTGTATAGCGGCATCCCACTGTATTTCTTTGATACTATATACTGGCATTATAATTTGATTTTGGGATAAAAAATATGAACCTCTTAATTTTAATATTTTCACTATTTTTTAATTCTATTTTTGACAGAGAGATGAAAAAAATATGAACCTCATAAGTTTAATGTTATAAGTGCATATGATAGAGATGACAAAAAGTCACTTACAAATAAAAAAGTTTTTAGATATTTTAAGATAATCCATAATTTATATTGAAAAACAATAGAGCCCAAGATAAGGAGTGCAATTTCTTGCAAATAAATACTCCTAAACTTTGTTTAGTGAGAACAATACATCCAAGGAAATGTTAGTTTGGTGTACCCTAAATATACATTACATATTAGGTACTTCTTTACTATTCATTTTTATTTATCTTTTTAAATTTACTTGCAAATTTTTGTGATTATATAGGAGTTGAGGGATTTTTGGAAGGAAAATGTTAGGGTGCCCCACATATATGCTACCATGGGTGCATCCATTCTTTGCACAGACAAACACAGACAATAATTGTCTGTGTCGCACAGACAATTATCGTCTGTGTTTGTTTGTGCGAAGCATGGGTGCACTCATGGTAGCACCCATGTGGTGGCACTCTAGCATGGTCCTTTTTGAAATACACTCCTAACATTTTCCATACATTTATGACACATAGAAAAGTCCAACCCACCAAATATTCCAGAAAGAATAAATAAGTAAACGCTCCCCTCTCCCTCACACTCTCTCCACACACTAAACTCTGCTTTTCCCCCAACCGCCATTACTCTACATTCCAGATCCGGCCGCCCCAGCCGCCGCCAATGGATCGATCCGCCAGCGTCTCACGGAGGGATCGATATCCGGCCGGAGAAAGAGGAGAACAAGAAGAAGGGGCCGATTGCGATTCGGTAGAGAAGATCTTCGAAGGATCTGGAGAGAAGGTCCTGCCATGGCGGGACCAGTTGACGGTGAGGGCGTTAATGGTGAGCCTGGCCTTGAGCGTCCTGTTCACATTCATAGTGATGAAGCTGAATCTCACCACCGGAATCATTCCTTCTCTCAACGTCTCCGCCGGCCTGTTGGGCTTCTTCTTCCTCAAGAGTTGGACCAAGCTTCTCGGAAAATCTGGGCTCCTCAAACAGCCCTTTACCCGCCAAGAGAACACCGTGATCCAGACTTGCGTCGTTGCCTCCTCCGGCATTGCTTTTAGTGGTAATTTCTCACCCTAATGTTAATTCTAATGTTATTTTCAAACAGACATAAATGTTCTGTAAATGTTCATATATCTTTTTCCTTCAAATTTTAAATTCATTTCATTTTTTCCAATAAAAATAAACCCACTCGAGGTAAATTGAATTATAGTCTTAGTTTGACTAACAAGGAGAGTACAATAGAGAAGGTTGTTTTTGTCATTTCCACAAAGGGATATGCTAGAGGTACACCAAAGGTGTACCCAAATGTACACCACCCTCCCTCTTTACCGTTCATTTTAATTTATTTTTAGTTTTTACTTTTTTTTTGAATTTTTTTGCTTTTTTTGTGTGGTGATGTTTGGGGTACACTTTTGGTGTACCCCTAGCATTTTCCTTCCACAAAATCAATAGGAAGCCATGCACATGAGAACACCATTATTGATGTCATAAGCCCCCGTCCTATACTATATTAGATACCACATTCCAAACAACATTCAAAGTCCTATCATTTTGAAAATCATTTTAATTACAAATTAGCACAGAAATAAAAAAGTATTACTAAACACCATTTAAAAGTACATAAAAAACTCTATAAAACACAAGAATATTTTATTCTATCAAATTATTAATGAAAATATACAAACTAACAAAAGTTATCGAGAACACGTGATAGTGAGTAGTGAGACTGAGATCCAATTCGAGATGCAGGGAGTAACAAACTTTCTCCAAAAAGAATATTGGTTACTGTTTGAGGGCAATGACAGAAAGGATGTTTGGACTAAATCTCGAAATAGAGAGGAAAGAATCTTCTTTTCTTTTTATTTCTTTCACCTCCATTTTTTTTTATTTTGGAAGTAATCAGAATTTTGATATGAACATTATATGTTCATGAAATTAGCTAAATGCATGCTTATTGAACTTAAATTACTCCTAAAATTTTGAATAACATAGGGTCTGTTACAACTTTAGTGTTTATCTTTAGCTTTGCATATATAAACTGCTAATGCTAATTAAAATTGCAGTTTCCAAACAAGAATATAGACAAATTTTACAGTGTAGTTCAAAATTTGAAATAATGTTTATAAACATTTTTCTATGTTCACACAGAATGTGGGCCCACATAATGCTGGACCCAACTGTGAGTCCATTAATTTGTTTTATCTCATTAATCACAATATCTTAGGCATTTATTGCTCTTATTATATTTTTCTATTTTTGACTTCCCAAAATGGTGAGGTGTGTAATACTTCATCCGAAAATTTCTCACTTTCCTTTTTATGTTTTCTTAAAATGAATTTATCATTCCTTTTTTTAAAGTGAGTATTGGTTGATTAATATTATCTTTCTTTTAAGTGCATAAATCTCAACTACAATTTGCATTTTAAAAAAACTAAAAATCAAAGCCAAAAATAAAATTTGGGATGGAAAGAGGGAAAAATTAAAATATTTTTAACTGTATAAAATTCAAAGGGGAAAGTTTAATTTGGGAAGAGCGGAAGAGAAATACTCCCTCCGTCCGAAAATGTTCTTCACATTTGACTTTTCTTGGTCAAAGTTTATAAACTTTGACTACGATCTGTGAAAAAAACACATTGTATTATGATATAAATTTAATATCAATATATTCATAATGAAACGCAGTTTTCAAATATCAAATATTTATTAAATATATCTATGTATAAATATAGATATTAATAGTCAAAGTGCAATATTGTAGACCCGTGAAAAGTCAAATTGGAAGAATTGATTTGTACTCCATATGTGTGTACACTTTTATGGTTGACTAATGACAATTGATTTGTGTGTTTGAATTTTTGCCAGTTGGCTCTCATTATAACGTGAAAAGTTGACTTTTGATCATTTAATACCGAATAAATTTTAGACCAGATTTTGTCGACTAATGTTCCAAATTAATTTTATTGCTTTAACTTCTAAAAATAAGAGTTGAAAAGATATTGAGTAATGAAAAGTGACTTGTTTGAATTCGTATAATAGAGACAAGCATTCTAAATCACATTTTTTAAAAGAAGAGAAAAAAATGTACAAATTTTGAATGAATGAAAATGAAAAAATGAGAAAAATGAAAATTGTTTTTTTGGGAAAGAGTAGACCCCTGCATGTGAATGATGTGAATGGGTATATGCATCATCTCTCCCATGCTTATTAAATGTCAAAGTCATTATTTAATTTTATTTCAAACTTTTCTTTTGATGTGTTCAGATTGGTTTTATTTACCCACAGATTTCAACATAAGTAATCATTTAAAACACTAATAATATCTTTTTTTGCTTTTATTTGACGTTTCATGGACCGTAGTAAACCAAAGCACTAGAAAATATCTTCTTCTTTTTTGCATTATTTTCTTTGTTTGTAGGTCTGTCAATGGGCCGGGTTCGAGCCGAATCATGATTCCATACTTGTACCCATAAAATATCTGTATCCAATCTGCACACATTTATCCAACAGATCTTGATGTTGTATACTAAATTTGGACCTGTCGAGTCTCCGTCTCGGTATCGGGTCGGTTATACCCATGATAAAAGTTCAAATCTTGCACTTTATAATTTTAACAAAAATCAGTACAAATACCACAAAAGAAAAATGTGTTTGTTTGTGCGAAACATGGGTGCACCCATGGTAGCACCCATGTGGTGGCATCCTAGCATGGTCCAAGAAAAATATATGAATTGAATATAAACAAAATGAGACTAGTATCACACTATGATAGTATTTCATTGTCTGTATGATAGTATTCCTTCAAACAAAAAATTTCAGATTCTAGATAATTGTTATTCCATATATCTTTTATAATAAAAAAACTAAAAAAAGTAATGGACAATTAACTTTTCCGACATTTCTCAGTCTGTAGTTCTTAATTGAGGCTTTCAAATGTCATGGTCATGGATAGTTTGATATGTGGATATTATTTACATGTGGTTGAAGTTGGCCTTTTCGATTACACTTGGATTGTGTAGAATTACAAAAACAATATTTTTGGTATATATTATGTAAACAGGTCCGAACTAGTTGCACTATACCCGACTCTTTATTTGAAATAAATAACGGGTACGGCTTTGGATATGGATAAACCAATTTTTTATAGGCTCAAGCTTGCTAAAAAGATGCGGTTTTATTCGGGTTTGGGTCTAAAGTCTAAACCCGACCCATTGAAAGGTATCTTAACTACGAAGTAAAAAATGCCGGTTGGAATCCATAGGTTAGTTTATGGAGTCCAAACATATCTTTGAGTCAGTCTTTAAAGATGAAAAATGACTTCAAAAATATTTTTTTGGAAAATGAATTCTGAAAAAACGACTTTCTGAAAATAAATTCATTTTTCAAAGATTTCAAGTGTTTGTTTGAATGTTTTAAAATAAGAAAAAATAGTTTTTCTTGTTATAACGTAATAAGACGTGGTGATTTACAATACAGGAAGAGAGAAAATATATTCCGTAAAATAGGGAAGACAATACTCCAAATAAGTTTCATTTTCTCTTGACTTTGGAATTCAATTTTCAGAATAACCAAACACTGAAAAATGAAAAATGACTTTCGAAAGTCATTTCCCTCCTCCCAAACAGACCATTAGACTAAATGATCATTCAATTGAGCAGGAGGCTTTGGAAGCTACATGTTTGGAATGAGTGATATTGTGGCGAGTCAATCAACCGAAGCAAACAATGCTCAGAACATCAAACAGCCGGGGCTTGTTTGGATGATTGGATTTCTTTTTGTTGTTAGCTTTCTTGGGCTCTTTTCAGTTGTCCCTCTTCGAAAGGTATATCATCTCGGCTTAATATGATTTACTGCATTTTATATGCTCGTTTTATATTTATCGGACGGAGCATATATTCCCTCTGTTCACTTTTATATGATTATCATGACACATCAAAAATTGAATGAATATAGATATAAATCGTGTGTGCATTCATTCATACCTTAAGCACTGATAATTTCTTACATGTTTGATGTCTCAGATAATGATCATTGACTTCAAACTCACATACCCAAGTGGAACAGCAACTGCACACTTAATCAACAGCTTTCACACCCCAAAAGGAGCTAAACTGGCAAAGTACTATACACCAACTTCTAGAGTTAGTATGACCATTATACCCTTCTCGTTTTTTTAAAAAACTTTGTTCTACCTTCCAATCAATTGTGCAGGAAGCAAGTTAAAGCACTGGGGAAATGTTTCACCTTCAGCTTCCTCTGGGGTTTTTTCCAGTGGTTTTTTACCGCAGGGGATGCATGTGGGTTTGCAAATTTTCCCACATTTGGGCTCAAAGCATATGAAAGCAAGTTTTACTTTGATTTCTCAGCCACATATGTTGGTGTTGGGATGATCTGTCCATATTTGATCAACATTTCTGTGTTGCTTGGTGGAATCCTTTCATGGGGGATCATGTGGCCTCTCATAAAGGACCAAAAGGGTCATTGGTTCCCAGCAGATCTCAGTGAGGGTAGCCTTCATGGCTTGCAAGGTTATCGGGTAAGTAATATTGTCGCCGTATTTTACTGGGTTTGTTGTTATTTTGTTTCTGATTTGATTTGATTTGATGGAGTGCAGGTTTTCATAGCAATTGCCATGATTCTCGGAGATGGTCTCTACAATTTTTGCAAGGTGTTGGGACACACACTGTATGGATTGTATCACCAAATGAGAAACAAGTATGTCCTTCCGGTCGCGGGACAATCTCCTATTGACGAACCTCCGGTGTCGGCTGACGACAAGCGAAGGAGAGAGATTTTCCTCAAGGACCAAATCCCGATGTGGTTTGCGGTTTCTGGTTACGTTGTGATTGCCGTGATCTCGACGATATCGCTCCCGCACATCTTCCACCAGCTCAAGTGGTACTACATTGTTGTGATATACATTCTCGCTCCCGTGCTCGCCTTTTGTAATGCCTACGGAGCGGGCCTGACGGATTGGTCCTTGGCATCCACGTACGGGAAGCTTGCGATCTTCACGATAGGGGCGTGGGCAGGGGCGGCCCACGGCGGCGTCCTCGCCGGACTTGCTGCATGCGGCGTCATGATGAACATCGTTTCCACTGCTTCGGACCTCACGCAAGACTTCAAGACCGGGTACTTGACCCTGGCATCCCCTCGGTCCATGTTCGTGAGCCAGATAATCGGGACCGCGATGGGGTGCGTGATCTCCCCTTGTGTGTTTTGGCTATTCTACAACGCATTCCACGACTTGGGCAAGCCCGGGTCCGAGTACCCCGCGCCCTACGCTCTAGTCTACCGCAACATGTCCATCTTGGGGGTCGAAGGCTTCTCGGCCTTGCCGAAGAATTGCCTCACACTATGCTACGTCTTCTTCGCAGGGTCCATCATCGTTAACGGCATAAGGGACGCGGTGGGGAAGAAGTGGGCGAGGTTCATCCCGATCCCGATGGCGATGGCGATACCGTTCTATCTCGGGAGTTACTTCGCCATCGACATGTGCGTCGGAAGCCTGATCCTCTTCATCTGGAGAGCGGTGAACAAGAGGAAGGCCGAGGCGTTCGCACCCGCGGTCGCGTCCGGGCTGATATGTGGGGATGGGATTTGGACTTTGCCTCAATCTGTGCTGGCTTTGGTTGGGGTGAATCCACCAATTTGCATGAAGTTTTTGTCTAGGAAAAACAATGCAAGGGTTGATGGGTTTTTGGCCTCTTGATTGGTTTTTTATTAGTCACTTTAAAGAGTTGCAATATATAGATATGTGGTTATACATACAAAAATCTATATTGGTTATCATATTGTTCTATCTTTGTCTAGTGTCAACTTATGGTATCAATTAATCTTAAATCATGTAAATATAATTATGAAAAAATTCAATCAAATATAACACTTTCATTTGTAATGGATGTATAACAATTTCAGGTGAATCATTTATAAAGTATTAATGTAGTGTCTTTTGATGGTTTGAGTTATGATGGTGTATAACACTTTCATGTTTCAGTTTAAAGAATATTTATATGTTTAAATTGTTTTGTTTACAATGGCTATAGAAATAATATGCACTTGATGGATGATTCGATTTCATCAATCCCAAACACAAGGCCATCAGGGTAAGATTAGGTACAATGATAAGTAAGAAATGTAATGTCAAGGGATGATGTTGAATTGTTTAGCTAATTAAAATGTGAAATTACAATTAAAATTAGTTCAGTCAGCGTGTGACAAATAAGTAAAGTGACTTATCTCGTAGTGACAAGTCATTGTTTTTATCACTTTTTACACTTTTTTGGCATATTTTACTTATTAAAAATTACTTTATACATAGTAATTTGTAATAAAAATGTCTTCTTCTTTGAAAAAATTTAACAAAAATGCTTCTTATTTTCTAAATATAAAATAAAAATAAAAGTAAAAAATAAAAGAAAAAACCAGAACAATTGCCATGCACCTGCCACGGAAAGGGGGTGGAACTTGTGCTCCATGAATATTGATGACATGGCATGGCGGCTTATTTCCACGCCGTTGTACATGCTCTCATATTAAAGGGTTTTTATTGTGTTTAAGGTAATTGGAATTGCAAGATTAGAAGTACTAACTAGGTATAAGGAACATTTTTAAAATAAAAAACTTTGTAATGATGGTTTAACAAAATTTACTAAGATAAAAAACAAAAATAGGACTAAAATCATATTTAACCATATTCAATATATATATACTCCATATTCAACTCAATTCCTTTACAACTATGTGGGCATTTCTCTGTGTTTATCAACTTATTATTTATAAGTTGTTTTTAACTTATAAGCTGCTTATAAGTTTAAAAAAAATCCGTGTACATTAAATGACTTAAATGATATATAAGTCAAAACAGAGATAATTTTGTTGAATAATCTCATCAAAATAGAAAAACGAAAAAATTAGTTTAAAAATAAGTAAGACCTATTTATTCTTTTAAGTTATTAGTCAACTTATAAGCATAGAAGAACACGTCATCTTTTGACTTATAAATTAAAAACAACTTATAAGCAATTTTGATACTACATACGGAGTACATCTAATAATAATACGGAATTGATTTGTTCCCTGAATTAGAATCAAGCGGCTTAAACAGCTGGTGCAGTAAAACTTTTGCTTTGTCTTTGCGTAGAGAGGAAGGAAACAGAAATTCCATTGGCTCTCCACCACGACGGCTTGAACAGCTCCGCCGCAGCTAGGGCACGCTCCCGCCGCCGGCCACCGTGCCGCCACCCTCTCATCTCGGCCGCACACGAGCAACAAGCATATCATTCTTTTCTATCAGAATCAAAATCAAAATAAGATGTTTCTTTTTGTGTTTGTTTTTGCGGTGGATTTGGCTCAATACTAATTAGTCCGTGTTTATATATAGGCGGAGAGAGAAAGTTCCTTTTTGTATACAGAATTCAAATTATAGAATTGAGATTGAGGATTATAATTAGACCGAACAACACAACTGCTCTCAAGCATTGTTGCCTGCACTATGTCAATTTTACAGTGTGACATTAACTCTCAAATATTGTGTAAAAAAGATATAATGTCAACTATGACACCATATAATGTCATAAATGACGATGCACAATGCCATCAATGCCCATATGTATTGTACGTCATATATGCAAATCCAAAGTGTCACACAAATGCATATTAATGCCAAATCTGACCCAATGTCCTATACGACTTCTGGCAACCATCTCCACTTTCACAACCACCTTTATGGCAATCGGATACCAACCGCCCCTGACGGTGGAGGACACCGTTTTTCAACACTAAATTACGATCCCAATGCATCCAAACAAAATTTGAAGAAAATAAATTCATTAAAATAAAGATTAAGAGAGAACCTGCTCACTCTTGAAATCAAAGCTTTGAGAGGGAAATAGGGTGGGGCAGCGTGGTAGGTTTGAGAGGGGTGCAGCGGCACGACGAATCTGAGAGCCTAAGAGGGGTGAGGGTGGCAACGGTGATGGCGCTGCAATTGGGTATAGTGGTGGCGGTGGAGATTGTAATGGAACGAAGAATCTGAGTCCGTAGAGATAGGTTGAATGGAGGATGATTATTTTCCAACTTTTGTTTTTAATTGTGGCACCACTGGAATGAGTATATAGGCGTGCAACATGTCATGTTTTTTATTTAATTTAAATTTAACTCCTACTTTGAGTATATAAGTTTGGTACTCCTATTTGCTCTTATTTAGGTGTTTTTTTAAGAAAAAAATCTACTAGTAACCTAATGAAAAGTGTGAGAATATCAACATTTTTCATTAAAAGCACAACTCTTAAAAATAATCTCACGAATATCTCTCTTAGTTTCGGTTGATTTTATATTGTATTCACTTATGGAATACGGAGTAACTGATAAAAATAACATTTCTTCAAACTTTTTTCAAATGAGGAAAGTGAAACTTTTGTTTTAAGACGAGCTCAAACAAAAGTAAAACTTTTTTATGAAACCAAGAAAGTTTAATTTGAAAAAAATAATTACTATAGAATTCATCCATTGAAAATGTCTCAAACTTTTTTTCTCTGCCACATTAGCTTTGACCTCCCCTAAAATATATCACTATTTCACCAGAAATGAGTTTGAAGGCCTAGAGCTTCAAACTAGGGCTTCAAACATTTATTTTTTTCTCATTTTAATAAATATTTTGTAAAATTAAATTAATTAACTTAATTCAAACAAAATTAATTCATTAAATAAGTGAATTAAATTAATTTTTTAAAAAATTACATTAATTAAAAAACTAAGGCAAATTATATTTAGCCTTGATCTTGTTTTTGTTTTCTCTCGTAATACAAACTCCCTCTAGTCTATTTTTTTCTTATTTTGACTTTTTGGTCAAATAGTGATATTCTTTGATCATAAATTGTGACAAAAGTATATATATTTATAATATAAATTCAATTTGATTGGGTTCGTCTTAGGATATAGTTTTATATATCAAATTTTATACTCCCTCCGTCCCAAATTATAATGCATGTTTACTATTCACATGGTCAAACTTCATTCACTTTCTTTCTCTATTAATTCAACTTGTAGTCAACAAATGTCATTGTTTGACCAAAAAACTCAAAATAGAAAAGGTTTTTAGGACCGGAGGAGGGAGTACGTTTGAAGCTCGTTAATGTATCAAGATTAATTTCCATTATATCTAGCTCCTCATCCTCTTACATTCGTTTGTATATCTCTTCTCCCCTAATATTGTACACCTGTAATTGTTCAACCATTGTTTGGCCGATATTGTCATGAGAAGAAAACAGAGCCAGACCCTCCAGAACCCGAGGTAATAGATTTTGCCTTCTTTCCTCCGATCGGTCGGTGAATGGGGTCCTTGTCATTGGAGTCATCTCGGTTGAAGGGAGGCATTTGTTCCGACGAGCCGACAATGTCATCGGCCTCAACCTCAGTGGATTGGGGGATCTTTTCTTTGACGAATTGGCCCCGGGTTGTTGAGTTGTTGCCATTTTGTTGAACAACTTAAAATTCTCCAAAGGTCAACGAGGACTTTGCCTTGATGTCTGTTGTCTTGGTACCGAGCGATGGCATGCTGCAAAATATTGACATCGTTCATCCTGCTCCTCTAGGACTGAGAACATTCCTTGTAAACTCCGATAAATTTCAAGACTTTTGTATCGATGAGGCCCCATTTGGAAGTGAGTTGCTCTTGGGTTCGATTGGAGGTGTCCTTGTTCATCGCCGCAAAGAACTTCTCCTCGACACGATCCCACATCACATCCTTTGTTTGATCAGAATCGTTAAGAAATATATAATTGAACAAAAAAATATTTTAACAGAAATATATAAAAAGAACATATATATACCATATATTTTTTTAAAAATATATAAATTTTACCAACAATAGGATACTCCGAGACGTCAATCCAAGCGGACGCCAACAACGATTCTTTCTCTGGTGTCCACTTTTGAATGTATCGTGCGGCCTCAGTCATCGACTTTGTCGGTCTTTGATTTGTGACTTTTCCGGCGTGCAATTTTTTTGGTACACTTAGTTCTGATTGAGTCTCCGGAACCGACTTCGGGTCTTCTAGATTCACCGAGGTTTGCGTATCGAAAAACACCATATTATTCGCGTACGTTTGGTAAAGCCACATTGCGTATTTGGCTTAAGAACGAACGTAGGAACTAAAGGGATTCATGATAAAAATAAGAGAAAAACTTGAAGAATTCTTTTTTTAAGAAATGAGAGAGAGAGAGAAATTTGTTTTTGTCTGTTTTATTTTTTAAAAAAAGAATAAATTTATAGAAGAGGATTTTTTTAAAAATATGTAACGTCATTGTAGTCATTGGGAGGGAGGCGACCGCTGCATTCGTCCGTTAAACATTTGACGCAGGAGCCTTAATGCCTGATGAAACCCCAAGGGGTGATGTTTAACGCCCGAGGCATTAAAATTGGAAAAAACACCCCCGAGCGTTAGAACCATTTTCATTGCCTAAAGCATTTTTCTTTTCCTTTACTTCTTACCGAACTTGGTTCTCACCAGGGAGTGTATTTAGAGTTTACACATTTTAAATCAATGCAGTTTTCATTCTGAGGAAATATAGTAGTATTCATATATGAACAACTTAATATTCATTCAATGTAGTGTTTATTTTAAGATTGCTCCTTGTAGTGTTCTTTTTTGAGCTGCCTCAGTCCACCTCAGATCTCGCCGCCACGGTCGAGAATCATACCCTCAGGTCAGTTCATTGGATCGCTCTCAGTTCTCGATTGCTCCTCTGTTCTTCTTCGCCGATTGCTCCTATGTTCTTCTTCGCCGATTGCTCCTCTGTTCTTCTTCGCCGGTTGTTGTAACATAGATATGGAGCTCTGATGTTACCGTGACAAAAAAAACCTCTCTGGCCTGGGCAGACTCTACAATCTCCGCCAACCATTTCGTACAGGGTCGGCAGACTCGAACCGCCGCAACTCGGCGGCGGAGTAGCCGCTCAAGCGATGGCAATGCGTATCTTGAGGAATCTAAGTTCAAAACCTACCACCACCGGCGCCGCCGCCGTCTCTGCAACCCTCCAGCTCCGCCGCTGCAAAACCACTTCGGCGGCGTACGTGGCGTCTAGAGCAAGGGACATCACCTTCGAGAAGCTCATGGACAAATACAAAAACCTGCTCCGAGTCATCGCCATCCAGGATCTCATCCTCGCCAGCCGCTCCGATCCGCCGTCCGTCTCCGTCGATTTCCTCAACCGCCTGTCCCAGAGGCTCCACCTCAACCGCGGCGCCACCGCCTTCCTCCGCAGGTACCCTCACATCTTCCACATATTCTACAACTCCGCCAGATCTCAACCCCACTGCTCGCTCACCAAAACCGCCATGGAAATCTCTGGATTAGAATTGCAATCCATCAATTCCTCCCTGCCTCTTGTCATCGACCGCCTAATCAAGCTTCTCGCCATGTCCCTCACCAAAACGGTGCCGCTTCGCGCCATCTTCAAGATCTGGAAAGAGCTTGGTCTTCCAGACGATTTCGAGACCTCTGTGATATCATCAAACCCTAACGTATTCGCACTCGGCCAAGGAAACGAGCCCAACACGCATGTACTGAAACTCGTAACCGAAATCCCTAAAAACACTCTGGTCGCTTCCGTCGAAGATTGGAGGATCAAGGAGTGCTGCAGAGACGATTGCAGCGTGGATAGGACCGAAATCCTCTACAGCTTCAAACATTCGTATCCTCCGGGAATGATATTGAAGAGGGATTTCAAGGCTAGGGTAAAACAATGGCAGGGGTTACCGTACACAGGGCCATACGATGAATTCGAATGCCAGGAGGAGGTGAAGAAGAAGAAGACGATGAGCAAGAGGGGAATGATGGAGAAGGAAAAGAGAGCGGTGGGGATAGTTCACGAGTTCTTGAGCTTGACGGTGGAGAAGATGGTGGAGGTGGAGAAGATCAGCCATTTCCGGCGGTGGTTTGGGATCGATATGAACATAAGGGACCTTTTTCTGGATCACCCAGGGATCTTTTACCTGTCAACAAAAGGGTATAGGCACACTGTTTTTCTCAGGGAGGCTTATGAGAGGGGTTGCCTTGTTGAGCCAAACCCAGTTTATGATGCTAGGAGGAAGCTTCTTCATCTTGTCGCCATGGGGCGTCGCGGGCGAAGGGGAGACCCAACCCAGGGTGAAGAAGAGTCTGAGGTGGAAGAGGGGCAAAATAGGTAGAGACTTGAGTGCCATTTAGTTCACTTTCAGTCTGAAAAAAAAGTTCATTCTGTAAATTTTCCATTTCAGAATCCGGAGTTGATTTCTACTTGCAGATTTTGCCATGGAGTGTCACCTAGAAGAGCAACAAGTAGACTTTGAGAGCCATTTTGGCTTGATCTGATTCTGAAAGCAAATTTTGTAGATTTTCAGTTCAATTTTGTAGATGGTTGCATGTGTTTTAGATTTTGAATAGAATCATTTGTTGATTTTGGAATTTCTCTTCAAATGATCTGATTACGATAAATTCTGATCGAATTTGGTCTAATGTAATTGTATTTTAAGCTTTTTTATCTAATTCAAATCAAAATTAGTAATAAATTGAAGAAAACAAGCTATTAAGTCCAGATTATGCTTGGGTTTAGGTTACTTTTGTGCCGAGATATGTTTTGAGATATCAATTTAGTTATAAAAAACACAATGCTAGTTATCCTGGCACTAACTATTATTAGCTCATTTCTACTATTGGCACTATATTCATTTGTGTTCAACATTTCATGTCACTTGTAGCCTTTTTAGTCTTTTTTGGCCAAATTATCACACAAGTGACTTCAAGAGCCTCAAGCAAACCAAATGTTATATGACAGAAGTGACCTAAAAGAGCCAAAAGTGAACGAAACATACCGAACGCATCTAAGATTAGATCCCTCAAAAAAACGAGCGCGTTCTTTTTGGCTTTGCACTTAGTCAAGTGCTCATCAATTAGATTCGATGCACATCAAATGGGATTCAAAAGTAAAGCATTCAGCTTAGATCAACATTTTAAAGTTCAGTTAGAAAGAGAACATATCCAAGAATGTCCAAAAAAACATGGCTTCCTAAAATTGTTGGAAACAAAAAAAAAGTGACTAGGAGAGCTTGATCCATTCTGATTCCATACAAAGAAAATCAGTGGACAACCGCTTTTAAGGGATGAGCTCTTAGCTGAGACAAGTCCAAGCTTGCATCCAGCTCTTCGTCTAATTCCCCAACAACGCAACTGCATATTTCAAACACTTAAACACTTGAGATTATAATTATTATCATTATAATTACGAATGTTAGTCCATTGGAATTAAGATTTAAGATAATGCCCCGAGTAATAATGACCGAGTACTGGAAAAGTGAGATAAAATGAGGGACAGATGAAGCAATATTATGTCATTGTATATCACAAGAATGCAAACTCCTCCTCCAGGCTTGGAAATGTTATATTTATAGAGAGATCAATGGGCTGCTCAACGGCAAGAAACTGTCTCCCACATCACTGGAAGGCATGCGAACATGCCCCATGATCATGAGCGATCATTGGGGCGTGGGGGGGAATAGTGGAGATCATCAAATTTGTCTTCTAACCCAAGCCTACTTCACATGGGCTGAATTCTCTTGCCAAGCGTATGGGATTCAGTGGTTTGGGCTTGATTACACTATCAGTTATGGAATGGACAGTATATTGGGTCTAACCCACTGTGCATATTTGGGCCAGTCCAAATAGACCCATCATCATCATTATTCTAATGCAATTGAAGGGGGAGAGAGAGAGAGAGAGAGAGAGAGAGAGAGAGAGAGAGAGAGAGAGATGATAGGCACATACATATTGTCCCCTCTTATAATGTAAAGTCCCAAGACAAGTTGTTGTACCCCTTCCTGCATTTCAAAAACAACTGGTTTGTTACATGATAATACAAAATATATCACTTTTGGTCCCATCGCTATTACGTCCCACTCAATGGCCAAATACGTGATCGAAAGCGCCAAGCTGCCAGAGCGGCAACAAGTCGATAGTGTCGTGCACCAAATGTGGACTAAATGTGGAATAAAGGACCAAAAGTGAAAGTATATGATCCTCAACTAGAAAAAAGTTATGAATTCAACACAAAAGTGGGCGAATAATAGTAATGTTAATTGTTAAGCCAGACCTTGGTTGAATACACCCTTTCATGAGATTCATCAAGAATTAAGTTTGTGGCCTGGTCATACCCTTTCAAGATTCCCTGAGCAAAAAAATGGATTCCAGCAAGTGAGAGCATATGCATTTTCTTTTTAGTAACACTACGTTTGGTTCAGGGGACTGGAAAAGAAAGAAAAATGCTAAGGAAAAGAGAAGAAAATCAAAGAAACCAAAAATCTGAAGCATGTTTGGTTAGTTTGGTCGGGAAACTGGTGAAGAAATTCCTTATCAATAAGTCCAAGAAAGGCATTGTTAAATGATGAGGAGGGTGGGATGGGGGGACGAGGGAGGGGGGAGAGAGGAGTGGTTTTCTCTGATTTTACTCACAAGAATGGAAGGAAAATCACAATTTTCATTTTTATTCTTTTCTTTCCAATTTTATTTTCTTTTCCTATCCAAACCAAACACAAAAATTGTTTTTCCTTATCATTTTCTTTTATTCTCACTTCTGAATTCATTGAAACAAGCAGTGTTAATTAATAAGAAACAAAGAACAAGTTTGAAAGTTCATGAAACTCACCACTATGTTTCGCCCATCATTGGTAATTACTGATATCGTCTCTGGACCAAACAAAGGTAATTTTTTAGATAAAAGTAAAACCAAACAGCATACTTAACACAGTAAGATTTTTTTACATACGATTAACAAGAGATTCAAGCCCCATTGCAGTTGACATGATTCAACCTCTTCAGATCTTGCTGGAAAAATGCAATCCAAATTCTCAAATTTCACAGACCTATGAGGATTAAGAGATGAAGGTGTAAGTAACAATTCAAGTATTAACTCACAATCACTTCATTTTACGAAATGTCGTTTCACTTATTTGGCTTATTATCTAAAAACCACTTGGGGGGGAAACAAAGAGTAAGATTACCTCTCCCCATGAATGCTCAATTAATGCACATACGATATTAACTTATTGTGGTTTAAAAATAAACGAATGTTATAATGAATGCTTAGGGTACCAATAAATACAAGCTTTTGGGAGTACAGGTAAAATTGATTTTTCGATGTAGGTTTATTTAAATTATATAAAACCAAATACCTGATAACAATTTTTCCATAAGCCGTACTCATAAAAGGGTTCTTGTTTGAAAAAACTTATTTTTCATCTTTGAATAGCCTCCAACCTCTATTTGGATGGCCTAAATAAAAAAAAGTTTAAACTAAACCCAACATGAAGTAGTTAGACCAAGGAAAAGACTGAGAACAAAATCCTCTCTGCCACCTCGAATTCCCTTCTCACATAGGTGAAAGAAAAGGAGAGCACTTCAAGAGCACCAGACACTCAACTGTAATTTATGCATTTAGTGGCCCTCGAAGAACCCCTCAAATTGCACAAATGGAAAATTTCAAAAAGATTGAGGATCTGTTTAGAACCCTTAAAAATGCTAGACAAAGGGTATGCAGTGGAATGTAGAGGGGAAAAACTTAGGTGAAAATACCAGACCGTGGCAGATCCAGCAAAAAAAGGAGACTGGGGCACCTCTAGTGAACAAAGATTAGAAAAGTACTTGGGTCCAGGGACATCAGCCTCAAAAAAATTTTTAAGGCAATGAAAAATGATAGAAAGAAAAACAACTAAATCTCAAACAAGCATTCAAATAATTAAAATAAAAAATTTTCCAAAAAAAATACAATTCACAAAGTGCATCATATCTTAATATAATTATCATATTTTAAATATTTCACAGTTTTACTTTCTATCCTATATTCCTATTCTTGAAATTTTAAAATGTTTCACTTTGAAATTCTATTCTAGTAATTTTGAAACACTCACTTTTCTCAAATTTTCTCACATCAAACAGTTTCATTCCACAATTCTTATTGATATCATTTTTAGGCAAATTTTAACTATGAAATTAACAATTTCACATTACAAACTTCACATTAACAATTTCAAATTAACAGCTTCACTCCAAAATTCATATTAGTAAGATTTCACATAACAACTATTAAGCAACAATGAAAAACAACCCAATATTGGATGCATCCAATCCACTGATAGATACACAATTTTAATGATGTTTAAAAAAATATATTCTGCAATTTTAGTAATTATATACTCACTTCACCAAAGTACATGAGCATTAAGAAGCCTATTAAGAACAAAAAATATAAAAATTTTAAGATTTACCCTAACTGAAGAAGTGGAGCCTCGCGCTGATGGGAGAGGCCTGAGGCGGAGATACGGTCAGAAAAGGAACGGCCACCGTCGGTCACCGTCGCCGTACGCCGTTGCAGGCTGCCTGGATCGCTGGAGTCGCTTCGCGGAGGGGGAATCGAACGAGGAGAAACGATAAGGGGCTGGCAGGGGAAATGAAGAGTGTTTTATTGGGCTTTATTGGGCTGGATAGATTTGGGCTGACTCGAGCACATTTGCATTTAAAATTACTTCCCATTATCAAATGGAGTTGATAAATCCACCTCAATTTTTACTAAATCCATATTACGTATTTATTATAAATGTATAAATTTATTCTTAAAATGTAAATTAAGAAAGGGGACATAAAATTTTTATAAATAAATGAATTTAGCTAAGTGTATAATTAAAAGAATAGAGGGAGTAATTAATACTACTTCTCTCTCAAGATTTAGTTGTACACTTTTTACCTTTAGGACATTAGGAATTGAAAATCCACTCAATTTTTAGTAAATATATTATTGAGAATTTTTCAAAACTACCCACTGAAGATAATATTAAAGAAATAATTTTTAGTAAATATATTATTGAGAATTATAAAAAAAAATACCCCTAAAAATAATACTCCCCTCGTCCCTAAAAGATTGCCACACTTTAACTTTTTGGTCAAACTGTGATATTCTTTGACCACAAATTAAATATAATTCAAAATGATTAAATATTACAAAAATTTGATATTTCAAAACTTTATTTTAAAAATAATCTAATTTTACTAAATTAACATTATAAATATACTGATGGATTAGAGATTTTACCTAACCTAATATTATTTGAACTGTACAAATAAGCCCAATTTAGTTCGGCCCAAGATACAAATTAGATATTTTATTCAAGACGGAACCAGAGATATGAAGACGAAGAAGATAATTTGATGAGATATATAAATATTAACAAGGTCCCAAAGATATATTTGACGGGACCTAGACATAATCTCTTGTCTCTTACTACCTCATTCACTTCTCCTACTATAAGAAGAGGCCACTAGAGAAAGGAGGGGAACCAATTTCTACATTGGGAGAGCTCCTAGTACTATAATTCTTTCTCCTTCTCATTTTAAGTTTAAGAGCTCCATTGATGGCTCTAAATTTCGACAATGATGTATATGTAAATTCCCCCAACATTAATGAAAGTTCATCCGGTTGGCATGGCACTGCCTAAAAAAGCTCGTGGTTTCCTACCGATTCGAGTTTTCACATTTAAGTACTTTCTCTCTGTTTTATTTATTTATTTTCCGAATTTTGTTGTTTGGTGCGGTGCCGACCCGATGTCAAGTTCGTCGGGTCGATGCTCGAAAAAATGGTTTCCATCATATACTTTTTTCATAATTCACAGTCAAGGGGAGTATTAAAGAGACTAAGTTGATTCACAAATTTTAATTACACCAATTACTTTGACACAACGAAATTCATCATGCAACGACTAGATTATCTCACAAATGTAAAAGAAGTGAATAAAAAAGAGTGAACATAGTACTCCGTATTATTTATATTTTTGGCTGAATATGACACTTCAACCATAATATTTGATCTAATTTATTCAAGAAATGTATTTTAGATCAATTTTCCTATGTACAAAAAGAAAGAGATTTCAACATTCAATTTCGCAGCAGATTCAAGTCTCTACCATTTTAGCACTTACCAAATGAGCCTTAATATTAAGGGGCAATTTTTTTTGCAAGAAACAATAAATTTCCAGACGCATAAACACTTTATTTAGATCATATCAATAACGCAAACCATATGGTTGGCACAGTTTCTGTTGGAGTTTGAAAACGGCTAAAACAACAGCACATATAATGTTACACAGTGTATAACATGAGTGAAAGAGTGCAGAGATGCGGATCGCGTCGTCCCAAACGCAAGATGGAAGAAAACGTGTATGGGTTCTCTCGGGGAAGAGAGCGTTACCGATCATCCTCTTGCTCATGATGAGGCGAGAATATTCACTCCGGAAAATAGTGAGCAAATCATGAGGCCAAAAATCATAACGAGATTGTATTTCCTGCAAGGTCAGAAATGGCTCAGAATACGAGTAGTATAAACAACAATTGCCATAGGTGTTCTCGGATTCAATAACATCAAACTCAGTAAAATGTCACAATAAGTACGATATGGGGAGGGTGTACCATCACCTCTTTTGATACTCTACTTAATAGTAGAGAGGTTTAAGACTATGTTTGGTTCAAGGAATTGGGAAGGAAAAGAAAAGAAAATGGTTTTCTCTTAAATCTCAATTTCCTTGCCAAAATGGGGAGAATTTTGGTTTCCCTCTCAATTTCTTTGCTTTTCATCTTCAAATTCCTTAAACCAAACATAGTGTAAGAGATCCTCAGCCAAAACAGAAAGCACAACCAACAAAGTAAAGAAAGTAAGAGTACATAATTGTAACGTATTCATATGGGAGTTGAGGGAGTGAACATATTTCCAGAATCCAAACCTGGAATCTGATTTGGAAAGTAAAATATTCCTTTCCATTCTAAAAGCCATGAGTTCTTCTCTAGACTCTACTTTAAAATGTGCCTAGCGGTGTAGATAAAATGGTTTAAAGTTGCTATGACTAAGAGTTCTAGCTTACTTAACATGTGCCCAGTGCATAAAAAGGTTAAAGTTTTTATGAGTTCTAGAGTCTAGACTACATAACATGTGCCCAATCACAAAAAGTCTTAAGTTGCTGTGACTATGAGTTCTAGACGACATAGCATGTGCATTGAATCCATGGATGTATGTATATGCAACGTTAAAATTTCATATACATGTTGTAATGCATATGCAAACAACTACATTCACTCAAGCATATCATTTTTTGATATTTTAACTAATGATAAGAGGATCTCTATCGACTAGCAAGCAATTTAGCACAAATCCAAACATCAATCAACTCTATAAGAGTTTGTTGAGCACGTGAAATATGGGTTCAGAATCCTTTTTGTGGATGTTTGGTGAAGCCTAAACAAGTTTTAGATTTGATATCTTTGGGCATCACAGTCCTCCCAAAATGATAGTGTTTTGATAAGATATCAATCCGGAGTTTTGATATCTCCCTGAACCAGCGGCCGCCCGGCATGTCACTAACGACCATTATTCCAAATCTTTTCAAACACTTTCACTTCATAATTCAAAACTCATATCATTTCTTCCACATTTCAGAGCACGTATAACCCCTGATTAGCTTAACAAACTGGCCCTAATAGTTTACGAGAACATGCACATGCTGAACTATAAACTTTCATCAACAAAAAATGCATACCCAATTGTAAGGCGGTTCTCAGGAACCCCAGTAGCATAGCCTATGAAATAGCCGAGACGAGCAAAGATGTAAACAGTACCCAGTGAAGAACACACCAAAGGGTGCTTTACTCCTCCCACTATCATCAGCATGAAGAATACAGGCATCAGTTCCAGTGAGTTCTGATGTCCCCTCTGTCATTACACCCAACAATTACAATCAAACCCATTGCTAATCACACATTTTCAAGCAATCATCTCTACATTTAACCTCCCAGTTTTTTTTAAACAAATAAACAGAGAAGGTAATAATTAAGAACCTGAACGCAGTTGAAGAGCTTGGCGTCCTTGTTTTCAGCTTCTGAAGCATACATAGCAGGATAGGGAACATTATACCTGCCACGAATATAACAATTCGATTCAATACTTATAACCTAAAACCAAAAAACAATTCGATTACAAATTCAGATCCGAATCGGTGCAAGTCTGAGGACGTAATTCGCAAAAACTACAAAATTGAGTATGAATCGAAGCTGTATACTTCTTGCGAGCTTTGACGACTTGGATGGCCATCCAGAAGTTGAGGAAACAGTAGAGGACGAGGACGATTACCACGTAGCCGTATTCCCTTGGCAGCATCTCAACTCCGGCCATGGCAGCTTTGGTTTCTAGGTTTGGATCTTCCTGCAAGAGGGGAGTTGCCTGGGAGCAGTGAAAAGGAATGTAAGTTGGGAAGAAGATGAAATGAAGAATTTATAAAGCGGCGTTTGGCCTTTTAAGTTTTAACATGAATTTTGTGTTAAAATGTCAAAAGTCAAAGGAAAAACCCACTAATTCAATCTCAGATTCTAGAATTCGATCTTCAATCCCTATTTGTGCTCGCTTAATTGGATTGACATATTAGTCCAATTTGTTACCAAAATTTCTGGCTAGTATGGGACGGGAAGGGGTTTTACGGGATAGAACTTTTCTTTTTGTCTCAGGTTATTTGTTTTTGTTTCGACGATAATCTCATTTAATGCAAATTGATTTGATCACTATTTAAATTGTAACTCATACAATATGGTATGATATTGATTTTAGGGTCGATTTGGAGTGGGTCAAGCAGTCCTATCGAATCGGGCTCATTTATTTTAGAAGCACAATATTTTTATACGGACTATAAATTATGGTTTATTTTTATATTATATTACAATATATTTATTTTGGGCCCAGAAGTCCGAGTAAATGACCGATATATATATGAAAAAGACATATTGAATTCCTCACAGTGTAAGTCAGAGAAATTTTCTTTGCAGTGCTATACGGAGTTAGTAAATTCGTTCCATCCCAATATTCAACCCATGCGAAGTAGAGTACTCCGTTCCACCCAAAATTCAACTCATACGGAGTAGCGTACTCTGTCTTCTAAAAATTTGCAGATTTTATCTCATCCCCATCCACCCAATCTCCTACGCCGACACCCAAAAAAACTAGAGGAGAAGCCGAGCACCGCCGAAGGGAAGAGCACGAGGAAGAAGAAGGAAAGAGGAAGTTTACCGATCGGACTACCCTACTCCGTTTAATGGAGGTATTTTATATTTTTGACTTAATTTATTTAAATATTTATCATTTTACGATAATTTTCAGATATATATCATAAAATGTAGAAATTTGATATTCATGAATCTATTATCTCAAAAATTATATAGGATTTATACCTAGTTCATGGAATTTTTTATTCTAATTATTATAGGAGTATATTATTTACTTTTAAAGATTTTGAATTTGAATCTTTAAATATTGATTAAAATTTGGAATTTTTTTAATGGGATTGCAAGATATTTTTAACATAATTAGTTAGTTTATGTTTTTTATTATATTATCTTGTTGTGCTTTTATTAAAAGAACAAATTGTTATGTAGTAATGTTTGTATCAAATGAATTGTTATTAAATGTAAATTGTTATGTTTTAATCTTTGAAGTAAATGAATGTTCATCCGAAACCTACTTCACGAGACATTTTAGTTCTCCAACCCGAAGAACATAGGTGTGATGCGGTATGGGCGAGCAAAGAATATGCAAAAGTGATCTTAAAGTGTCATAAGACTTGTTCTAGTTTATATACAAAGACTCTTGTTGCTAATAGACCACCTCGTGTGATTGATATTTTACGAGATTTTGGATTTTATGGGATGGAGAAAGTTGGTGGGTTATAGTTGGATTGGGCTTTGATTACTTCTTTAGTGGAGAGATGGAGACCGGAAACCCATTCATTCCATCTTGCCTTTGAATAGGTGGGAATTACGCTGCAAGATGTTAAGGTTTTGCTTGGATTTCCCGTAGATGGCATTCCATTGGCGGGGATCACTCGATCAAAGGATCAGTGGATTCAGATATGCGACGACATGATGGGATTTAGTCTTGAAGCATCTGATATTTCGTCTTCTATGATTAAGATGTCTGCAATTGTTCCGAAGGCGTTGACAGATCATAGTGTAGATGTTGATTGCCTACAGCATGCTAGAACTATTATGTTTAAGTTGTTGGGTAGTAGATTATTTCCCAACACGACGGGAAATAAGGTTAGCTTGTATCTATTGGAGGTAATCATGGGTGATCGACTTTGTGGTGGTCCAGGTTGTGTCATTGGTGCTGCAGTTCTTAGTTTCTTGTATCGTAGTATGTGTCATGCTAGCATGGCACACGTAGCACAGATTGGAGGGTGTCTTGTCCTGTTACAGCATTGGGCATGGGAACGTCTGCCTATGACTAGACCTAGGGGCGTTGTACCATTGGAACAGGTGGTTAATGTCCCATGCGGAGTCGTGTATTTACAATTTATTTATGTATATCATGCATTCACTCAATTTATTTTATTCATGTTAATGTTTAATCCTCCACTTGTAGATGGGTGTGATATCATCGGTGATCAGATTGTACAACACACTCTTTATGAGCACGCAGGGACCAAATAGATAGATTGCTCGAGGGAGAGGTAAGTAATAATCACATCACAATGTAATGTTTACATATTTTATTTTAAATGTCTATTGTATTACTTCTTTATGTATGTAGTTTGTTTGGATGCCGTATCCGAATCTTGATACTCTGCCACCCTTTTGTTTAGCCGGACTTCGAATATGGATATCACGCATCCCTTTGATCTATGGGTATGTTGTGGAGATGTACTTTTCAGATTGGTTTTGCAGACAATTCGGTGCCCTCCAACGCATTCTTCAAGATGTAATGTATGATCGACACCTACATAACATTAAGTCAAACACCATGGAGCTTGGTGACCGTGAGAGACATTATTTAGATGTATGGGAGGGACGATGCGCTGCACATGTACCGATGGAATTTTGGATGCTGGATGCCACACCTGAGTATCGTCTGTGGTATTATGTCTGCGGTCGAAGACAGATAGCAAACCCCACACATCATCACGAAACAGGATAGGTTCCCATTTCTCCTGAGCTACAGACCGCGGTACGTATTAATTAAATTCAATTTTTTGTTATAAATTTGTATGGGACTAATCATAGTATTGTGAGTAGCTATCTTGTATAGCGGATTGGGGTTGGCACCCGGATGGTTTTGTACCTTCTCACGAGGTAGTGTGAGTTCATGACTTGTTAGGTGAGTGTATACGTGTTCTTGGACATGCATCTATCCTTGATCATCCACAGGAGCAGCCAGTCTACAGTCAAGGACATATTCGGAGACGGGCAGATAGAAGGCGCGATGCACGTGCTGTCGAGGTTAGGCATGGTGGGCGGAGTTAGCGCAGGCTGCATGTTGAAAGAGAAGATGTTCATACACCCATCCAATCTCCCCGTATGTCCTAAGGCGAGTATGACACTGAAGAGGACTGTGTTGAGAGCGATACCCACACACCCGCTTGCACCGGTGAGCCATCCACTTCATATACTCCACGATTCGAGATTCTAGCTCCTCCACAGCGCATGTACCATGCGTCACCAATCACGTTTGGTGGAGATTATATGTTTTCTCAAAAAAGTCAGCTCACATATGAGTTTGAGCAATATCTCTCCAACACTACACCATCGGTGATCTCTCAAATGTTCGGTAACGTTGACGTGGATGAGGAACGAGATCAGGATCTTCAACCACGACGCAAATTGACGTGGGACACGATGTCTATTGGTAGCCATTATCTTTAGTATTTTTCCTTTGTTTAACACATTTTATGTAATCTTATTTTTAAGAATAGATTGTTATATGTACTCTATCATTAAATTTCTTGTATTTTTTTTCTTCTTTTAATTTTGTTGTACAAAGTTCACTTAAAGTCAATAAATAGTAGTTTTAGTTTTAAATTTTATTATAGTATATTTTATTTAATGATAAATAAAATTATCAAAAAATATATTTTATGAACAAAAATATTTTAATGATGAAGAAAAATATTTTATTTTTAAGTTTTATAATTTATTTATAAGTGACAAAAATTATTTGAACAAAAAAGTTTTAAAGTAAATGTCATGGGAACAGAAACGGGAAGAAGGTGCTTTAATGACAAAGAAAAAATTTAAAAAAATACAAATAGAAACGGATTTCCCTACTCCGTTCAGTAAATAAATGATAAAAACAGATTTCCCTACTCGGTTCAAATAAAAAATAAAGGTTGATTTTATTTGGGAAAAACACAATAAAAAAGCATATAAAGGAATGTGTTACACCTTATCTACACAAACCGGGGAATCACCCTAAGAAGCCCTGCCTTTTTTAAAAATTCTATAGCTCAAATTTTGTTTTCTCTATTTTTAAAAGTATAATGCGGTTGGCATGGGTTGAACCCAAATAGTTTGTGATGGCCAGAAATCAATTAGAGAGTTGTGTATCACTTTCAGATTGACCATTTTGGGTGTTTATTCAACAATCAATCGGAAAAAACTTAATTTTTTGACAAGAACATGCATAAGTTGATATAAATTTTTCGAACTGCACCGTGCAACGAAGGATTTGCCGGATTCATATAGCCGCGGAAGGAAGAAAAAGATGCGGTCACATTTCTCATCTAAAACTCGTGTTTAATTGCGCGATTTTAGAAGGCGCATATTTTTAGAAAAAACCCTTAATAAATTCTGAGAATTAAAAATTTGAGTGAACTTTTAACACAACAAATTTTAACCTAGCCAGAGGTTCTGCTCCTTGGACCATGTAGGGGTTGCCGTCACTTGAACCTTTCTTGGGGGTGTTGCCCCAAGGCGGCAATGCTTCCTTAAAATTCCGTTAAAACGAAACTTTTATCATAATAAACTTAGCAAAGTTTGTACTCTGTACCACCAAATTTCATTCGTTAAATAGTTATTTCAATTATACTAAAATATAGTCCTTAATATAACAAATTAACATTAGAGAAGAGGAGTATTTAGGTAGGCCCATGCATTGAGGATTTAAGATTTTGCTCATTGATGTAAGCTAGGGTTCAGAGCTAAGTGAAATTCGACCGGCAATCCATGGAAGTCGTCAACCACAATTCCAAACGCAAACGCAACGCCGACGAGTACGAACAAGATGGATACGGAGGCGGCCGGCCGGCACCTCTGGACACAACGGACGGTGGAATTGATCTCTCCCTTCTTGAAGCTCTTGAAAAATCGCAGCAGGTCGCCGTCGAGGCTCTCGACCAGAAGACGGTGAAAAAGCTCGTCCTCTCATTCGAACGCCGCCTCAAAGAAAACATTGCAGCCCGGCTCAAGTACCCGGACCAGCCAGATAAATTCGTGGACTCTGAAATGGAACTCCACGATGAGATTCAGAAACTGAAAGTAATGGCTGGTGGACCGGAATTCTACCCGGATTTAGTAAATCTGGGCACGGTTGCTTCCATTACCAGCTTGATTAATCACGAAAACACAGATATATCCATAGACGTTATTGGGCTGCTTCAGGACCTCACTGATGAAGATGTTCTGGAGGACAATGACGAGCCGGCTCAAGTCTTAGTTGATGCTCTCATTGCGAACAATGCTCTTGAGCTGCTTGTTCAGAACCTCAGCCGATTATCTGACACCGATCCAGATGAATCTGCAGCAATATACAACACTCTAGCTACGATTGAAAACTTCATTGAAGTGAAGCCATCAGTGGCGGAACTTGTGTGTGAGAGAACCAAGCTTATGAAGTGGTTATTGAGTAGACTCAAGGTGAAAGAGTTTGACAGCAATAAACAATACGCTTCTGAGATTTTGGCTATTTTGTTGCAGAGTAGCACGGCCAATCAGAAGAGGTTAGGGCAAATGAATGGGGTGGACACAATTTTGCAGGCTGTATCAGCTTACAAATCGAAGGACCCCAAGTCACCGGACGAGGAAGAGATGGTTGAGAATTTATTTGACTCGCTATGCTGTTTGTTAATGCCATTGGAGAACAAAGAAAGATTTGTGAAGTCTGAAGGAGTTGAGCTTATGATAATAATTATGAATCAAAAGAAGCTATCTTATGGTTCTGCAATAAGGGCATTGGACTTTGCAATGACTAATTACCCCCCAGCTTGCGAGAGATTTGTGGACGTGATGGGGCTAAAGACTGCATTTCCAGCTTTCATGGGTAAGGCAAGTCAGCCGCCTCTTTTTATTGTTAACTACCCCAGAGTATATGCTACTTTTGAATTCATTAGATCTCATTAGTGGCATCATGAGATGCTTTGTAATGATCCCTTTAGCTACTGTTAGCTTACTAATTTTTTGGGAGATGTTTTTGAAACGGAACAAGTTTTATTTTCTGAAGTCTAAAGGAAAATGAAGTATAGTTGGAGTTCACTTTAAGACGTCATATGGTTTCCTAGAACTAATACTGGACTTTGCATCTTGCACATTCCCTGTTTACTTTTATCACTCAGTATTTTTTATTGGGTAAATTCCACCGCGTACTTCTCTTACAATTTTCGCTTTGAAATACAAAAACATTCAGACGATTTTTCATTTCTTATGTCCAAAAAGAGAAGTCCTTTGTAACAACTTTTGTCCCGAAAATAGAGTTATATTTTAAAATTTAATCATCATTTTAAGTAAAATTCATGTAAATCCAAGTGGCTAGCGGTTTAATTGAAGTAGTCCATTTTAGTAAAGCGATTTATGTTGATTGATTTGACTCAGCTAAATGGTCTTGCGGTGGTACCTTACTGAATGTTTGAAACAAAGTTCTTTTTTAAGGGGAAGGATGATAATATGATATATATTTTCTACACTAATCTTTTATACTAATGACGCTTCATATTTCCAAGCTCTCAACCCTTCTTTCCCAACATAATATGCAAAACTTTAAAGTGTTTTTCTTTCTTTTTCTTGCACTTTTAGCTTCCTTTGAGCAAAAAGAACAAGAAGCGCTACAAGGAAGAATTGGAAGAGCGCCTCGTATCACTCATTGCATCATTACTTGGTAAGAAGATAATATAGATCTTACAGGTGAACTTTTTCCTTGTGCATTTTACGGGCCTTTCGTGCAAAATGAACAGAAAGAGATGAGAGGAAGAACTGGTAGAGGGCCATGTATCACTTGTTGCATCATTTATTGCTTAGAAGGGTAAATAGGCTTTGTAGGTGAACTTTTTTTTCTCCTGCTAATAATTGTCACAGGGAAACTCAATAAAAAAGAATTATGTATGTGGTCTCTATAAGTATCATCGTGTTACCGCGGATGACCTCCTTATGATTTGTAAACTGTAAAGCTTAGGATATGAGAACCGACAAAAACCAACGAAAACAGACAAATGACAGAAGTGAAATGGACCTGATCAAATTGATTTACGTTGTTCAGTTTGGTTTTCATTTTTGCAATTTTACTAAATTGAGCCTGCCAAACAAAGCCAACCAATACAAAGACTCCTACTTTATTGTGTCTGTGGCAGTGGGATCCAATCTATGAGATCCGCATCACCGAGTCGGGAAGAAAAATGACTTGTCAAAACTCAGAGCTGACTTACCTCATCCACTTTGATATTCAGTTTTACATTTTCCGAAAACAAACAAACCAAACCGAAGCCAACCAAAACAGATATAGGAACACCCATAGTTTATTGTGGATGTGGAAGTTCAATCTATGAGATGTGCACCGTTAGGTCTTGTAGGGAAATGGCTTGCCAATCTTGTCCGCACCTTCGCTCTTCTCTGATTTGTTAAGTCCTATTTACTCTTCCCTGCATCTTCAGCCTCTTCAATTACTCAAAAGGGTTGTTGGTTCGACGGGTAGAATTGTTCTAGAAAGTTCTGCCCCGTTCCATGTCTTCGGCCTTTAACTATTCACAAAAGCTGTCATCAAAGTTCAACTCTTTTCCCAATATCTAAATAACATTAAAAATCTATTTTACTAATACTATTATTGTTTTAGTATTGATGAGCGGATGGAAGAACGGAAAATATGCTGTGGCTATTGTGAACATTTTAATGCTTCCATTTGCAATTTTGCATCATATCATGCCTCTTGTGGATATTAATCTTTTGTCTCGTGATTCTGCTTGGGAATGGCAGGTGGAATATTAAGAGGGTCTAGAAGAGAGAGATTGTTGAGTAAATTTGTGGAGAATGAATGTGAGAAGATAGACAGACTTATGGAATTATACATGAGGTCATCAGCCTGCTTTCTCTTTATGTCACAAAACTACCTTCAAGGAACATAAATATCCCCCCCCCCCCCCCCGTGATAGTACTTTCATCTGATCTTTGTTTGAAATTATTTGGCAGATATTCTACTAGAGTGAAAAAAGAAGCTGCTAAGTTTGACCAGCTTGAACTTGATGATTTGGAGGTTATTTCTGTTTATAATTCTGAGAATAACATCATTATGTCATCATCTTTCTATTCTGAACAGGCATTTTGGTTTTTTAAGGTTGGAACACAGAAAATTTTAGAGGAAGAAAGAAGGAAGGAAAAAAGAGAAGATAATTGGTAGTACGGAAAATTTAGGGGAAAATGAAAGACTCAAATTCAATACACTTAGTTTACATATTTAGTAGAACTCTTTTTACTTACCCCACTTTAGTGAAATCCTACCGGGTTGTTGTCATTTTTGCACAAGAACTCATTTTAGTTAAGAGTATATATTTATATTATACAAGGACTACAAAATCTAATTAAATTTGAAACTTAAAAAGTTTTAACCAAATTTAAGTCTCCTTATTTTAAGAGGCAAAGCAAAAAATAAATTCTAAAAAACTATTGCCCGAAAGCATCCCCCCCACACACACCACTTTTTTCCACTTTCCAAACATAGCCCTAATGCATTAATCTTGTTATCTCTTTAGATGGATGAAGATGAAAAGTACAACAGAAAGCTTGAAGCCGGACTTTATACCCTTCAGGTTGAGTATTTTATTTTAATCTTGAATACTCTCTTTTCTTTCATTTCCTGGAGCGTTTTATCAGCCCTATCTTTGATTTTACTGTACTACGTTCTAATTCTCTCTCTCTCTCTCTCATTCTGCAGTTGATTGCTGTGATCCTTGGTCATCTGTGGACTTCTGAGTATGTATCAGCACCTAAATATTCATTTTGTGCTTAATATCATGGTTTTCCAGTGGGATCTCTCTCCCAGATCTGGCCTTATTTTTTGTCGTAGTAATTTTTCTCTATTTATTAATCTTCGATCAGAGAATAACTACGGAGTTTATGTTTATTGAATTCATATATTATTACTATCTAAATTTTCACCTTTACTTTCTTTCCAACCATGTAATTATGTAAATTCAAGCACAAGTTTATAAAATAAATACTCCTTATCACCCATCCCCTTTGAAATCCTTCACCCAAACAAGGGCTTGATGCATATTTTTACTCTCTTTTCCTGGCATGCCTATTAGGCATCCTCGGATCCGAGCAAGGATTGAGCTACTGTTGAAGCAGCATAAGCTCACCAAGCAGGATGTGAAAGATATACTCCAGGTATTTGCACACCACTTATGAAATTCTATGTTTTCCCTCTAATTATCCTTTCAGCCTATTCACTGCATTAAATTCTATGTAGCCAAGCCTTTCTATTGAAGAAACATACTTATTTTACTAATTATAACTCTCCAAACATCAACTGGAATGTCTCTCAAGCATATATATTTATAGTTCATACAACACACACTGCTGGATCTAGGATTCCATTGGTAGCTAGATTTGGGTTGTTCTAATTATCTCCAAATCAGAATGAATAGCTTTTGACTGGCGTATTTAGCTCTAATGGATATTAAAAGCACTTTTTTGTTAAAAATTTAATCATTTCAGTCAAATAAATGAATAATCATTACCAAACGAGCCCTTAGATAGGATGCAAATTTTAGACTATTTGCAAGTAAGATTTTTAGGGGGCTGTCTGAGAAATCTTGAAGGTCTAAGGGTCTAATGTCCTCCCCCCGGGGTACCCGTAGTGGCGTAGTTTGTGCATTTTGAAACGATGAATGCATTTCCAAGATAACGAAACTTGCATAGTCACAGTGGGATATTAGCAGAAGTCTCTATGAACCGTTTAGACTCTTAGGGATTGTTTGGACGAGGTTTTTAAAGGGATCAATTATGCCTACAACAACGACCCAATAAAGTCCCATAAAGGTAGAGGCTTAGTCTATATCTTGGTAGATAGAAAGATTCTAAAAACAACTCCAAGGTGGTTGTAATTTATAAGACCACTTACTACATTAATTTTAAAATTTTCACGAAATCTCAAATATATACACGCACCAAGATATCTACTAAACCATGAAATGAGCATCGTAGGGCCCCAACGTCATGATATGGAACCCAAAACCGGTGCTAGAAGAACCGCAGTGACAAGACCTCTAATAGACTGTGGGTTTCAGAATCCTCTAGGGAACGAAGGAAAACCTTCTTACAACTATTTGTTTACTTAGTATTAACAAATGATGTTTGAAAATTTTATTTTTTGCCTTTTTGGTACCCCTTATCTTGCGTTTCTGTTTACGCATAAGATAATAGGTAGAGTTAAGGTCTAGGACTTGCTGGATTGTTGTCGAATAAGAATTGTGCTAAAAACATTTTAATTCCGTGTCCTTTGGAACAGGAATATCATGACAACATTGGCGATTTCAGTGGACCGGAGGAGAAGGAGAGGACACAATCAAGAATCCAAAGGTTCATATCAGCCCTTTGAATATGTCTCTACATAATTCAGTATGAGTTTTCTTATTCATGGGCTTCTTTTTTGTTTGTTTGGAAGCCCTTTGAGATTTGATCATACCAAAGGTCTTTGAGATTTGATCATACTATTTGTATGCCCCTTTGTTCATGGGTGAGAATGAATGAACTCCATGAAGGGTGGCCTAGTTTAGTGTCCCTATAGAAAAAAACTGATTTTAGTACTTCGTCTATCCCAAAATGAATTTCAATTCTTTTCTGTTGGTCTCGAGATAAAGAGAAAAATACAAAACTGGGAGTATTACATAAAAAAGCATCAAAATTGGAGCTTAAGTTTTTATCTTTAAAATATGAGTTTCAATGTCTGTTCTATTTTATATTGCCCGTTTTGACTTTGAGGCATATTTAAAGAAGAGAAAAATTGGTGTTGACTTTTCAAATATGTCTTACTTTCTACGGGGATGACGATGAATGAGAGGATAAGGTGGAGAGGAGTGACTTATTTTAGGTATTTTACTTTTAAAAGCTTATTATTATAAGAAACATGTAACTTATTTTTAGACGGACAAAAAAAGAAAAACAAGCAATTTAAAATGAGACGAAGGAAGTACTATAGAATGCAAATGTAGTGTTGCATTGTTACAGTGTAAATTTTTATTTCGAGGATAAAAATATGGAATTTTTATTTTGAGGATAAAGCCTATGTTTTACTCTCTTATTTTGGGTGATTTTAGCGAAACAAATTTCACATTTTTCTTTTTTTATTTAATGAATGAAATATACTGCTCACAAGCCACAAATGATCTCTCCTCCAAACATATGTTCTAATTTTTAAACTTTTTTAAAAAATATATTTGTGAAGTCAAATCACAAACTTTGTTTTGACTTTTGAGCCTCGTGTTTCCTCATTGGAGGATATCAAGCACCCGCAAAGTCTTTGGCACAATGTCGGATCCACAGAAAAATATTATCGAGAACACCTTGGCTGGCATAGCGGATTGTACGGAGTAACTTCTAGACCCTTAAAATCCTAGCTTATGATTTTCCGAGATTGAATGTTAAATAAAATTTGTATCCAAATTTTAAATTGTATCTGATCGAATAGAAAACAAAATGTGATTCATGCTCCAAGTGAAATATTTCTTCCGTCCCAAATTATAATATCTGTTTACTATTCACAGGATCAAATTTCATTCACTTTCTTTCTCTATTTTCGTTAGTAAATTGATAAAATAAAGTATTATTCTAGTTTTGTAGATCTTTTGATGTAGTATTTTAAAATGTAATTTTTATTTTTTTACTTTATACAATTTGTCATATAAAATGATTTGAAAATAATTTCAGTCAAACATCGTAAATCGAAACATGCGTTATAAAATGAGACGGATGAAGGTCATATTAACAGGTGACATGATTTTATTACTATTTTATCAAATGAGTAATGAAAATAATGAAAGAAAATGAATGAAGTTTCATCATTTTAATAGTAAACAAATAATTTAATTTATGACAAAAGAATATTAATCAGGTAGTACTACATAAATATGCCATTAATTTAAATATAAAAACTATAAAGCAATACTTATATCCATAAGGGTTTTTAAAATATCATTTTGGTGGTATTTAAAAAAAGGGAGTATTATTTGTAAAAAATGAAATGAACGATGGAGCATCCGGATGGGGCCAATAATAAACTTTTATCTTTGAACAACGTGTAAAATCCCATCATTTTTTAAATTAATTTATTTACAAATTGGTATATCATAAAAAAATATAAATTACATTATTTTAAATTATATGAAAAATTCTATAAAACAAGATGTGACAAAAATATTTTATATTATCAAATGATTGATAAAATTATGTAAAAAAATAGTATAAAGACCTAAATGTAAATTTTTAAGAACGTGGACGGCAGGATTCGAACCTGCGCGGGCAGAGCCCACATGATTTCTAGTCATGCCCGATAACCACTCCGGCACGTCCACTTTGTGTTTCTAAGCTTCTAAATTAGGTTATTATTCCATTTCAATCGAAATTAATACGTCACGAGTGATTTTTTTTTGAAACACGTCACGAGTGTTTTAATTTCTGATATGCGAATAAAGTTATCTTCAACTCAATTTTTTTTATATATTGATGTAAACTTTTTATTAAAAAGAATTTAAACTTTTTTATAAAATGACACATGGATTAACTATTTTATTCAACGGAGTAATGAATAAAAAATATATATAAAGAAGGAAACGGGATACTCCATCTAATTTTTCCTTGTAAGGAAATTTTCTATTTATTTATCTAAGAACTTAAACAAAATTATTTGTGAAATTTGCACTAAATAACGCTAAAACATATGTTCTTTTCCAATGTAGCAATTAAATCTTTTTCCTTAAATAGTACTTGAATAATGTCTAGTGGCAGAAATAATGTCCAGAAAGTGGCATTTACTTGACATGACCAGTAGACATAGAACAGTGATACTACATTGGAAAATAAAATATATATGGTGCTACATTGGAAAGTCACTATGTTGTAATACTATTTAGGTAAATTTCTCATTTTATTTTTGGGAAAAATATGCTATTATGTAAAAAGATTTTCTATTTTTGTTCGAAAAGTAATTGAAAAGACTATTTGGCGGTAATCTTTAGCGTTAGCATCTTCAAATTTAATTTACATTGTTAAAATTTTATCCAAAACACTGCTACCGCTAATCCAAAACACTCTTTCCAAACAAGGCTCAACACCCCAGTTTTAATTTGTGAATGAATACGATAAACTATTTTGAGTGAGCATAAGTTAAAATTTTATTTTCAATATAATATTGAGTTCATGTGAAAGGTGCTTTTAAAAACTAAGAAATACTTAAGTCACAAACATCATGATCACAAATAAGATATTTGTGATCTTGAGTTTAAGTCCTACATTAAGAAATGACTTATATGTTTTAGTCTTATTTAGTGCAAATTTCACTATAAGTAAATGTTGAGTAAATTGTTATTTGTGATACATCTTTATTATTTTTATTGAAATTCACAAATACTTCATCCGTTCTATAATGTTCTTCCCACTCACTTTTTACACAGTTAAACATTTATCACTTTCTTTACCTATTTTCATTAGGTATTTGATAAAATAATATAATCTTGTCACCACTTGTTTTGTAGAACTTTTGATGTAATTTTTAAATATATAAATTTTAATTTTTAATTTTACACCTACAATCAAATAAATTGAATTGAAAATAAAGTCGGTCAAACTTCGTAAAATGAACCGGGAAAAACATTATAGGATGGAGGGAGTAGAAAGTTTGTGAATTTTGTTATCATTTTAGTTGTGAACTAATTCATTTCTCTATCTGAAATTCAATGTGTTGTAAGCAAATTTAAACACTCCGTATAAATAAAATTTGGCATGAAACAAAGTTTTAATTTTAAAGATCTTGACCGAATTTTACGTGTGCCATGTTCACTTTTGTGAAAAAGCCAAATAGGAGCCCCAAATTCTCCTCTATAGAGCTCCTTTTCATCATCTAATACGGAGTATTATTAGATTTGATCAGATTTTATTAAAAATATTTATGGTCAACTTGTGAATTTTTTACTTTTTACGACCCTTTGAAAAAAATGTATCCTCAAAATATATTACTCTCTCCGTCCAGAAATAATCTTTTCATTTCTTTTTTTTCTCCGTCCGGAAATAATCTTCCCATTTTAATTTTCTATACACTAACTACTCAAAATACCCCCACTTACAAATACTCACCCTATCTCTCCCCTCCCCTTTTCTCTCTCCTCCCTTCCTCGCATCTCTTCTCTCTTTCCTTTCTCTTCTTCTTTCCTACAGATCCGTTCATTCTTCTTCTTCTTCCCCAGTTCTTTCTCACCCTGTTTTTTCTCTAGATCTATTCCTTCTTCTTCTTTTTTCTTCTTCTCCTCCTTCTCCCCTCCCTTCTTTCTCGTCATCCTATTTCCGTCCAGATCTGTTCCTCTTTCTTCTTCTTCTTTTTCTTCTCCCCCAATTCTTTCTCATCCCTCTTTTTTTTCTCTAAATCAATTCATCTTCTTTTTTCCTCTTCTTATTCCCCTTTTTCTCCTATTTGTTTGTCTTCTAAATCTTGTAAGGTCTGGGAAGATCTAGGGGCTGAAGTGGTTGTGGGGGCTGTGGCGATTGTGGGGGGTCGACGGTGGTTTTGGATCTGCCGCAGCAATGGTACCGACGGAAATGGTGAGAACAAAAGGTAGGGTAGTGGGTGGGGACAATTGGGGGAAGGGTATTTTAGACTTTTCCATCCTAAAGTCAACACTTCAAAAAATGGGAAAAAGTCCAAATGGGAAGTTTAATTCCGGACGGAGGGAGTACCATAAATTTTAAGCACTTCTTAGATTCTTTTGGAAAAATATGGTAGCTCAAAAGTTCTTATGGCAAAATAGGAGATACTCGGAACAATTTTTGACGATTTAACATTAAAGATTGATCGGCCCGGTTCCAGTGACACCGAAAAACGGTGCCACTCCGGTGCCACTGCGTTTTTGGGACATCTCCAGTGCTCCGTTCGTAAAATTGACGATTCTTACCTCCCCTAACCCACCCCATAAACCCCCCACCCCACCCAACCCCTGCACCCTACCCCAACCCCGCCGTTAGCCCCCCACAAAATGTGTGGCTATTATGCAATGCATAATAGCCACACATTTTTGTGGGGGGGTTACGGTGGGGGTGGGGTGGGGTGGGGTGGGGGGTTTAGGGGGTGGGTTATGGAGGATAGGAACCGTCAATTTTACGAACGGAGTACTGGAGGTGCCCCAAAAATTCAGTGGCACCACTAGTGGCACTGTTCTCCAGTGTTACTGGAACCGGACCGAAGTTTGACATAATTTAATTCACATTTATACATAACAATGAATACCCCCTTTGTCCTTAAAAAACGGCCTAGTACTATAATAACATAATATAATATAAAATATATAATATATCATAACATAATTATGATATTTAAAATATTTTATCTCTATATTTTTTTAAGTGATTATTTTTTACTTTTAAATTAAATTTTTCTTTTGTCAATGAGGGGAAACTAATTTTTTACCGGAATCGTTTTTTTAACTTTCTACTAAAAGATTATTTTAACACTCTATATATTACAGAATAAAAAAAGTTGACTAGAGGCGACTTTTCAGTATTCCTACATGTAGATCCGCTCTTGGGTAAATTAGAATTTGATCCCAGGTTGGTACCAAAAGGTAGAGCATGCACCTGCTACTTGCAGAAGCCATATACTTAGGGTCTGTTTGGAAATAATGTCAAAGATTAACGTCAGTGTTTTAGATTGTTTTGAAAACGCAAACATTAAACGCTGCTCGTAGATAGTCTTTTCAAAAAGCTAACGCTAATCTCTAAGGTTATTTTCAAATAAGCTTTTAAAATAGTTATGTTCCAACACATTTATTACAAATTGAACCCAAATTGCATTAAGACACCTCACACCTTACCTTTGTCAACTGACTAACGTCATCCCCATTAATTAGACGCTGTCCTCTGTGTTACGGTTCATAGGGTACGGTGGGGGCGGCTGGAAAAGTGGGCAAATATATCCATACCAAAGCAAAGTGGATAACGCCGAATCTCCACCATATCAAAAAAACACGTTTCTTTTCCTTCTTAAAAAAAAACTTATCACTTTTTTTTATTACTATAATGTCAAAAAATACATTTGTCTTGAAATTACTTCTTCTTTAATACTCCGTATTATTACTCATAAAATTACTCTTTTATTTAAAAAATCAATGCACTTTTTTTCTGAAAAAAATCTATAAGTAAAAATAAAACATTATAAATACATCAAAATATGAGTTCTATGGTGTTATTCTCAAAATAAAAATCGAAATGTATTTACAATGTCAGCCACGATCATATATATCATTAAAAAATATTCTAAAATGTTTATATACAATACCACATTATTACAGTGCAAAATATTCTTTTGGAGATAAAAAAATATCATTCTAATTTTGACATTTTCTATATATATTTTAGTCTTCAGTGATGTTTTTCTTATTTTTCTTTTTAATTTACTCATATAAATCAAAAGGATAAAATTTTTGGGGACAAAGAATTAATAATTCTTGAGATAATATACTCATGACCAATGATAGGGGTATACCAAAGATTTGTCTCCAATCTCCTTTTCTACCATTCATTTTTATCTTTTTTTATTTATTTAATTTTTTAAAATTTTTTTTGTCCATTTTTGTGGTAGGGGAAGAGGTGAGGATAAATGGGGTACACAACCCTATCATTTTTCTATACTCATATGCTCCGTATTTATATCCTCAAATTCCAGGCTCTTCTTATCCATTTTCTACCCTTTCCTTCTCCCATTTTTTTCTTTTCAAAGGCCACAAAAATTTGGCCAATTTACATTTTTGATCAACAAGACTGGACTTTGATTTCTGGGTATTTTTTTCATCCGGAGGAGTTTGATGAAATTGAATTCAATTCTTGAATTGAAGGCCGATTAATATTGGGTATTATTGAAGTAATTATTAGAAATTTGGGGTTACAGAAAGACATGGATGGGGATGAGAACTGCCATGTTCAAGATTCTTCAGATTCATGTGATGTATTATGCAGTGATGATCTGTTTTCCTCTGGTTCTGATTTGTTTGGGGAAGAAGAAGATGAAGAAGATGAAGAAAATTCATCCCCACCCTTGCCAGACATGTCAGCCCTTCTTCAAGAACTCCCTTTCAAGTAAGCATCATCACTCCAATTTTTTTCTCTTTATATTTTAAAAAAATTAAAATAAATGTTTCATCTTTTCCACTATTTTCACTTTTTTATAATTATTTTTACCAATTTTTGTATCATATCATATTTCGTTCTTTTTTTAAAATTTTTAACTAGAGGGAGTAATTGTAATTGAACTTAAATTCAATGGATTTCTTTTTTAAACTTATTTTCACTACTACTTGTATAAGTAGACATTTAAAAATCAAAGTATATGGTCTTTTTCTTTCCAAAAAGGATCAGAATACATGTTCTATTTTTTGTAAAGTTAGACCAAACCTTTAGAAATCATGTTTCTTAGTTCCCAAACAAAATAGTCACAAAAAAAGAAATTCATTTGATAGCTGGTTTTCTATTGGAAATCTTGATTCAAAATAAATGGTGTGGATGGGAATCTTATGAAAATGCAGAAAAGGGTTGTCAAAGCATTACAATGGGAAATCACAGTCATTTTCATCACTGTCAAATGTGAGGAGTTTAGAGGATCTTGCAAAACCAGAGAACCCATTGAACAAGAAGCTCAAATCTTGCAGGAGCTATGGAGGTCTGTTTCTTGAAGCCTCTAAGAAAAGCCATGGCTCTTCTTCATCTTCTTCAAAGCTTGGAATCATGAAGAAATCTTCTTCTGCTAGTAGAAATGGAGGGTTCTGTTCATCTCTTGGATCAAGAAAAAATGGAAGCTTTTTTATTGGGAATAAGCCTTCTCATCCTCCTCCTCCCCCTCATAGATCTGCCAGCTCTACCAACTTTGCTAATCAAACCCCTCTCTTGGCTTGAAGAAATTTATAATAAAAAAAGTAAATTGCACAAAAATGATCTTTTATATTTGGAAATATTTTACATTTAGTTCACTTTTTTTATGAAATTTCATTGGAGGTCCATTTTAGCAGTGAGTATTGTCAGTTTTAGTCTTTTTTTCAAATCAAAAGTACTCAAAATGATACATTCACAAAGGGCTAAAGTAGGAAAATATTTGCAAATAATGTGGACCTTTAATGAAATTTCATAAAGTAATGGATTAAATGTAAAATATCTTTAAATGTGGAGTATTATTTGTGGAATTTACTTCAAAAAAGTCTTAATTATAAGTTGGATTAATGTAATGTAGCAATGATGAGTAGGAAAGATTTCCAATTTTCCATTGCTATTGTGTTTGGAATCCTATTTTCAAAATTATGGATTCTTAATGACATGTGTATATTCTTCCAATGAGGAAAATATTGTTGACCTTTCTCTAATTTATTAATTATATATTGTTGTTTGATACATTTTTTTTGCTTTTGAAAGTAATTTATGAATTATTGTTGTTTGTGATGGAATTTGGGATAGGTATTTGGGATGGATATGGACAATTAGATTGGATAGTAAGACACCCGGGTTGAATCACATTAAAAGATTGAATCTAATCGATTAGTTAGTTTAACTTAAGGGTTTATATATGCCAGATTATTTTACTTACATATTTCTGATGTGGGATGCTCTTAACACTCCCCTCAAGTGAACAACCGGGCCATTTTGAATCTAACCCGTTGACCATTAACAAATGAACTCTCATTCTCTTGACTTTTTTTTGAGCGCCAACACCTAAAGTACCACGAGCCGCTGGGTATGGACTTTCAGACGAGCAATCGTGTTAAACGGGCCACAAGCCGTTGAGTACATACTCCATATGGACAACTGGGCTAAAGACCGGGCCGTTAGGAATGAACGTCTAGACAGACACCTTGACAAACGAAGTGGGCCAAAACCTGCTTCGATACCATGATAGAATTTGGATCGGTATGGACAACTAGATTGGGCAATAAGACACTTGGGCTGAATCACATTAAAAGATTGAATCCAATCGATTAGTTAATTTAATTCAAGGGCTTATATACCGAATTATTTTACTCACACGTTTCTGACGTGGGATACTCTTAAGAGTTTGATTCATTGCATGATGGAGTTAGAAATTTTCCAAAAAAAAAAGGACATGGAAATGTTTAAGATTGTTTCTTGTATGTGAATGTTTGTGATGTTGTTAATAGTGAGGTTGAAGGTGGGATTTACATTTTTGGGGTCAAAGTAGCATTAATCTACGCAGGAGCCCCAATCTAGTCCTAGATTGCGCTCTATCGGAGTATTTGGTAACAAATACTCTAACAACCATCCTAGAGATATTACATGGAATGTACTAAAGTATATACTAAAGCTATACACTAACACAATATGTTAGCGTGATCAAAAAAATTTGTACTAACATTTTGTAGATGTGTAAACCATCATCCTAGCATCACACTTGTACAAAATGATACTACATATATGCGGTGTACGATTTGAGGTACAAGTAGTTTAATTCATTCTTTAATCATAGAAACGAATTTATAATTCTACATGTCTAAATCCGTCTCCATATGGAAACGAATTTATAATTTCTGAAGAGTCATGCGGTTCTATTGGACCACAAGTTTTTTGCATAATACTCTGTATTAAAATACCTAATGTTACTTTACTCTCGGTCGGCAAAACTAACTTCTTGTTTTGAGCAGTGTGAAAATGGTATAAAAAAATAAGTACAAGTAACATATTTAAAAAATTATTGAATATTCTATTTTATGAAATAGTGCCGATCCATTTTTTTTACTAGAGACACCTTCAATTAGTACAAGGCTGTACAATTATTAGTAACATAAACCATTAAAAAAAGGATATATGTATATAAATTGAATCAGATTTGATTTTTTTAAAGTGAAAATAAAAAAGGAAATCAAATTATAAGGATTCAGTTTTGATCTTTATTTTACATTCAATTTTGGTTTGGTGTTTTAGAGCATTGACAATGGCAAGGCAAAATGAAATGTCACACGGTGACATGTATTATTTCAATCAATAAAAAGTAACCCGGTCACCGTGTGGCAAATGTGTAGAGTGTCGTAACATACAGTGGCAAGTCGTTGTTTTTGTCTAATTGTGCACTTTTTAATGATTTTTAATTATAAAAAATATTTTAAAAATCTATTTTATTATTAAAATATGTTTACTTCCTTTAAAAAAATATTTTTTTCAAAAATTACAAATATTAAAAATATTAAAAAAAATAAAAAATGAGAGAGCCATGCCTTGCACGTGGAATGAAAAGTGGAGTGAAATGACCATGAAATGTCATGATTTGAGTGAAATTTGCTGACATGGCATGGTATGGCAAGGCATTGTCTCGCCATTGTGAAACGACAATTTTAAAAAAATCTGAAACGACAATTTTTTAAAAAATCATTTTTTCATAGAAAAAAGAGATACCGAGATTACCGACAACCATGTCTCCATGCTCATACGTTTGACCAGGCATCGAAGGAGATGTTGGATATATTTAAACTTTGTGATCAGATATTTCTTGAATTAAACATTAAAGATATGTCATGTTTTTTTAAAAAATGTGACGAATATTTTAATATATTTATCTGTTCTCCATAAATCTTCTCATTATGCATTAAAAGATTTGATAAGAAGTGAAAAGACTACACTTCGTATCATTTTATGAAATAAATACTAAAAAACAAATAAAGTGAGATAAAATTTATCATGTAAATAGTATCTGAGAAAATCTATAAGAACGAACCGGAGAAAGTTATTTACAAAAATGATCAACTAGCATATCAACATTACATTAATTTTCTAATCAGCATTTCATTAATTTTTTTAATTGGCGTCCTAAAGTTAAAATATTGTTCGATAAACTTATTAAATATAGTGAAATTTGCACTAAATAGGAATAAAACATAATGACTTTCCTAATCTATGACTTAAACTTTTTTATTCTCTAAATAGGACTTATTAATGTCTTAGTGAAGGAATAATATCTAGTAATGATGGACATTTACTTAAATAATGACTAATTCATAATGACCAAAAGTCTTACATTGAGAAATAAAAACATATGGTCTTATATTCGGAAAGTCATCATGTTTTAGTCCTATTTAAGTAAATTACTCTTAAATATATACTCCGTACATACATTTCTATTTTATATTTATTATTAATTGATATATAATTAGTTCACAAGAATATTGTACTCTTTCCGTCCCAAAAAGTTAGTCCGTCTCATTTCTATTAAAAAACCACTTTTAACCCTTACTTTTTCATTCTCTATCTATCACATCATAGCTTTTTTTCTAATAATCTACTATACCCATCACATCCTACTTTTACCCATCACATCAAGGATATTTTTGGAAAGTCAACACAAAATTATCTATCCTTATTTTACCACTTTAGTCAAACCGTCCCAATCTTTTTTGGACGGAGGAAGTATTACATATACTCCGTAATATTCTGTTGAGACCGTGAGTAATCTTACACCAACTCTGCATTTGTATGATATTGACTGTTTTGTGTTAAGCCCGCGTGGATTAATTTTTGGGCACCAGCCAAATCATGGGCCTGTATAAGAATAGCGTTAGCGTTTTAAAATTTTAACGGTGCAGATTATTTTGAAAATGCGAACATTAAACGTTGCTCGTAGATAGTCTTTTCAAAACGCTAACGCTATTCCCAAACAGGCCCCATGTGTAGAATGGATTGAGTTTAAAGTTTAAACTATGTATTATGGTTGCTCCTCCTTTTGGGTGTGGAGTGCTTCTATGATGCACCTTTGGTATTTATCATTTTTGTGAATCTTTTAATATTAAAAATCTGTTTTTATTTATTTTTTATTTAAAAATTAAATACTCCGTAATTATCTAAACAATAAAAATTGTTTATTTTACTCATATCTAAGTCGATTAAGATCCACCATATAATTTGCCTTCTAGATTTGGGAGGCTAAAAGAACTTTATGTTTTTCTTTTTGAATCGTAAAAAAGAATCTATCGTTCCACTTGAAGAAAAATTAAGCCACTCACAATATTTTTCTCCCATCGGCAGAAAATTTGACCATTTAATTTGTTTATTTTTTAAACTCCATAAAAAAAATAAACAAGAATTTCTTTTATGAATGAAAGGAATATAATTTTTGGAGTTGGTTGGAAGATATATAATTAAGGTCACCATCCAAAATAAGAATCAGTCCCTCATATATGTTGGCCTGCAAGCCCTTGATTAGTCAAATGAAAGGGCAATCTTTTTGACATGAAGATACAAAAGTTTCAATTCCTAGGTGGATCTCTTCACATGCAAGGCCAATCTTCTTCGTGTGAGTGTATCAAATATTCAAATTTGACTTTCAATAATGTATTGTTGGGTACTCTTGATGCAACACCTTTTTGTAAATAAAAAAAGATGAGCCCCATCGTCGCCGAACGTCATCTCAGACTCGGTTAGATGGTCACTGAGAGAAGGTAAATTGAATTTTGATCGCAGATTAGTGTTAAAGAGTGGAACTTGTATTTTGTAAATGCAGAAGCCCTATGTTTAGCATAGTTGTCAGGAATCGAACACATTTTTATAAACCTTTTTATAACAGGTGCATTTGGGAAACAATTTCACGTCCGTTTAATGTTTTGAGAAAATTATTTAAGGATAACGCTTATTTATAATGTTTTCAAAGATAATCTACAACTTTCAAATTTTATTTAAAATAATAATGCTATTCAAAAACGTTGTTTACGAACAAGACAATAACTCTAAATATACATTAGAAGCTTATTTTTTCGAACTTGTTACTTATTCTTACTAAAATCGGATCAAAACAAAATTAACTTTAAATATAACTAGAATCAGATTAGACCAGATCAGACCTTAATATAAGTAGTGCATATTCAATCACATTAGATGAAGAAACAAGCTCAAAGTGTAATATAAATCAGTGAAAAATTCAATTCTGGTAACTAATAAACATGTAAAGTGCATATTTTTAGTTTTTTAGTGTAATATATAAGTGCACTTGGCAAACATATTTGTAATTTTTAGATATTAAGTGAACAATTAATTTTTGATTAGTAAGCATTGCATGGTATTTTTCAATCTCTACTACCAATTTTCAAACGGAATATTAGAAATTGCCTCTTGATATTCAAGTTAGACCTGATCAAAGTACGAGCTAAATCGGGACACTATACTTTGAATTTTTCTAATATCAATCTACATGTCATGGGTAACCTCAAAATAAAGGGAATGGCATTATTCATTTTAGAGCACTTCCACCCTTGAAGAAATCTGTCATGAAAACATTTATGGGGATAAAAATCATTCCAATGGTGAACTTTAGAAAAGTTTACATAAACTTTTTCTTGGAAATTTTTGGTTAGTTTTTTTGTGTGTCATTTACCTCCAATTTTTTTTCCATCATCTCCGATGGAGCCAAAATTTCACCATTTTTTGGCTTTGGGGTGTGATGGAATAAATCAAAATGGATATCTAAACTATCTGCGCTTCTTTAATTAATGAAGTAACAGTTAATCAAGCAATGCAACTTTCGATGTTGAGCCGGGGGTCTCTTTGGAAACAGCTTCTCTACTTTCAAGTAAGGGCAAGGTCTGCGTACACACACCCTCCCCAGACCCTACTCTTGTGGGATTTAACTGGGTTGTTGTTGTTGTTATTTACCTCCAATTTTTCTAAAAATTCAATGGACTCTAAATATTGAATCAATGATCCTTAAGCTTTAAAAAATATTGCATAAATAGTCTCTCTGTGAAGATCTAAGTACAAAACGCATCATGTGAGTAATAATTTTTCAATCCCAAAAATTGTGCCTTAAAATGTACTCCAAAGATTTACACGGGCATTTTAATGACTTACATTTACAAAATGTCAGTGCAGTCGCGTGGTTTCAAGATTTTGCACAAACATTTTTCTATCAATATAAGCCATCAATATTTTACTTAAATCAATACAAAATATAAGTATACTTTTGAAATATATTTTGAGATACAATCTTTGGTAACGTACAAATAAATTTGTTATTATTTTTTTCCAAAAATTCATCCTAAATAATGTCAAGTTTTGTACTACATATATTATTTGATTTAGCCTTATCCCTTAGTAGCCATAGTAGGAGTGAGCATTTAAACCGAACTGACCATTAAACTCATAATCACCAACCGAATTATCTAAAATTTTGATTTCTATTTTAGTTAGTCATCCATAAAATACAAAAAATTCATCTGATACATTAAATTTTTTGTAAAGAAGTTCGAGATCCCAGATTAATTGAAATATATTTTAGCGTACTCTTGATTTTCTAGTAAGACTTTCAAGGCGATATTATCTGAAATAAATTCTGGATGTCTATAAAATTTATGTTAGTATATTCTGAGTGTACATTTCACCTATTTAGCTGTTAGAGCATCCGCATTGGAAGAAGAATAACTAAATGGAGGGCTACTTCCTATTTTTCTCTTTCAGGTCAGATTCTTCGAACCCACAACTCCTTTGTTACTTCTCTTTATCTCCTACATTAAAAGGACTAGTAAGACAATACTATTTTTACTTTTTTATACAAAATCCATGCGCAACATTAAATGTTTTTGTATATATACAAAAAAAATATTTAATTAAGATAATAATTTTATTTTTAATTTATACAAAGTTTGATGAAAAGTGTGCGATTAAAATTTACAAAGTAATTAGAAATAAAATAAAATTAAAGATGTCTACGTATTTTTATTTCTCCAAAAAAGCGTACCTGACTAACTGTCAACACGCGAAGAATAGGAGGGGATACATGAGCAGAAGTGTCAAAACTTGGAGTCGTGACACTCTATACTCGTTTCTGACTTCAACAGTTGGAACTTGGGAAGGAGTAGAACTGTAGAAGAGTAAAAGATGGAGGAAGAAGGAGAAGAAGAAGCTAGTCTTAGAAGCTTTCTTCGATGGGCAGCGGAGCAGGGGATCACAGACAATCTCTCATCTTCCACCCAATCGCGCTCCTGTCTGGGCCACTCCTTGTTCGTCTCCCATTTCCCCCAAGCTGGAGGGTACATTTATGCTTCTGTGTCTACATCTCGACACATACTTATTCATTTTGATGATACTCATAAACCCTAATGCAGGAGAGGCTTGGCGGCGGCTCGTGATCTACGCAAAGGGGAGTCGATTCTCCGAGTTCCAAAATCTGCTTTGATCACGGCGGAGAGTCTGGGGAAGGAAGACGAATCTCTCTCTAGGGCGCTGCGGAATCACACGTCTCTCTCATCTTCTCAGGTGCGTTTCACGGTGGATCGGAGATGGGGGTTGGATTTTTACGAGTTTATTGTGTATTCTGATTTATAACACAAGCTGTTTGTGAAAATGTCTGAATGAGACTTGTAAATTTTTCTGAATGTTTATGTTTTTGTGCCATGAACCTAGTGGACTGCTTCTCTTTTCAGAAGAATTCTGAAGAAAGATCATGGAATGGGATAAATACCTAGCTAGGACGTTTACCAAAAAAACACCAAAATATAATTGCCAAAAGATATTTAGAGGATAAAACATAATAAATCTGTTTTTGTGATGAATTTTATGTTTTAGTCTTATTTAGGTGGATTTCTTTAATGGATTAGGTGATTGGGAAGTTAAAAAAAAATCTTTCTTTTGGAGCAGATATTGGCACTTGCTTTGCTGAATGAAGTGAACAAGGGAAAGAGTTCTTGCTGGCACACTTATTTGAAGCAGTTGCCACAAAGTTATGACACTCTTGCTTATTTTGGTCATTTTGAGATCCAGGCATTGCAGGTTTTTCCAAAGCTATGACCCAAAGTAGTATACTGTTTTCTGCTATCTGTTCATTTGAGCATGAAAGATGATTGAGTTTTTTGTTTAAAGTGTTTGGAATGATTTATAGGTGGAAGATGCTATCTGGTCTGCAGAAAAGGGTGTGCAGAAGGCCAAGGTAGAGCTGAAAGAAGTTAGTGCTTTAATGCGTGAAATCAAACTTAAGCGTCATCTAATGACAAGTAAGGCATGGCTTTGGGCTTCTGCAACTGTAAGTATGTTACCTCTCACTGTAGGTATCTTAGCTGTGATATAAGTGGGCATTGGGCATGGCCTAAGTTGTAAATGACAAATGAGGGATTTTTATAGGAATGTTTATCCAGCATCATGCAATTGCTTGCCTTTTTAACTCTACTGCATATATGATTTGTAATATGGGCTTTTGCATCTGCCCAAGAGTTCATAATATTATTACCCCTGCTCCAAAAACTGAGTCATCTTTGATCAACACACAGCTTTAAAATTTTGGCAATGTACGACACTCAGAAATTATGAATCATAATTGTGTTTATAAAAAAAAAGTTATTGGTTAGACTACATTATCATGTGCTGTTTGTCGATAACTGTTTTTGGCAATTATTTTAGTATAATACAAAAATGTTAGCATTCTTTGATCAAATTTATCTCTATTTTTTCATTAAAAGTGGCATCTTTTTTGGACAAACAATATTCAAAAAATGTCTCTTTTTGGGATAGCAGAAATATCAATTAGTAGTATTAATATTAGTATTACTCTGAAGTTTCCTATTATGAGTATTAATAATAGTTTCAAATTAGAATTCTAACGCTATGTTTGGTTGGAAAGGAAAAGAAAGAAAACTAGAAGGAAAAGAAAATGAGAAGCATGTCGAATTGTACTAAGAAGAGAGAAAACCGAAATCCTCCCATTTTGGTGCAAGTTAATTAAAACTCATACTCCATCAATCTGTAAAAGATTTTGACTCCTTGCAAGTAGTATAAATACTCATTATACTTCATTTCAAAAATAATGTCAAATACTCTCAAGCTTAATCTCTCACCAGGTGAAATTTGTAGGGTCCTTTATGTCAAGGATGTAACTCTTACCCCATGTGCTAAACCTTGCTCAGAACAATTTACAAGCCTCCACAAGGCAAAAGCTACAAGTCCATTGTCTAATTATCATCTTCATGCTGTAAATATTTCATTTAACTACTAATCTCCATGCTAAATTTGTTTTGGTATTTTGAATGCTTTTTCTGAAGATATCATCTCGTACGATGCACATACCATGGGATACCGCTGGCTGTTTATGCCCCGTTGGAGATTTCTTCAATTACGATGCACCTGGAGGAGTGGAAAACACCGAAGGTCTCTTTAACGGCCCAGATGATCTTTGTGGCAGTACTGTGACACGGCTAATTGATGCCGGATATGAAGAGGATCACAATGCTTATTGCTTCTATGCTAGAAGAAACTACAGAAAAGGAGAACAGGTATTTGATATGCAATACTTCCTAATGGCTCCTAACCTCCTGTGTAAACATTCATTTTGCTATCCATTATCAATAATAGTAAGCCATTCGCCAACATGACAGACCACTACATAGTGATTATATATCTCTTCTTCCTCACAGGTTCTTCTGAGCTACGGAACGTACACAAACTTGGAGCTTCTAGAACATTACGGCTTTCTGCTGATGGACAATCCAAACGACAAAGCGTTCATTCCATTGGAACCAAACATGTATAGACTGTGTTCGTGGTCTAGCGATTTGGTCCACATTCACAACGGCGGGAACCCATCATTTGCCTTACTCTCCACTCTTCGTCTATGGTGGGCCCCACAAAACACACGGAAGTCGGTCGGGCAAAATGTCTATTCGGGAAAACAACTCTCTCCCGCGAATGAAGTCTCTGTAATGGAGTGGATCTCAGACAAGTGTCGAGCATTGTTGGAAAAACTCCCCACATCGATCGAGAGCGACAAGAACTTGCTCGACTTCCTAGAGAAGGTTCTAGAAGATCATAAAATGGAGGTTAGGGAAATGCCTCAAGAGTTGTTGGGTTTCTATGAGAGCAAGAAGTTGAGTGGAGAAGAAGAAGCTTGTGTGATCACTAGGAAAAGGTCTTTTGAGAGATGGAAGTTAGCTATTAAGTGGAGATTGAATTTCAAGGCCATATTATTTGACTGTATTTCATATTGTACATATAATATAGATGAAATCCTTTCTCAAAATTATTTAAGGGAATGAACTTGCATGAACGTGTTCAGCCGGGCGTAGACCATTACAGCATGAAAAAGCTTTCTTTGAGAATATTTGTGAATGAACGACTAGGTGAGTGTTATTACTTTTTTGGTTTAGGACTAATAGCATCAATGTCTCCGTGGTTTACAAAAGAGCACACACGCCTTCCGACTTATTTTCAAATTTAAAATCATATTTATGCCCTTCTTTCTTTTTAGGAAGCTTCACTCTTGTTTCTAATTTTTTATGTTTATACAAAGAATAAAAATAAGCTGAATACCATATGAGGAATTTACTTAAATAGTACTAAAACATAATGACTTTCTCTAGATAGCACCACATGTGTTTTTCTTTCCAATGTAGCACTTTTAGTCATTATGCATTAGTCATTATTCAAGTAATATATTCGCCATCACAAGACATTATTAAGTGCTATTTAGGGAGAAACAATTTAACTGTTATTCAGGAAAATGACTTAAGTTTTAGTGCTATTTAGTGCAAATATTTGTTAAATAAAATGACATAAACTGATAAACTCACTCCTCAAATTAAAACTTTTTACTAATTTATTTTCAAAAATAAATAAAATCCTTTTTGGGAATATAAAAAAATGAAGAATGAAAACATGATATGAAATAGAAAGTAAAAGAAAAAAGTACTTTCTCCGTCCTTCATTGATGTTTCTATTAGAGTGTTTCTATTAAATATAAGGTCCATGATCATTGGAGTGTATTTATATTATGAAAATGGGCCTTTTAAAAAAGTAAGAATTACTATTCAACATTAATGTTGGTAGTAGAATCAAAATTTCCAGTCATTGTGTCTATATAAATCATCATATCAGTATAAATCATCAAAGTGGTAAGTAAAGTAGTAAGTGTGAATCTTTGGGGTAGAAATTTAGGTATATTGGGATAAAAGTAGCTTTACTCTTTGAAGTACTCCTTAATATATTCCAATTATACTACGAGAACAAAAATACACTTCAAATTATCTTTTCAATAGATACACAAACATTTTAAAAATTTACTTTGATACTCCCTCCGTCCCTAAATATTTACAACATTTGCTTTTTCAGTAGTGTTGGAAATTTTTGTTTATTTCGATATTTTCATTGATTATTTGATAAAATAAAATATTCTTGACGCCTCTTATTTCGAAGAATTTTTCATGTAGTTTTTTTATATGTAAATTTTATTTTTTATTTCTTTACCAATATGTAAATAAAATGAATTGAAAAAATTTGCTATTTTGCCTCGCGAATACAAATGTGGCAAATAATTTGGGACGGAGAGAGTATAAAATATTATCTCAATCAAAAGACTTCACTTTGTGTCAGTACATACTTTAGGATGCAAGTAATCATTATTCAATATATTTTTAGGTAAGAATAGTCTATGGAAGACCATCAAAATATTTCAAACCAATGAACTCAAATAGCAGTGTAACGAATCTGGAATAAGGGCATTGGGTATGGGTGTAACGCCCGGGGGCGTGAGGGGGCTTTTAACGCCCCGTGGGCGTTAAACACCGCCCCCCGGCGACGTTACCCCGGCGTCATCGCCTCTGCGTCATTCGTTTGCCGCAGCTCAGCCAACCGTCATCTCTCCCCCAACGGCTATATAGCTGTTCCCCCCCCCCCATTTTAAAAAAAATCAAAATTTAAAAAAAAAACTATAAATTCCCCTAAAAAAATCATCTCTCTCACACATCTCTCTATATTCTCTCTAAAATATTTATTATATATTATAAATATTTATAAAACATATTTTAAAATGGGTTCATCTTCATCCGAAGATGAAAAAAGAGCTCTCTTTTTTCGTTGTTTCGCCACGAATTGTATACAATGGTGGGAAGATGGCCAAAAAGAAGCCGAATCCTTCCGATGACAGACCTGACGACAACGTTAAACCAGGATCAGGCGGCCGCCCACGCTTCACTTCTAATAATCCGTGTGTTTATACACCAGAGGATTTTAGTAATCGTTTTCGGATGAGTCGTCCTCTCTTTTTATGCATACTCACCGATGTTGAACGCGAGATTCCTTGGTTCACCCAACGGTTTGATGCGAGAGGCCAACGCGGGTTTAGCGTCAAGAAGTGCACTGTCGCGTTCCGTCAGTTGGCGTACGGGACGACATCTGATATGTTCGATGAATAGTTGAAGATGTCGGCTCGAAGCATCAGGTCCTGTGTTTATAAAATTTCAAAAGCTATTATTCAAATTTATCATAAAAGATATTTACGCAAGTCTACAACGAGCGACATCCAGTTGTTGCAGGCAAGACATGCCACTAAACACGGCTTTGTCGGCATGCTTGGAAGTATTGATTGCACGCATTGGGAATAGAAAAATTGTTCCACTGCATGGCACAGTCAATTCTCCCGTGGAGATCATCTCAAGCCTACCATCATGCTCGAAGCTGTTGCTTCAAATGACTTATGAATTTGGCATGCTTTTTTTGGTGTCGCGGGCTCAAACAACGACATCACAATCTCAATCAATCACCTATTTTTGACGATTGGGTTAATGAGACCGCACCAAACTCTTTTTTTGAGGGCATTTTACAAGCGTGGATAATATTTGGTCAATAGAATATATCCAAATAACTCCACGATTTTCAAATCCTTCTCCAAACCAATGGATCTTTAACACTAGACCTACAAAAAGGCTCTAGAGGCAGCGATAAAAGATATTGAACGAGCCTTTGGGATCTTGAAGAGTAGCTACACATTCTAGATCGTCCGTCGAAATGTTATTCTCAAACAAAAATGAAAAATATCATATACGCATGTACTATTCTTCATAATATAATAAAATGTATTCGATACATGATTCGTATTCGAAAAGGATGATTCATATTCAAATTCGAATCCGAATACAAATCTTATTTTAGATTCGAATTATTTTCGAATTCAAATACAAATATTAATAGATTCAATTTATTTATAATTCAAATTATTCAAATATTTTAATTTATAAATAAATTTATATATATTCTAATATATTAAATATTTGTGTACATAAAACATATTTTAATATATTAAATTTTTGGGTACATATCAATTTATATATATTTGAATATTATAATTTATAAATAAATTTATTTATATTCTAACATATTTTCACTACATTTTACCCCGAGTACATTATTTTAAAAAAATAATTTAATATCTTTAAAAAATTTGTTTTAAGAAAAAAAATTACTAATATTTTTGAATTCGAATATTCAAATACGAATTCAAATACGTCAAATATCTATCAAATCGAATACAATTGTTTTTTTAAGTTCGAATTATATACGAATCCGAATCCGAATACATATCACTTTAATCGAATACAAATCAAATAGTAGTATATTTGCTTCGATTCGTATACACCCCTACCCAGGACTTCAAACGTATTTCCAGTGCTCTAACAGCTTATTTAAAAACAGCAAACGCCCATCTTATATTTTTCAAAACGTTACTCACACTTAAATACATTCATAAAGATCAACAATAAACTACAATCGGTCTATCCTTAATCATCTCGCCAAGGGCAAAATCAGATAACAAAGTTCTCTAGCAGAGATCCCTTGTTCAACATTGCTGCACTCCACATGCCCTGAACTGTCCCCCACCGAAAAAGGTCAATTATTATCCTAAATCATAAATAGATTTAACAATATAATTATAAAAGTCATGAAGAAAAAACAAATTTATAATTGAAGCAAAAGATTCACTATTCCAATATCAAACATGGGAAATAAAGATATGGATCAGATTAATGGCTTGAATTTCTCAAGAAAAGAGAAATATAGATCGCACAGTAATTTCAGCTTCGATCAACTGGGGAAATAATCATCATATCCATTGTAAGTTCAAAGGAAAAATTTAAATTCAATTCTCAAAAAAATTGGATCAGAAACCTGGCTTGGAATTTCTCCATGAGAGAAAACACAAAGAGCGCACAGTAATTTCACCTTCGATCATCTGGGGAAATAATCATCACGTCCAATGAAAATCAAACCAAAAAAAATCAAAGGAAATCACAAAAGGAATGGATCAGAAATCTGGCTTGGAATTTCTCCGAGGAGAAAACACAAAGAGCGCACAGTAATTTCACCTTCGATCATATGGGGAAATGATCATCACGTCCATTGAAAGAAAAAGAAGAAACGAAATTCAGAAAGAGACGGATCAGAAATCTGGCTTGGAATTTCTCCGAGGGAGAAAACACAAAGAGCGCTCAGTAATTTCAGCTTCGATCATCTGGGGAAATAATCATCACTTCCGTCTCTGTCACGGATCTAACTACAAATCAAAAGCAACTAAAAAAGCAAATCGTGTAAAATATCTCCAGATCTGAATAGAGAAAGCTCCACTAGAACTAGAGCGAAACGTGAGAAGACAGAACCGGAGAGAGTAATATGTTGCATCTTCTCATACGCGACGGCCAACGGAAATTGACGCCGCCGGTAATCAGTAATAGATGCGGCCGACGAAGATTTAAACGTGAAGATCTAATGGGGAAAATGAATTAGTGAAGAAGAAGATTGAGACTGCAATAAGATTATGAGTAAGATCTGGGGCGGCTTGTGATATATAGTGGACGAGGAGAAGCTCTAGGGTTTCGACCTTAAACCCTAGCAAAAGCTTGTTCACTGAAACTCCGGGGCGGGTTAGCGGGTAGTCGGATGCAGAATATGGATATCCATTTTATTTAGGATTTCACCTTTGATTTCATTGGTCTGTATTAAAATTGTTCAATCTTGTTTAAAAACAATATTTCCGATGAATGTAAAATGGGCAAGTTTTTCATGATATTCTCCGGTGCCCCGTTTGTAAAATTGACGATTCCTACCCCCGGTAAACCCCCACTCCGCCCCGAACACACCCTCCCACCGCTTCAATTGCACCCCACAAGTTGATTTTGACTTTGAAGTCAGAATTTCACTCATATATATAGACACACACACACACACATACATACATACATATATACATACATACATACATACACACACACACACGATATTTGTTTTTCATTTTTTTACATGTAAAAACAAAATCTTTACTATATGGAGTATTAAATTTTACTTTCATTTAATTCATAAAAAGTTATTAATATACAACTTTTAAATGATTTTTACTTTTTATTTTCTCATCTCATTTTTTTGAAATTTTGAAATTTTAAATTTTATTTTTTTAGTATTGATTTTTTAAATTTTATTTTTATTTTTACATATATTATAGAATATCTTCCAAGAAAAATGATTTTAAAAAATTAATTTTTCTAACAGCCAAGTCCAAATGCCACTCCCTTTAGCTTTTCGCATCAAAATGCCAAGTGAAAAAGTCATTAGCCAAAACAATGATTTTGAGTGTTCGCTTAGTGTTAAATACGGTATTTTATTCCATAATTAGTCATCATAAATGAGTGTTTGAGTCATCATTTCATTTAAAAAATTAGAACACTTTTGTTTACTCACATTATATTATTATTGTTGTTGTAAATATTCTATTTTATTGTTATTATTGATATTATTATTGCTTCCATCATCTCCCATGGAGACAAAAATTCGCTATTATTTTTTAGGGTGTGATGGAATAAAATAAAATAGATCTATAAACTGATTGCGCTTATTTAGTTGAATTGATGAAGTAGTGGTTAGTCAATCAATTCAAGTTTCGACGCGGAGCCGGGTGTCTCTTTGGGCACAACTTCTTTAATTTTGAGTAGAGGTTAGGTCGACGTATACACCTCTCCAGTCTTGTGGGATTCAACTGAGTTGTTGTTGTATATATTGATATTATTATCATTGTTTTAATAATAATAATAGTATCATCATCATCAATTCTATTATTATTATTATTGCGACTATGAATTAGATAAAATATTATTTTAAAAATATTCAGCAATATGAATTTAACAAATTTATTTTTGTATTAATATGGAATTTAATTTTAATTACTTAATGATAAAAAGAAAAATTAAGTTGAAGATAATATAATGGACCATTTCAATATGAGGTGGTTATATTGATCATAGGGCAGTTAAATCACCCGGATTTGTTTCAATAACTTCCTTGTAAAAAGTTCTTTTGGCCATTTCTCAAAGAAAAACAAGGAGAAGAAGAAACACCATTAATCAAATACACAGAAACATTGCATTGAGAATATATAATGAGCTCTAGCGATGGGGTTTCTCAAACATCTTCAAAGAAATCAAAGAAACCACAATGTAATTCCATTTCTCCTTTCCTTCTCACATTTTGGATTTTAGGCCCTCCACAAAAAAAATATCTTTTTCATTTCCTTTCTATGAATGGATCTTTTACTATTGATGATTTTACTGTTATTCAGATTCTAGATTTACCCAGCAAGAACTTCCTGCTTGCAAGCCAATTTTAACACCAGGATGGGTATGAGCATTTAGATTTTTTATTCATAATGGCCTTTTAAATTTATTATTCATAATGATCTTTTTATAGGTCATTGCAACCTTTATTTCCATTGGCATTGTTTTTGTGCCTATTGGCCTTGCAGCTTTATCTGCATCACAAAGAGTAATCCCCTCATAAATTCTTTTACGAGCGTTACGTTTAAAAAAAAACCGCATAGATTGGTTAGTTCCACAACTTTAACAATCTTATAAACCGATATGCAGGTGGTGGAAGTTGTAGAGCGATACGATGACTTGTGCATTCCTTCAAGTAAAGAGGATGAGAGCGATTCAAATAACGAGAGGGCCAAGTTTATACAAAACGATGACACGAATAAGACATGTGTTACGACCTTGACGGTAAGTGTAATCCCCCCTAGTGATTACTTAGATGTTCTGATCTTAAGTGTATTTTAGTTCAAAGTGTTCACCTTTTTCTTCCCATGATTAACAAGTTGGTTGGCAATAATCATGACTAGATCCCCAAGAAAATGCAGAGCCCGGTTTTTATATATTACGAGCTCGATAACTTCTACCAGAACCATCGCAGGTGGGCTTTGTGTGTTTTTTTACCTCATTTGAACCTTAGTTTAAGTACTTTTAAGGATCATTCATGATGTTTGGAAAACATCCCATTAACATTCTTCTTCTTCTTAATATCATTACAGATATGTAAAAAGCAGAAGCGACAAGCAATTACGCAGCCCGAAATATGAACGTGACACAAAGCCTTGTGCTCCCGAGTCCATGAATGACAATAAGCCGATTGTTCCTTGTGGACTTGTCGCTTGGAGTTTGTTCAATGACACTTTTGGGTTTAAGATTAGCAACAGAGATTTGCCCATAAACCGAAAGGACATTGCTTGGGGAAGTGACAGAAGACATAAGTTTGGCTCTAATGTCTATCCAAAGAATTTTCAACAAGGAAGCCTTATTGGCGGTGGACAGCTTAACGAAAGCTTACCGGTTAGTGCACAGATTCTTCATATAAGTACTCCACCCGGCCCCGTCCCCAAAACGTCCCCGTTTGGATTCTCGGGGACGTCTTGACAGCTAAATCTTTTATGGCATGTTCGGGAACTTGTACTTGAATTTCAAATCCGAATTCGGCTTAAATTCCATGTTTGAGAATTTTAAAAATATAGACTTGGATTTGAATCAAATTCCTCTAATTCATAACAAAGATCAATTACAAATCCATTTACCTACTCTTAGGGTCCGTTTGGTATACGGAATTGATGAAATTTGAATTGAATTGGAATTGAAATTCCATGGGATGCAGTTCCATAGAATTGAATTCTGCCAATTTCAATTCATTTTTTGCACTATCAATATTCCAAATCCACATAATTTTTGTGCTACCAAACACCAGTTTGGAATTGAAGTCTTCAATTCCAATTCCATGGTTTGAATTTCATGTACCAAACGGGGCCTTATCGTTTGAAATTCGAGAATTCAAATGATGTTTTCATGTTTCTTGTCACAGTTGAGTGAGCAAGAGGACCTTCTTGTTTGGATGAGAACTGCAGCTTTACCAAACTTCAGAAAACTGTATGGGAGAATAGAGAATGACCTTGAAGCCAACCAGGAGATCACTGTGGTAATACAAAACAATTACAACACATATGTTTTTGGGGGGGAAAAGAAGTTAGTTATTTCGACCGCGACGTGGATTGGCGGGAAAAACGATTTCCTCGGAATAGCATACCTCACGATTGGCGGCATTTGCTTTTTCTTGGCAATAAGTTTCATACTTTTGTATGTCATCAAGCCAAGGTAAGTCTATTGTCCGTCCCAAAAAACACTTGTTATTTTTATAAAAAAAGTCATTTTACCTCTTACTTTTTAATATTTTATCTATCACATCTTACTTTTTTTACTAATAAACTACCCATCAAATCTTACTTTTACCCATCACATCAAAGAACTTTTTTAGAAATTCAATATCAAAATACACTTCCCTTAAATCTCTTAAAAATCAATAACTTCCATGTTTTTAAAACGGGAGAGAGTATGTTTTGTGTTCAGAGACATTCAATTTTGAAAAAAAAAGATGACCCCAACCCCGAGGGTCCCCTCAGACCCGGCCAGACAGTCACTGAGAGGAGGTAAATTGGATTTTATCGTAGATTGATGGCAAAGAGTAGAGCCTGCACTTGGCACTTGTAAAGGCCTTACGCTTAACATAGTATCCTCTCAGCGCAGTTGGCAGGAATCGAACTCGGGTCTTACTCCCTTGGCACTCCCTGCCTTGCCAACTGCGCAACGCCCACTGGCCGGAGACATTCAATTTTGGACCATACTAGTGGTTGGCACCATTAGTGTCTCATGGACAATATATAATTTGACAACATGTTTGTGTGCGCGCGACTGTCTCTCGTGGTGTCAACCTTGTGGTGTCATTCTTGGGGGCTAAAGCAACATTTTTCTTCTATTTTTAGTCTCATCATGTCTAGTATGTGCAGGTCATTTGGAGATCCAGCCTATTTATCATGGAACCTCAACCCAGACATGAATTGAACTTCTTCTTCACATTTGGTAAAGGCGTTTTACTACACCTTTAAAGTTCTAATTCAACTCTTTCTTTTTTTAAATATATATACTAGCATTTTAACTCGTGCGGTACATGGGATAGAACGGATTTTTGTTCATTGTTTCTTAGGTTTATCTCAGACTTTATTCTTTTAGATTCTAACTTTTACGGTACGTTGTTTTGTTGAGAGAAAAATAATTTTTCAAAAAAAAAAATCAGTTCAGTTCTACTTTTCTATATTTAATAATATAAGTTGTATAAAATTATTTTTTAGGAAAATGATTCTGTCAAAGAAAGGAAAATTACCTTTGCTAGGGGGCGAATCTTTGGATGCAATTTTTCATTATTCAGAATACGTATACATTCACAATGTTGTAATAATGCTAACATGTACTTTTTCATTTGCATTGTCAGGTAAATCAAATATATGTGCAAATTAGAAATTCGAAGATATGCACTTTTAAAGTAAAAATTGAAAGAAGATAGTGTTTATTTATTGATGAAAGTCAAAGTACTACAAAATTACCAAACAACGAAAACTACGAACCATCCTTTTATGCCACAATTCTTTAGTAGGACGAAACTTCAAGAGATTTTGTGAAACTGATGTCCGAAATTTGTAAATCAATTAATTTTTATACCTTAAAATAATAAAATCTCTATATTCCATTAGATACCAATTTATATCCTTCAAATGTGCTTTTTAACTTAGTAACGTAAATATGACTCGTGCGACACACGGGTCTGATACTAGTTTTATCATGTAGATTAGTATACAAAAAATTATCTTATTCATATTAAAAAGTTGAAGAAAAAATAACAATGAATGTGAATCATAAAAATAGTGAGATGAAAAAAATAATTTATAAATTATAGTTATAAACATAACAATTGTAATAATAATAATACATTAAAATATATCGCTTTTAGAGTAATTGGTTGAGAATTAAAAAGAGTTTGAAGAAAATAAGAGTAATTTGAAGAAACTAAAAAAAAATAGAATAATTGGAAAAAACTGGAACTAACTGAAAGTTAAGAGTTTAAGCACTAAAAACAAGGTCTAAAATTAGAGCAACTCCAAAGGGAAAAGGTAAATTGAGAAGGTATTTTGCTCATTTACCTTCTTGAAAAGGTAGATATACCTATTTATAAAATTTTTGACTCCAATGGAAGAAGGTAAATGGAAAAGGTAAGTATATGTTTCCCAAAATAAAGGTATTTTAAAGAAAGAGAAGAAATTGGTATACCTCTCCAAAATTGAGGAGGTAAATATACATCTCCATAATTAAGGAAAGTATAATACCTTCTCATTTACCTTCTCCATTGGAGGATAAACTTATGTGTAAAAAAGGTAAATTTGACAAATATTGTTCTTTACCTTTTGTTTTACCTCCTACATTGGAGTTGCTCTAAAGTATTAGTTAGAAATAGTGATCTCATAATTAAAACATGCCATATATATATATATATATATATATATATATATATATATATATATATAATTATATATTCCTTAAAAAAGCATATACATTATTTCGTTTTCCATTGTAGAATCGTTGCGGAAGGAAATAGATAAATTAAAATAGGCTTAAATGCATAATTACTAGGAGTACTCCATAATTGTTTTAAATAAATTGAGGAAAAACAAAAAGATATTCTAAAAAATTTACACATAACTTTGCCACATGTCGTATCCATGTAAGATGACATATGTCACATTCTTAAAGTTACACATGTCAAATTCTTAGAGTTAGAACTCAAATTTATATACTGTATAAAAAATGTTTTTAATTTCTTTTCCACTTTCGTACGAATTTCTTCCGCGAAGCATTTAATTAGTTGTTCCCATAATTAAAATAGTGTAGATACTTTTCTATATATATATCTTGCTCCATATTACATTTAGCCATACAACTTCACGTTTTTTTAATGTCTGGGGTATACATCCAGTTTGACCTTTTATAGTTTAACCAGACGAACATTGATTTTCAATTAAATTAAAATTATATTGTATATCAATACAAAAACAGAGTAACTAAAGTACCTAAACATATCAATCCTGGTTGAGATCTGAAGATTTATCAATGTTGTATCGCTGGCACACCAATGTCTGGTTATTGCTCCACCAACTTTCTGCTTCTTTCTCCCTGAACTTCCTCCTACTGTAAAATGTACCCAAAGTTATTAGTTACTTCTCTCACTTGTTAAGAAAATAACCCTTTACGAAACAAAAAGCCCAATAAAAAATCCCACAAAAAATGAGTGTGTACCCAGTAAAGAGGTTGTTTTTCAAGAGACGAGACCATAGTTAGGAATTACCTGAATCGAACTCGTTTGAGACTCTTTTTCCCGCCGGGCAAAGCTTTGAGGGTAATGTAGACGCCGGGCTCATACTGTTCCACCCATTCGTGTTCTGGATCCACTTCAACCTGTGGACACGCTTCATCTTCTTCTGGTCTGATCTGCCCGCGGTTTTCCTTCTTCCGCAAGGATCTAGTAGAACTAGAAATTTGAATGGGAGAACCACATACACTTTCAACTCTCCTGTCTTCTCTAGGTGCACAAATAGCAAGAATGCTGCTTGGTTGATCACCATTGAGATCTGCATTTCCTGTGGCATCTCCGGAAGTGATCTGAAGCAAACACTCAGCACCGCCGCCACAAGCTTCTTCTGACATGGCTTGAAGCTGCAACAATTTATATAGCTTCACAGATATACTCTTGATACTGAACTTTAAGTCTGCGTTTGGGTCTTGGAAAATGCTAGGGAAAAGAATGTGTTCAGACCCAAACCCAAAAAGATTCTATTTTTCCAAAAATAAGTAAATACCCTTGATGTCAAAGATTTTATGTCTTCCATTGCTGCTCTGCAGTTGGCTGATTCTTCTAGTGCCAATGACCAAACCTCCTTGAGTTTCTGTTGGCGTTCCTGGATTCTCTCTTTTCTTGATTGGCATAGTTTTTTAAGGCTATGTACCTGTAAACCACTCATCATTAGGTTGAGCTTAGCAAACTCAACAAGTTTACCTGTGGCCTATATATAAAATCTGATATTGAAGGCAGACTATTACCTGAGCTCTTAGCCTCTGGACCTCTTCAAGAAGCAACTTATCTGACTTTGAGATTCCTTGCTGCAATGGACCAGAATATGGCACAAGTTTTCCTTCCAACCCAAACGGGTCACGCTGCGACGCAGTTCGGAATTGTCTTTGCCCTCTGAAACTCCGTTTAAAACTCTCAGGGAGCGGGACCCGCCCCCATCTTGGCAAGCTGTCGAGAAGTGATGCCATGTCCTTGATATCTGTTTGGTTGTTCAATGCCTTCCCACCATATGATGAATAATCACTCATGCTAGAGCATTTCCTTCGGGGCCCCACACGGGTTGGCCTCGGGGTGCACATCTCGGTTCTCTGGAGTTGGTTGAAACACGGGTCGCATACGCGGAACGGTTTGCTTTTATTCGGCGCTAGAGACGCGTTTGGGGATTTTTTGCTGCAGCAAACACGACAGAACAAGAAACCGCAGTTGTAACAGTTGTGTTTCTTTCTGGTGATCCCAAAAGGCAAAGCGCAACCCCTGCAGTTAGCTTGATCAGTGCTGGATATGGACTTGTGCAAGCAGACCGCCGCCGTGGAGTTGGGCCCACAGGTGACGTGTTCAACCAGCCTGTCCGTAAGATGGTCGACTAGCGTAGGGGCATTTCGGTCTTTCGTGTCGCCTAATCCTAGCTGCCCGTTCAATCCCTTCCCCCACGTGTACACCCGGCCACTTGAAGTTAAAACGACGACGTGATGTGATCCCGTGGATACCTCTCTAACGAACTCATCTTCGAGTTCCCCTTGTACGACAATTACGGTTTTATCCTCGGGGTGCGGATGCCCGAGTTGCCCGTGGATCGTGCTTCCCATCGCGTACACCTTCCCGGTGTTGGACAATCCAACGGTCAGCGTCCTCCCGCAAGACACTTGGACAAAATCTACCCCTTCGAGCATCGTGACACGTGTGGGGACAAGCTTTTTTTCTCTATCTTCGTGCCCCAATTTACCCTTATCACCATCTCCCCACGCGAACAACTTCCCGGCCCCGTTCGCGTCCGAAGTGGTCTCAACAACGGCTGCGGTATGCCATGGCCCACAGGCAACCGCCTTCACCCATAACCCCTTGAGGGATTTGACCTCTTTAGGGTGAGGAAGGCTTTTCGTGTCCCCGTGGCCGAGCGCCCCGAAACTCCCCTCGCCGTAGGTGAATAATTTCCCAGTTATCGAGATGATCCCCATGTGCCATTCCCCACAGGCCACAGACGATATGATCATGCCGTCTAACGACCCAGAAACTCTATGTGGCAACCAATGGCTCCGTTTTCTACCCGTTTCACCCGCGAGTTCGACCGTTACGTAGTTGTCACCCCAAGTGTATAATTCGCCGGAATGTGTCACGGCGCACATTTGGTATTCCCCGAAGGCGACAGATTTCACACTGATCCCACCAAGAGATTCAACTATTTTTGGGTTGGTGACATCCATGTCTATTTTGTGCCCTAGTCTTCCGCTCTTCCCCTCGCCCCAGGAAAAGACCTCGCCCTGTCCCGTCACTAGGGACGCGTGGGTCCTACCTACGAACAATGCTTGTACGTCAAGCATTGTCGTGGACTCGAGCACCTTGGGGATCAAGGAGTCTAACTTTTCACCCCCTCCCGCTAAAAATCCTCCCTCCATCCCTTCTCCCCAAACATAAACGTCTCTCAAGACGTGCCCCGTTCTTGGGGCGGGCTCACGAACGGATCCCCCAAACACGGAAAGTAAATCGCTCTGGACCTCGGACGTAGCAAAATCCGTTTCGCACTGGTTTATATCGTCTGGCTCGGAACATGGAGAGGAAGGGCTCATCACATCGGCTCCATTTTGCATGTTCGATAGATTTGCATCGGACAATATGCTGTCCGAAGAACACGACAATACGTCACAATGACCCCTCCCTGAAAACGACTGCTCCGGACTTCCCGCCAAGCTCCGAACCTTCAATATTTACAAATTATTAGTAAAGAATCATACTAAAAGAATGAATCAAATCGATTATCTATTAATTATGAACCAAATATCATTTCTCTAATTTTTCGACGCGAGATACTTTAACACGAAAACAACTAGTTTTCTTTATCCCAAAAGTAGTCATTACATGCTACCAAAACAAAGTCCAAATCAATCATGAACATATAATCAAGTGAACCAAGAACATATATAGTACCTTGCTTGACCTAACAGGCTCCATAGGAAGACCAAGAATCTGTCTCCTCCTCACACAGCTAGCCGGGCTATTAATGCAGCTTTGAGCTCCCCGTCTGTGTCTCGGTCTTTCGGTCCCCGAGAACCGGTTTTGGTGGCTCTTCGATATTAGAGCTTTCAACCCTACAAACCATGACTCTGCCTGCATTTTGTCCTTGCAAATCTGTTCACACACACACATACATATAATCTCGGGTAAATTCCACAGCGGTAGGGCTATACATTGAAGAAGAAGAAGAAGAAGATTTTTTTTACCAGGTCGAAGAACTGTTCGCCATTCGCGTACACAAGTGAAATCACCTGGCTTTCTCTATCAGGCTGAAGTTGTTTCTGAAGATGAATTTTCATTAAATTTCACAACAACAAAAAAATTGTTGCAGATTTGTTCCAGTAGAGATGCTTACAGATTGTTGGCCATGAGTAATGTCTGTGATTGAACTCAGCTTCAGGTGTTTTTCCTTTTCATCAGAGTACCAAATTAAAAACTTCTCATCCTGAAAGTCCAGTCATGTCGAGTTGTCAATTTTCGCGAACAAACGCGTCTGCTACAATAACATCAACCCAGTAGAATCCCACGTACAAGACAGAGGGGTGAGTGTATGCACACTCACCTCTTACTTGTATCTATAATAACGCACAAAGTGTGTTCGCAACAAAATGTATGTTTGTGGAAGAGACTGTCGCGATGCAAACCAAAATTAGAGTGACATATGATTTTATATGGTTTTATGTTGTTAACTAACTAATCGATTGGATTCCACCATTGTAAAAAAATGTGGTCGTGAAGATTTCGGGTTGTGTGAAGGATTATTTCATTAATTCAAACATGTTTGGCATTGAATTTGTGGTATGTAAGTGAGAATTAAAAGATTATAAAGCCAAAAAAAACATAATTTCTTTTCTCAAAAATGCTTTAAAATGTCAATATTCTGTTTAATGAAGTGTTTACCTTCTGCAGTAATATTTCTTTAGCATTTTTCAAAGTGGTTTTTTCTCTTATTTTCCTTGACTAAAATAAGGATTATTTTGACACCCGAAAATAAGTGTAATTATAATACCCGAAAAATACTTGTCAATTGCCTTCTTTAATTTACCTGGGACAACCTGAAAGGACAAAACTTGGGCTTTCCTATTCTGCTGTACTTCAAAAGATGCCCTCCCTTCTTCAATCCAACAATTGCCTGCTCAAGTATGTCCCCACAAAAAAAAAACTTTATTTAAAAAAAAAAATTAAAAATATACTCTTCATTCTAAAAAACGCTTTTTTCTTTCATTATTTTCACTTCTAATAAAACACTTCCATTTTTTATTATTAAAAAGCCATTTTTACACTTACCATTTTATACTCTACCTATCACATCATACTTTTTGTCTAATATTTTATCCATCATATCTGACTTTTACCATCAAATTAATTTTTTTTCTCTAAATAATGAAACATATTAGCTCTACTTTGAGTGTAGACGTACACATATACTCCCCACACCTTACTCTCCTGAGTAAGGTTTGACTGAGCAAAATCTCTTATATATGAGCTTTTATTTGAGTTAATTTCTTTAACACCCTATATATCAAAGCCTAATTAAGCTCAAACTTGTGATCGGAATCAAAGTCTGAAAAAATGTTAATACTCTAACACATTTTCAGAAAGTGAAATTTGTACGAAATAAGACTAAAACATAAGTACGTCATATCCTAATGTATGACTTAAACTATATTATTCCTTAAATAATGTTTAATAATATCTAGTGGTGGATATTTACTTGAGAAAGGTAAATTCCGCTTTGAGGTATGTAGCTACATATATTGAATTGGCAGCAGAGGTAAAAGGTTTGATAATCCATAATAATTAATGTGGGAGTAAAAGAAAAGTGGAAGAAAGAGAAGAGTAGGTACCTGTTCAACAGCCCTGTCAGAGGAGGAGGCCACTGCAGCAGAAGAAGAAGAAGAAGAAGACAAGAGCTCTTCTCCCATTATATATTTTCCTAGCTGGGATGAAATTTGCCTTAAAACCAACAAAGAAAAACAGTCTTATATAATGAGCAGAGAAGAAAGAAGAAGAAAGAAGAAGAAGAAGAAAGAAGAAGAAGAATTTGTAAGCATAATATTAGGGGATGGGCAGTTGGGCGCCGTTTGTTTGATTGATTTGACTCATACAACTTCTACTTGCCTTTTTTCCCCTTTCTTCCTCCCTCCCTCCCTCCCTCCATGTATCTACTACCTCTCTACTACACACACGCTTTATCTTCTCTTTGTACTTGGCAACTACCTAATACTCCGTCTCTTCTAAAATCATCTTCTCAGTTCGGTTTATGAGTGATAGGATTCAGGATTGGTTAAAGATAACTGGATTGGACTATAAGACACTTGGGCTGAACCACATTAAAAGATTGAATTCAATCGATTACTTAGTTCAAATCAAGAACTTAAATACCCATTATTTTTCTCACACTTTTTAGATGCAGGATACTCTTTAACAATGAGATTTGATTGGAATTATTTTTAATTCAATTTATTTGATTATAGGTGTGAAATTATATTAATAGAGAAAAAGTGTGATGTGATAGGTAGGTTAAAAATTAGTAGGGGTAAAAGTGACTTTTTAAAAGGAAAAGAGAAATGTTTTTTGGGACGGATGAAAAAAGAAAGGGGAACTTTTTGGCGGGACGGGGAGAGTATGTTTCAAAACTACATCAAAAGTTCTACAAAACAAGATGTGACACGACTATATTATTTTATCAAATAACTAACGAAAATAAGTAAAGAAAATGATTAAAATTTGACTAAGTGAATAGTGTCTCAGAAGATCATTTTAGAATGGATGAAGTACTAACTTTTCGAGAGAAATACTAAAGTAGAAGTACAACATTACTGAAAATATATCAAAATATAAGTTTCATGTTTCTCTTCCCGAATTAAAAGTTAAAATGCATATACAATGTCAATCTTGACTCTATACATTATCAAATAGTAATGCGAAATTTTCATATATAGTGTCACATTATCACAGTGCAAACTCCTAATTTGAAAATAATATGAAGTTTCTATTTTGGTAATTTCTTTATATTTTTCTCCTATTTAGAATGCATGATGATTTATTTAACTTCTGTTTGCGTGTGCTTTTTATTTGGTCATTTGATAAAATAAAATATTCTTGTCACCGCTTATTTTGTAAAACTTTTGATGTAATTTTTAAATATGTAAGTTTTAACTTTTATTTTTATACTAATTTGTAAATAAAATCATTTTAAAAAGATGAGGCTTTTCACATAAAAATGAAATAGAAAGAGTTTTGATAAATGGAGAGTATATTCTCATCACTTTCGTATATAATTTTTTACAATAAAAAAATGTTACACCATCCGTTTCCCAGTTTTTGTCCACTTTCAAAGTGGCATAATCACTAATATGAGGCCGGTTTAATTTATATGATTTCTTACACACTAAAAATATTACTCTTAATTATTTGGCTATGATTTTTTTTATAAAACAACTATTAATCACATGTATTTTAGGAAGTACTCCGTGTGTGTGTGTGTGTGTGTGTATCATAATATTTGTATAGTCAAAATGAATTTTTTTTTTCAAGATTGGGCATGCTAAAAGCAAACCAAAAATGAATTGGACATAAATAATGTTATATGCATGCATGTATAGGGGATATAGTAAATGTATATACATGATTGGCAGCTTATACTCCACCCTAAATGCTTGGAGAGTGGGATAAAGTACATACATGCATCATGCATGCATGCTTATATGTCATCCTTACATGCATTCTAATAGCATCCCACATCATATCACATAACATTAACCCTTCTTATTGAGGATGGTGGAGGCATAAACTTCACATATTCCATATATGTTTCATATATATCTCATTTCTATTTTTACAATATTTATTTTAAGAAAATAAAAAAGTATGTAGGTGGGTGAATTTTGTAAAAAAAGGTGAGTAAATGTTGTGCACCACATGTTTTTCTCAAAAAAGAAAAAGAAAAGGAACATTGATTCGATTTAGTATAAATGTCCAAATACCAACTCAATCAAAAGATTGAGCTTAATTATAATTATAAGCGCAAAAAAATGGTTTATACTTTAATACGCGCCTTCACGTCCATATAAGATTTGAGTTTGCTCATACCTGAATGGCTGAATATTAAATTTTTTAAGGCTAGGTGAGACTCGAACTTGTGACCTTTTGATCAACAAGATTTTGAATTGATACTATGACAAGACTTTTGATTAACAAGATTTTGATACTATATCAAGTGATGGGTGTATTCCACCCACGACCGGCCAAAGGAGAAGACCAATTAGTTGACTGGTCAATCTCGAAAGTCTTGTAAGGGAGACTTAAATCATCAGCAAATCGATATATAATCGGCCAAAAGATGACCGGTATACTTCACGAAAAAATATACCGGTCAAACTACGTTGTCCCCCTATTTATTCCCAGACTTCGATGAATTCATCCCTCGGAGATTACCCGGTGTAGTTTCTAGGGTTGGAAAGTGTCGGCAGAAGAGAATCTAAGAGGGCTTGGCGTGTAGCGACCCATGTCAGTAGAGGACAACTGGAGATGCTGGAGAATCCATCCAAGGCACTACTCGACAAAGGGAATAATCCCCCTCACAAGGCGACAAGGCAGCTCAAGGACGAAACCAGTCACCTCGCACCACATCAGCAGCATGCCCCCACGTGGGCGCATGTGGTCTTGTCCCCCTTAGCCTAGTATAAATACTTCTGTAAACCTCAGGAAGAGGGATCTGAATTCATTCTCTCTAAACTCCCTTGTAAAAGCACCTGTGCATTCTCCGTTATAATATAAATTGGGCTACAGGTGTTCCACCTAAAGTCCTACCGGTCAATCTGCGTGTTTTTACCTTTCTTACTTTATCAAATCAAGCAAACTATTCTAGACCCGGTCTAGTATAGTTTGACCGGTCAAGTAATTTACACCATCATCAAGAAACTAACTCTACTAAAACTCAGTCATGTGGCTCGAACTCACGACCTCGTGGTCAACAAAGTTTTGATACTATACCATTTCAAGGAAGTAAGTCAACTAAATAAAAACTCAAGTTTGTGATTGTAAATAGTAAATACAGGAAAGATTTTATATTCTAACAATAACAAAAATAAAAAGAGATCGCAAATTTGATTTGGTATAAAAAATGAAAAATACTAAAGTATGAGTACAACGAACATTGAAAATATATTAAAATAAGAGTTTCATATTTTTATTCCTGAAATAGGAGTTAAAATGCATTAAATTACAAATCATGACCATATACATTACCAAAAGGTATAGTAAAATGCAAATGCATGCATAGTGTCATATTATCACAATAGTGCAAAATTCTATTTAGAGAATAGAAATATAGAATTTCTATTTAGATACTTTCTCTATGTTTTGCTCCTATTTAAGAAATAAGAATATAGAACTCTTATTTTTATACTTTTTCCATATTTTTACTTCTATTTAGGGTGATTTCTTCAAAAAAAGAAAAAAGTGAGACAACTATTACCGAACCCGAAAAGAATATAAATGCTCCGAATGAACGTTTTCTAGTTAACGTACTACCGCATTCTCGATTTTGTCATATCAGATCAGATTCGATGAGATTGATATTCAAAAAAAATATCATGTGAAAGGAATTGAGGCTTTCTTATTTGTGTGGAGAAAATGAACCAGAACAAGACTGTTTGCAAGATGTGCACGTGTCTAGAGCTCTCAATTAATTATATGACCCAATATTTTTGGGTGTTAATCTTTATGACTATGTGACATGTGAGAATTATCTACTAGGATTCAAATATTCCCTATATACTAGTAATATGCTTGTAATGTTTTTATACTACAAAAAAAAGTCTTATAAGTCAAAGAATTCTGTCAATATATAATACTCAAAAATAGATATAGGAATAGAACATAATGTCAATACTTTTATTTAGTGATTAAAGTATAGGGGATCCTAATTTTAGTTATATTTAGATAAATCTCTTTTCGGCATTTTATAAATTGGTTTTTTAAATAAATAAATACGGACCAAATATTTCCATAGTCAATATTATTGATTGTAAAAGTTTAAACTTAGTATGGAGTACTAATTTTCAAATAAAGGCATTCTACACAAAACAAAAAGATGGTGGAATGGTGATATGACAAAATCTAAGATTGCCCAAGTATTGAAGTAATTTTTTGTAAAAGGCTAAAAAAATTTAAAATAATGAAATGCTAAAATGACATGGTCAAAAAGAGTATCGAACTCTCTCTTGTGATGCTCTAAGAGCGTCTTTAGTGGCAGGTTTTACCGAGTTGTTTTGTGTAAAAAAGATGATTTGGAGCTTATTCGGTGTAAATGTGGAGCATCAATAGCTTCATTTTTCAAAAGAATTACTTAGTGAATCACTCATATCTTAGCTTAGAATTTCTAGTAAGATGCATCACTAAAGATGATGTACGATTATATTGTGTGTACTGCCAACACAATAGAGACAATAAATTGGGCTTAAATGGGCCTAGGCGCTAATTAGTGTCGTGGATCCAAGTTATTACATGCTCCCCACATCTTATCAACTTTGATCCCGTGTCGATAGATTAATTTAGAATAATGAAAATTGTACTCCATCCCTTTTAAACTTATCTTTGCAAACATTATTTGAATGGTTAAATTTTAGGAAAAATTTATAACAATACTTTAACAAATCTCTAATATAACAAGGATACTCCAAAAATTAATAAATTACACCATTAATCTCACAATTGCTCCTTTTATACAAAAGCACACCACCCGTAATATCTAAATGGATTTTTAAAGTGATGATTTAAAGAAATCCTATTTTTAGTTTTCATAAACAAATTAAATGACTTATTGCTCCTTCAACTCAAATATTAATCACAATTAAGGCAAGTCATTTTCAATTCAAATTCTAAAGTTTAATGTTGAAAAAAACTCTAAGAGCTAACTCTAACGGAGCTTTTAAAATGTACTGTATTTTTTCTTCACATACCAAGTTGATTATACAGCTAAAGAGAAAGATGAAGACAGAGAACTCCAAACCAAATGGCCAAACAGGCAACTCATTAAACGACAGAGCCTAATGAATTTGCTAATTACCAATAATGAATCGATAGATATTCATCCATTATTTTTTTTGGAGGGGTATCCGTGATTAGTTTAATGGATATTCAAGAATTGACAAATTGAATATAGGGAGTAATAATCGAATTATCATCCAGTCCCAATCAATTTAAATTGTTTGCTGTTGTTTATTACGGAGTATATAAAGTATGTTTGATTCAACGAAAATGTTTTGTTGAAACTGGTTTTTAGTATCAGCACATGATACTCGCTCATTTGGAGCTCTTTCAGTATTCCAAATGAAAAATTGATGGTACCCCTAACCTCTTCCATAAATCCCCCATCCCACGCGTGAACCCCTACCCTAGACCCTCCTTACTCCTCCAAATGTATGGCTATTACGCAATGCATAATAGCCACATATTTGGAATCGGTAAGAGGGTGGGGGGTTCAGGGAGGGGTTAGGAGGTGCGAACCATCAATTTTTCGAATGAAACGCCGAAAAAATTCTAAATGAGCAGGTGTCATCTGTTGACACTAGAAACCAGTGGCAACAGAAGCTTTTCGTTGATTCAAATTATTTATAATTCAATTTATTAGAAAATTGGTTTGGATTAAAAAATAACTTTCATACTATTATGTGACTAGTGACATTAAAATCATCAACAAGAATCACTTTAGAGCAATGGAAATAGGGTGACGCCGGGGGCGTAACCCAGCGTTTAACGCCAAAACGGCGTCAAACACCGCCCCCTGCGGCATTATTAGGAGGGTGTCACCCCTAATGCGTTAAACGTTTGACGGGGAGGAGGAGTCGTTATGCGCAGTATTCAAAGCCCAAAGGGCCAAATTAGCCGTTAGGCTATTTTAAAAAAAATTTTTCAATATTATAAATAACCCTTCTTTTTAACTCAAAAAACACACTCAACATTTCTCATTCTCTCTCTATAATTCTTTCAAACTATATTCTATTTATTTAAATTATCTCTACAAAATATTAAAAAAATGAGATCATCTCCACCTGATGATGAAAAGAGAGCTTTCATTTTTCGTTGCCATGGGTTGTGATGGGTATATCCCTATACCCGGCTCGGACAACCGAAAGGGACAGGTCAAAATATGACCGGTCACTTTCATCAATCACCAAATGAGGTTAACTCTTCGATTGAGACGGGTCAAAAGTTGACCGGTCACTTTCCTTGAAAAAGTGACCGGTCACATTTTGGGCGAAAGCCAAAATATCACCTTATATTACGAAGGATATTCCGGAAGACCAAAGAGACGAGTTGAGCTCAAGAAATGACTGCTTAACCTTTGAGAAAAGGTGATCGGTCATATCATCTTACTTGGCAAACATTGGTCCAGTCTCTCATGCATGGTGAACCACGTCAAAGATCGAGGGACCATCCCGCCGCTCATCCATCACGAGGCATACAGTGAAAGGGATATTTGTCACCTTGCAGGGTTGATTGGACTGAGAATATCCATTTATAGTCTTTGATTGAACAGTATCTTGGCTTGTAGCTATTGAAATCAATGATTGTACAGTGTTCCCATTAACTACAATGACCTTCCCACGAGCTTCCTATTTTGTCCATTGATGAACAGGGAAAGGTCACAAATCCTCCTCTATAAATATGATGATATTTGATAGAGGAAGGGATCCATTCTTTATCTCACCAAAACTAGTACACTCTTGAGACAGAGTAAGAAATATATTTCGGACTGAGGAGATTTACCCGGTCTAGGTCAGACTTTGTGTTCTTGTTGTGTGTTTTATATTACGGGTCGAGTGTGTTTAGGTCAGATTCGGTCAACCCGCCCATCTATTTTTACACCATCAGGTTGTTATCAATTTTTTGTCATGAATGTAAGTTTGTATTCAATATAATTTTTTATTAAATATAACTAAATAATTAAATTTTATTAACTTAGTATTAGAAGATGTATATTTAAAATGTAAAAGATGAAGGTTTAAAACCCCAAATTTAAGCCCCGGGACTTCAAACTCATAAGGGCACTGGAAATGGTCATAATGCCCGGGGTGTTTTAGCTGTTTTTTATGCGTCAAAAGTTTAACGAAGAGAGAATAGAAATAGTGTGTCCCTTCATTAAAAAATAAAAAAAATTACATTAATCCCATAAGACTAAAAAATTGCTCTTTATATTATTTTTATTTAAAAAAAATAAAACATATACCAACACAAATTTATTACTCTATATTTTGTTGTTTAATGTAATGTTTTTTGTTTAAATTTTTTTAGTGATGTAATTTTTTTGTTTTTTAAATTTAACGTACTTTTTTTATTGACTATATTTTTTTATTGACTGTATTTTTTATTTAATGAATTATTTCGATTTGCAATATGTCATTACAACCCAAATTTGAATGAAGATACTTTTAGTCGTTTGAATAATCAGTAATTTCTTCATAAAGTAATACTCTATATAATTTTTTTATTTTTGTTGTAATTACTCAAATCTTATTTTGTTAATGTACTTTTTATTGATTTTTTTATTTAATGATTTATTTTTCATTAAATTCAATTAATTAATAAAATGTTATTAATTTAAATCTAGAAGATGTATATTTAAAAATGTAAAAAATAGAAGTTTGAAGTCTCAATTTGAAGTCCCAGGCTTCAAGCCCATTTTCAATGAAATTCTATTGTATGTTAAAGCTGATGTAACAGAGACAAGGTTTGAAGTCTCGGGGCTTCAAGACCAGGGGCGGACCCAGAACTTTTGAACCATGGGGTCGCATTCTAATAAATTCATATCAAACCGCAACATTTTTAAAATTAAATAAAAAATACTTCATAGTATACTCCCTTCATCCCACAAACTCTTTCTCCTTTCTTTTTTTCTTTGTCCCACAAAATCCTTTCTATTTTTATTAAAAAACTAATTTTATCCCTACCAATTCTTACTATACCTATCACATCATACATTTTTAGTCATCTCATTAAGATTATTTTTGGAAAGTCAAGACAAAGATATCCCTTCGTTAATTCTCCTAAAGTCTAAATGGGAAGGACATTAAGGGTTGGGGAAGTATAATATTAAAGATTTAAAGTTCACATACACCGTAAAATCACAAACTAATAATACTCTTTCATTAAAAATATAAAATACGTATTTGAAAGTCTAGTTTTCATATTTTGAAAGTGATTTATTATAATACTTAATACCTTTGTTTCCTATATTGAAATTTAAATAGTTAAGAGCATTATAAATTTACAACAAAACTCAATCCTTTTAACATATACACGATCTTACAAAATGTAAATGTAATTCACAAATTAAAAATTGAAAAGAATAAATTTAAAAATTCCCAGTTCACAAATAACAAATCCAAATATCCAATTCCCATTCAATCATGCAAAAAAAATTGTCTCTTGAAGAGTGAAGAACAAAAAATACACAAAAAAGAAGCCTTAGTATATATAGAGATTCCGAAAAACAAAAAAATGCTTGCAAGATATAAATCTAATTCACAATATACAAATTGAAAAAAAAAAATTTTAAAATTCACAATTCACAAACAAATCCATATATCCAATTCATATTCAATTATGTTTTAAGAAACCCTCTCTTAAAGAGGAAGAAGATCAAGAAAAGAATACACAAAATAAATAGCTTTGTGGGAAGTTTTCGAAAAAAACAAAAAGGACTCTGTAATCAGAGTCGAACACAGGATCAGGCCTGGCGAGAGAGCTTGCGATTTCCACTCAGGCTACTAGGTTTACTCCTTCATACTGCGTTTTGTGCAAATATATTATTACTAAGTACGTAAACCTATATGTATATATATAAAATTATAAAATTTCCGTGGGGTCGCGTGACCTCATATGACTCAACGTGGGTCCGCCCCTGTTCAAGACCATTACCACTGCTCTATCAGTGAATTTGTAAAGTTAGTTAAAACTGACGTGACAGAAAGAGAAAGTTTGAAGCTCCGGGCTTCACAGGTATTACCAGTGCCCGAATCCAAAGAAGTAATGTGTGGCACTGGGTTTAAGCACTCGATCCTCTGTCCCTTGTCCTAATTCACCCTCACTCATCATTTAACACAAATTCACCTCAAGGGAAGGTGGGATATGGGCATATGTACATAGGGGGAGGGTGGTGAGGGTGGGTTATGTGCCACAATTTTAGGGATGAGACACGGAGTTGAGACAGGGAATGTGGACAAAAGATCGTGTGCCGTGCCCGGGGCTGTGTGTCAAAAGAACATGAGTAATGCTAGAGTCACAAACAAACAGTTCACAAAAATTCACAAACTTACCACAAAAAGCAAGTTTGTGAAGTTTGTGACTCTAGCATTTTTTTCCAAAGAACATAAGTCATATGAATTCTTTCGTCGCCTAGTTTGCCTCGCTTCTTAAGATTCATAGTTCAAACTGCTTTTGATTTCAAAAAATTGCATCCTTTTCATCATATCTCGCACATTTGCGTTCAAATGGCGTAAAATCTAAGCACTGTTTGGGATTTCTAATCACATTTCGCCACACGCAAAAACACACACACACACACAAGCAGTGGCATTTTTTACAGATAGAGTTATATATATATATATATATATATATATATATATATATATATATATATATATATATATATATATATATATATATATATATATATATATATATGAATTCTTTCATTGCCTAATTTGCCGCACTGGTTAAGATTCATAGTTCAAATTGCTTACCTTCAAAGGTCTGCCCGAAGCTCCAATTTTTGGGAGCAACACTGTAAGAAGTGAGGGTGAGTCGATCGCTCGTGGTTAACTCGAACGAAAGAGGTTGGTTTTTGAAGTCGGCATTTATGTGCCAATTTTGCCCCCAGTTTCTGCCCATGGGAAGCCACCCTGTTTGCGTACCCTTGATTTTCACTGCCACCACGTCGCCCGCACCAGCGACATTGCTGATTAGCACTGTCAGGGAGATCCCCGCTCCCGTTATCGTGAACCTCACTCCCCCTTCCTTTCTGCACTTAATTCTGTTCAAGAAAACCAACCAATCAGCCGATCAAGCAAGTGAGAAATGGTCTATAGCTTGGATCAAGAGATGGTTTATGAGAGCAAGATGTTTACAGACTTGGAATATCAACCATTGGTCACTCATTGTCAATTTGACAATGTCTTACTCCGTATTTCTTTAGAAATAGACAAAGAAGGACGCCAAAGTTGAGTTTATGACTCCGTATTTTTTTAGAAATAGACAAAGAAGGACGTCAAAGCTGATAATTAAAGTTAAGAACGAGATGGTGGTCATGGGTCTGTTTGGGAATAACGTTAGAGGTCAGCGTTAGCATTTTGAAAAAGCTATCAACAGGAAGCGTTTAGCATAAGTTAATCTGTATCGTTAACGTTTTATCCAAAACGCTAACGCTAATAAAAAACATTATTCCCAAACCAGCCCATATCAATGAATATTGTTAAAATATGGAATTCACTAATTCAGAGCCTTTAATTTACTACTCCCTCCGTCTCAAAAAGTCTTTCCTGTTTCATTTTTTGTGCATCCCATAAAACATTTCTACCGACGTCTAAAATGCCTAAAATTTACAACATTTCTTCTTTATTGTGGGTAGAAGTTAATTTGAAAGTTTTTTTGGCATTCAAGACGGGATAGAAGTGTTTTATAGGATGCGCAAAAAATGAAACAGGAAAGACTTTTTGGGACGGAGGGAGTATGATACACCCTGTATTATTCATTGGAATATTAAATATACTACGTAGTACTCCGTAAATAATACGGAGTAGTATTGTAAAGTACTCCGTATCTTCGTAGTATTTACAACAACAAAAAAGTCCCTAGTGGTTTTTTACTCAAAAACTCGTGTCTCCACAAACAAATTAGAGTTCTACGGTACTCCGCTCATAAAATTAATTGCTCTTACGTCTATTTCTCTTAAACCTCAACCCCCACCCACTTACACCTCAGCCTCCTAAAATTACTTTGTCAACCGGCGAGGCGGCGAATTATGGGTGGGGCAAGGGGTAAGGACGGAAGACCATCAACTTTTCGAATGAAAGCATAAAGTTGAATAAACTTGGACATAGAGTGATTATATAATTACCCAATTCCATACTCCCTTTGTCTTAGAATTATCATCACTCTGAAATCTCAATAATTTTTATATGTTTGTTTTTTGATTGTTTTGATCAAACAAAATGTTTTAACACTTCTTATTTTGTACTTAAGATGCATTCCATAGTTTTTAAATATGTAATTTGTATCTTTTTTTAATACTAATTTGTAAACAAAATAGTTTAAGAGCCTAGAATTTGCAAGTTGCTCCAAGTGAGACAATAATTTGAGAAAATTTTTTAGAACTAGAAATTAATTAAACGAGTAAGAAATTAATGTTTATGCCTGGTAACGGGACAATGTAGGGTAGAATTGCCATGGGAGTAATGTTAAGAATGATACCTGCGATACTTAATCGGCATATTTGAAGCTTTCCAAATCGCAATCTTCTCGAATGCCTCGATTGGCAGCACGAAATGCGGATTGGGCGGGTTGCAGGGGCCGCCGCCGCCGCCGGATTCCAAGCCGTAATTGGGAGCACAGAAGTTCGTCGCCGTCACAATGATGGAAGTTCCGGGGAGGCACCACTGCGTGTCGTCCACGCACTTGACTTCGAAGCAGGCGCCGCAGATCTGGCCTCGATCGAACAGAACCGTGCTCAGCCCCGCCGTGGCCTTGCCGTAGCCGCCCTTCTCCAGATCCCCGAACCCGCAGGCCCCGCCGACAGCATCTCGCGGATCCTCCGGGGCGTAGAAGGTGGCGCGAGCCGACCGCCACTCCGATTGCAGGGGAGCGGCGCCGGCGGACGGCCAGTGGTAGTGGGAACGAACGGGCGGAGGTATCGTGCAGAGTATGACGGCGGTAAGCAGAGAAACGATCATATTACTGTTCGGATTCGGTCGGAGTAATTCCCGGCGGGGAAGAAGCTGAAAGAGAAGAACCTCAGGGAGGGATGAATGTCGGCGCCGGTGTCTTTGCACGCTCACCGGTGTTGTTTTTTTTTTTTTTTTTTGAAAACGCTCACCGGTGTTGTTGGGGAAGGTAGAGCAAATATTTTTGGGAAAATGCCCAAAACGGTAAAATACGGAGCTTCAAAAATGATAGGCGGCCAAATTTTTTTTAGAGAAACTTTGGAGATGATTGTAATCCGATTTTGGTTCTACAATTCAAATTTTAAAGGAAAATGCTTAAGAGGCACCACAGGTGCCTCCAAGTATGCCACCCTATTTATTTAAATTTTATATTTTTTTTCAATTTTCTTAGACTTTTTGTCTTCCAGCTGAACAAATTCCCAATTCTCTCTCCATTCTCCCGATTCAACCTCCCCAAGCTCCCCATTCCCAAATTTTCCCAATTCCTAATTCCCAAATTGTCCGCTCAACCTCCAGCGACCTGTCCCCATCCCTCCACCTCCAGCGTCGGCCCCTCCACCTCCAACGACGTAATCGCCGGCAAACTCCCCAACCCTCCACCTCCAGCGACTTGTCCACACCCATCCACCTCCAGCGCCGGCAGCCCCGGCCCAACCCTCCACCTCCAGCTCCGACAGCCACATAATTTGGGTATTGTTTTCTTTCAAAAATCAAAATTGCCCTCAAACAATGCTCGTAGTGTTAAATTATTGCACGTGCATATGAAAGCTATTTATTGTCATAAATTCCTTTCTCCTATGATAGTGTCTTCTTTTTTTCTCTTTAACCAGCCCTGCAGTGGTAGCAAAATCTGTGGCACTTGCTTGTTATTTTTGCTTACTTTGTGAATTTTATGGCATAGATGGCTAAGTTCTGTTATTTGAACTTCATATAACATTATTGTCTATGAAAGGGGTCTGCTTGTTATTTTTGCTTACTTTCTGTGAATTGTATGTCATAGACGATTAACTTCTGTTTATTGAACTTCATATATGATTATTGTCTGTGTAAATATTTAACTTATGTTAATTGAACTTCATTTCAGACGATGTCTTCGCACGGTTAATAGTGTGTGTCCAAATAGTTTGGAGAAGAAATGGGAAACAATTGTTGTCAATTTTATTCCGCAACAGGACTCTAGGTTTGTTCGCCATTACTTCGTTATGCTACTCCCATGGACGGGTGAAAATCATACCCCCCTACTTATTTTAATACTATTTTCCCTTGCAGGTATGACAATTGTGGAGTGATGGTGCTTGCATTTCTAGAGTCTTTGTTGGTTGGCTTACCATTAAGTCCAGACTGTAGTTCTCAACACATGGCTGATTTCCGATGTCAATTTGCAGCTAGGTTATGGTGTGGAAGGAAAACAACCAATATTTAGTTTTTTTACTTTACAATTTTAGGGGTCTTTGATTTTTGTGAAACTCTTTGTAATTGTTTTTGTGCTTTGTAATGTATTTTTTGGGGAAACACTTTACATTTTTTTGAAACCTTTGTAATGAGGCTTTTATCATCATGAATTTCTACTTGTTAATGCACAATTTATTGCTGTGTGTGATGACTGATTTACCTTAGTTTATGACTGGATTACAAATTTACTTTCAGAGCCCTCACAGAGAATAACTGTCTATTTTACCCGTTACACAGAGTTTTAATGTATGTGACGACAGAGTTACATAATATTATGCACATACACCATCTTTAGAATCTTATCACCATCTTCATAACATTATTCACATACACCATCTTCTAGATTTCGTAAAACTCAAGTCATGTTATGCACTTTAGATTTTTTTGATTTTTTTTTGTAATGGGGCTTTTATCATCATGAATTTCTACTTGATAATGTACAATCTGTTACTGTGTGTGATGAATGACACACCTTAGTTTATGACTGAATTACAGATTTACTTTCAGATCCCTCCCAGAGATTAACTGTCTATTTTACCCATTACACATAGCTTTAATGTATGTGACGACAGAGTTACTTAACGTTATGCACATACACCATCTTCAGAATCTCATCACATATGTGGGGGTCTTGTATAGCTAAAAACAAAGTTAAAACGCATACATTAGATTTCTTGGTGCTCACATGGAATAACTGTCTATGTCACAGACTTCACAGAGACTTAATGTATGTGAAGATAGAGTTACATCAGGTTTACATCAGTTTATGTGCATAGAACTCAGAGAAAGTTATAATATTTGTTACATACTTTACACAAAAAGCAAAAAGCAAACTTCATCCCCACTTCAGGACATCATTGTTAATGCCATCCGTGTTCTGTCCAATCTCACCACTCGTCTGTTCTTGCCTTTCGTCGTTAACTAAATACTGAAAGCAAGGATCGTTAACAAATATACACCAAATGCAGAGTGCATACAGATTATTATCATCTGTGACAAGGATAAACTCTAGGTTCACAGAACTTTAATCTCTGTAACACCAAAACAAAACAATTTTTTCCACTACTTCAAATGAACATACAATGGGATCTAAATATCAACACTTACAACTGGGCTGCAACTCAAGAACACGGAGAAGGGTTGGTCAGGGAAGGCCGGTGACGGAGCAAGGGTGGGGGGGGGGGGGGGGGAAGCAGTGGATTGAGGGGGGTACCTGAGGGTGGGTGCGGCGGTGGTGGTGGCTGGTCGGCCGCGAAGGAAGAGGCTGGGTCGCCACTCCAATTTGCAATTTGTGTGTCCGATCGATGAAGAATTGATCTGATCTGCAATTTGCAATTTTCAATTTATGGATATCTGAATTTGATATGAAGAGGAAGATAAGAAAAAAAAGATATTACCTTCCTTGTATGAAAGAGAACGCAGAAGGGAGAGGAGGTCGTGCGCGGCTGACTGGCGTAGAAGAGCAGAGCCGGAGAGAGGAACGAAAAAAAAAAGAAAAAGTAAAAAAAACATCTTAAATAGGGAGGCAACAATGGAGGCAGTGGTGGGTGCACTGTAGCACGGTCCAATTTTAAAAAGTTGTTTTAGTACTCTACATGAATTGGACTTAGAGTTTAAGTAATCCGATGTATTGGACTTAGAGTTTAAAGAATTTTTTTTAGATTATAAAATTTTATAAATATTCAATTCAAATTTTAAAAAGTTGTTTGAAATCTGAATGTATTCCATTCAGATTTTAAAAACTCATACTACCTCCGTCTCATTGTCTTTGTCCACATTTGACTTTTGGAATTGTTCATCTAAGCGCTTTGACTCATCAAATTCTCTTAATGTGTAAGCTTAAAAATAGTCATGTATGATTTTGTTTGATTCGTCTTAACATACAGATTATTAATATATAATTTGTATAATTTTTTAATATACAAATTACAAGATAAAATGGATTAAAGAAGTGCGTTGGATGGTGTGCCAAAAGGTAAGTGGACAAACACAGTGGGACGGAGGGAGTATAAAATACAAATATATTCAATTTAAATTTTAAAAATTCTATCTAAACTTAATGATATTTAACACTTCATGAATTTTTTAACATTTGTACTCTACAAGAATTTTAATGAATTGAAGGTAGAAATTATAATAAAATCCCTACTCTCAACCAAAGATTTAAGAATCCAAGTTCGATCGTCTCCTCTCTTTCATGGACATCAAATCTCAAGGTCGTCACAGATCCTGGGTAATTACCCAATTGCCGTTGTCTTCCTCTTCTTCGATGCCTCTCCATCGATCCAGAAGCTCTCTCCTCGTAGCCTCTTTCTTCGACATTTTCAGTTGAACTATAGTCTCCCACTCGCTCTGCAAATCAACCCAGTGTTCATCTTATTCTATTTTAAGGAGGGAAAACATACATGTTCCATTCCGTACGTGGTAAACGCAAATTAGCAACTTCGATTTCTCAATCTCTGTCGGGGACTCGTGCGACGTCACAGATCTTAGCAGTTGGGCCAGTAAGTGACACAGATCAGATGCGATTGCTACCACTGAAAGTATCCCTGCTGGTCGAATCAAAATGGAGCTCTACGCCGATGACGCAGATCAGACACGAGTTGGATGAATCGACGTCCAGAGCTATGAACTTTCAGATTGCGACGAAAAGATGAATCGCGACATTGTGTTAGATTAACCAATCCTTCTAAAATTCGTGGATTGACAAATTCTTTTAAAATCCTATTCATACAATCTCTCCAACTTTACGTGGAGTTAAATCAATCAATGAATTTCATATAATCCATAGAATCTATCAAAATCTTTTAAAATCTAAAATGAATACACCCCCTAAACTTGTGTCCATGTGGTTTTGGATGGATAAATATTAGAATAACAAAGACACAAATTACAATATATACCAATTTTTTATTTATGTAACTTACCTAGAGATTAAAATGATTATAAATAATCAAGAAATAAAAAATTAAATATTTACATAATAATTTTGTGTATTTTATTACTCGTATTTTTATACTTGCCACTCTAGTATGTCTCTTTTCAATAAGGTGAAAGTGTGCGATATTATATACGGAGTATTTTATTATACATACAATATTATTTTTTATTTGTAAATGATAGAACCTTGAGACCTAGATATTTCGCTGGATTCACATATTCCAATTCGATATTAGTGTTTAGTCGCAATTTGCACTCAATTTCTAATCAATCACGCTTTCCTCGTGGACTCGACATCCCGTACTTCCAACACTTACTCATCCATTTACTTTTTCCATATTTTCTATATTTCCACTTCATTTCATTCATTTCTTTTTTATCAGGAGTTTTCGGTATCCAACGACGTATCAAAGATTCTCCCGTTATCAACCAGAGCCCCCAGTCTTTATCCCCATTAGTCATCATTCATCCTCGAGGTTGGCAGTGGTTGCCGAGGTAAACACGTAAGAGCTATAGGGTGGCAATGCATTGTCTGGTGTTGGCCCTCGTCCCTCATTTGGATGGAGTCAAGGTACCCGACCGACGTGTGATGGCCCGCTCACGAGAGCCTCTTTCAACTATTTTCTCTAATGTATCCACCTTCTGAGGCGAGCTCATGAGGACTTGGTCTCGTGAAGACCATACCTTGTATGATTTTCAATGTTTGTAATTTGTAGATTACACTCCCTTTATTTAAAAAATAATGTCATACTCTGAGCACCATACAAAATCTCATCTATATTGAAATAATTTTATTTACAAATTCATATAGAAATTAAAAGTATACATTGCATATTTCAAAAGTACGTCAAAAGATTTATATAACAAGATGCGGCAAGAATATTTTAATTTTTAAAATAATTGATGAAAAGATACAAATTTGAGGCGATATTTATGGGGATTGGAGGATGTACAATATACTACCTCGTCTTATATTATTCGTCACAATTGCCTTTATTTAGTCAAATTGTACAAATTTTGACATCAATTAATTAAAAATTATACTCTATATTATAACAAAAACATTTTCTTTAGATTTATTTTAGAAAAAATTAAAATTTTATTTCATTTTATAAATATGTAGCACAAATGTAATGTAGTTCATTATTAAAAAGTTTGGAAAAATAACCCAAAATAAAAGTAAAACATAGTTTTTATCACTAATGTGACACTCTGTACTGACATCCTATAATTTTATGATATTATATTTTGACATTATTGATATTATAAATTTTATTTTAGAAATTAAAATATGTAGGTACTATATTTTGATTTGTTTTTTCTAAAACTCATCTAATTTACTATAAAAAGTTAAATTGGTCAAAATACTCTTAGGTGGAATGAGTACCCACAATTCCAAAACAATAAGTAAATGATTTTAAACCCGGACCAGAGGTCGACCCGGTGGAGAAGACGGTCCCGGGTCAATTCAAATTTTCCGGGTCGACCCAGTTTTTTTCGAGTTTTTTTGAGTTTTGGAAAATTAGACCGGACCGGTTGTGTGTCTGGGTCACGGTTCGACCGGTCGAACCACCCAATCCCATCCAAGTTTAATACTCCCTCCGTCTCCTATAGATTTTCCCCTTAGCCCTTTTTATTTGTCTCACATAGATCTTTTCATTACCTTTTTTAACATTTAAAATATCGTAACTATCCTCACTTATTTTATTTATTACACTTTTTTTATTTTATTTAGTACACCCCACTCATTTTCATTAAGAGTATTTTGGTAAACTTTTACCTTTTTTCAACTCTCCTTAAAAACTGCAAAAAGTCAAAACGAGAAGATATTAGGGGCAGGTATGGTGCCGGTGACTGAACATAAGGGTGAGCTAACGTGGAAAAAGTGGTAATAATAAACAATTTAAAAGAATAAAAAAGGATAAGAAAAAATGAGTGGTGGCGTGGCAGCCTGGCATGAATAAGCCCTGTGTGGAAGTGACCCATTGAATCTCAGCCACAAACTCCCAGTGACTTCTCGACACTTCCACCACATTTTCATATCAGCCCCACATTTGTGACATATTTGCACTTCGCCCCCATGACGTGGCGCTCTCCGCTTTCCTCTCCGACCAGTATATTTTCTTCAGCTTCTCTTCATCTCCCTCCTCCTTCTTCGACCTCTGCTTTACTCTTTCTTCTCTTCTTCTGCATTTCCAGCTCGGCCATTCTCCGCGATCGGAGTATCGAGATCCTCCGGTCGCCGGGATACCGCTTTCAGCAGCTCGATCTCTGTTGTTGTTGTTGTTTATATCCATAAAAACAAAGTTTACCTATTTTTTTTCTTTCTATTTTTCCATTGTCGATTGAATTTGACTTGAATCAAGCTCCATCAGAGCATCTCCCTTTCATTTTTTGAGGGAATTGCATAAGCCAGTCCCGGATTTTAGACTGCTCTGTCTGTGAACACGAATCTCACTCTGTTTATAGCTATTGAATTGAACTTTTCGGATATTCAAAGCTGGAAGAGATGGAATCGCAGTTGGATGATTTGTGATCTTCGTTAATAGATCGATTTTTTTTCTGAGATCGATTTTTTAATCTGTCTGTTGTCCGGAACTTCAGCCCTGGACGGAGCTTGCCGGAAAAGTAATGGTTCCGGCTGAAAGGACTACACAGGTCAGATTCTTTGCTTAATCTATGAGAAATCTTACTTTACCAAATTGGTTTCCCTGTACTAGATTATTCTGAAGTTATTCGAGTTTCACGTGCTTGAAACAGAACTTGAAATTATAGTGATAGAAGGATCAATTAATCTTTCCCTTTTTATGAGGTTAGAAATGATATTTTTGTCATACTTATTGCTAAATGAGATTTACTCCCCTTGTCCCAAAAAAAAACTGTGTCCGTTTGACTTTAAGAAAAGTGTTGTTTGACTTTATGAAAATTGTTAGGAAAATGATTGTTTAGAGGATTAAGAAATCTTGTGATTATTACTAAAAAAGACAATAAGTCCAAAAAAATTGGTTACAGAAATTGGTGTTTTATGCATCCCCTAATTATAGAAATGTCACTTGTTTAAATTTATTTTGGCTAGATGGCAACTGTTCAGCATACATAATTTCTTCTTTCTTTCACAACTTCAGGTTGTAAATGCTGCATACATCAGATAGTTGTAAATGCTGTATAAAATTTAGTATTATTACTTTTTTTAGCTCATCATTTCTTCTTTCTTTTACCACTTCAGGTTATTTCCGGAGTCGTTTGTAGTTTCATACCTGATTTACAGGTTTAGAGATCTAGTTTTGGATTAGGAGTTGCCTGGTTTGGCTGTAAATGGAAGAAACAAGTTTAAGTTGCTCAAAAATGATTTTTAAAAAAGTACTACTCTGCATCTCTGAACAAAATTTCATCTTTCTTTTTTCTTCTGGTTCCAAAATACTGAGTAGAAGTCTAATCAAAGGTAATGATCATCTTGGTTCTAATAATCACATATTTAGTCATGATTAGCAATGTAAGCACATGCAAAATGTTGGAACTCAATGCTCTATGTATTTTGGGATTTTTGGTTCAATATGCTCTTGATCTTTCCTACTTTTCGAACTACATGAATATGTTCGATAATGGGTTTGTTTATGGACATTGCAGGATCAAAATGGAGGGACAAACATCCATGTTTCAATGGATTTAGGGATTACAGAGTCTAAGAGCATCCGGCAGCTTGGCCATTTGCATGAGCATGCTCTAAAGGTTTGTGTTTCTTGAACCCGTGTTACGTTCAGTTTATTTCTATTGATGATATAGTCCCACATCGAATACTCAAACTTATGTTAGAATCTTATAATTCTGCAAGATATTCTAAGCCAAAGGCTTAGGAGTTCAAAACAGACCCAAGTGACAACTTGCCTTGAAATCTCATAATACTACAATTTCCAGCAAAATACTTTGTATTAACTTGCAGTTGAAAATGTTTCTTTGAAAATGTTTTCCTTACACATGAGCATCTATCAATAGCAGAAAAAAACTTAAAGATGACAATTGTAAAGCTTGGTTTGTAATTTAATCATATGTATATGTATTGTAATGGCAATTAAAATATATTTCCTACCTTATATTACACATTATAACAATCTACCAAACCTCACCTCACCTTATATAATCAAATAGAATTTTTGACAAATTGATTGGGATTATAAATTTCATGCTTCCACACTCAAGACAGTTAGGAAGTTACGATTAAGGCAACGACTGAGAGTTTACTCATCTATCTGTGTTACATTTAAATCTACATAGGTAAGAAAACCATACACCATCACTAAACAACGGGAAAGATGGACAGAAGAAGAGCATAACAAATTTCTTGAAGCCTTGAAACTGTATGGTAGGGCATGGAGGCGCATCGAAGGTAAAAACCTTGCACTTTGTTTTGTTCCTTTCTCGTTATACATGCTGATCTCCCTTGAACTTAGCGTGGTTCAATAATGGCATGTAATTATACATTGTACTTCATAATACTCTGTATAATATACTCCGAGTATACATTTTGATTTGATGTTGGTTTTATTACTCTGTATTTTCTGTATATTTCAAAACAAATATCAAATTCACGTATAAAATAAGTTTACATGTGGGTTTGATTATGGACCATACATTCATTTCACTACATTACATTTACATTCTACCGAACATATCCTTAAGGAATTTCTTATTGTGTTCAGATCATGTGGGCACAAAAACAGCAGTTCAGATTAGAAGCCATGCCCAGAAGTTTTTTTCCAAGGTTTACAGCTATTAATATCACTTCAATTCCTATTCTCTCCCATATAATCTAATACAAGCAGCCTCTTGAAGTAAGCCATGCTTCTATGACTCAAAGGCCTGCAAGTATATATATGTGTGTGCGCATAGTATGTTTGTATATTTATGCCAGTGGTCCTTTAACTGGTCAGGTTGCTCGTGAGACAGAAGGCAGTGATGGCATTTCCTCTAACCCGATTGAAATACCCCCTCCTCGTCCAAAAAGGAAGCCGTTGCACCCTTATCCTCGCAAACAAGTAACTCCAGTCGCAGGCCCCACCCTAGAGAAACGGGAAACCCAATCTCCTGCTTCTGTATTATCCCCACTTTCTTCAGAAGGAGAAGAGATGACAAATTCAGGACTTAATGGTAGTAGCCCACATCCTGTCTCACCAGCTCTGGGTGAGGAATCGTCTTGTTTAGTTATACCTTCTGAACAATGCAATTTGGCTGTAGAAGGGAGCAGATCTTCTTCTTCACATGTCCATGTGGATACTAAACCTAGTCCAAATGAGCAGCCTTTCGTGGTACGTAACTGAATCTCATATCTTTTAATAGTAAGGTCATCATTGTAAAAGTCTCTTATATATTTTAAGCCTCGTTTGGGAACACCGTTTTCAATTAGTGTTACCATTTTGGATTATTTTTAAATGACGCAGATTAACTTTGAAAACATTAAAGCTAAACGTTGAAGTTGTTCTCAAATGAACATTTAGTTGTTAAAGATCATTTACTACAATATGACAAGCCTGAAAAACAATGGCATATTTTAAACGAGTTACCATCTTGAAAGCCAATTCCACATTTGAAAATGTACAAGCCATCCTCTTTGTAATGCCTTTTTAGGAGAGCTTATCGCTTTTTGCAACATTGGTTATTGCTCAGTGTGTATCCTATGAACCAATTGTGCAGAGTCTAGAGCTGTTCCCTCAAGAAAACGGATTCATTGATGACTCTTCGACTGAGGCATCATCTACACACTCTTTGAAGCTCTTTGGAAGGACAGTATTAGTAACCGACTCTCATAAGCCGTCTTCTCCTACTTCTGGCGCCTCTGAGGTACTGCTGCCTACTGAAGAAGTAGACGAAGACAAGCTCACATCACAAACACTTCCATGGGGCTTCATTCCGGTGAAACTTATGCTGGGAACTCCAGATTCCCTATATTACCCTTCCCTGCCGTGGGCACTCCCATACGCAGCCGTGTCGTTTTCCTCTAGTAGTGCCCAACAAGTGCATGGTCCAATCCCAATCAAACCACAGCCAGTGTTTGAAAACAAAGACAGGGAAGAAGACCAAGAAAACCACATGGAAGTCTCCTCATCTAGCAGCAGATCATTTGAGACTAGTAAGATGAAACTAAGCGCAAGCTCCACCAGGAGAAAGAATGGGTTTTTGCCTTACAAGAGATGTTTAACAGAACGAACTAACCACGGTCCCGGCGAGGAGAGAGAAGAACACCCAACCCGATTATGTTTATAGGCCCAGTATGGCCGAGGCAGGATCTCGTTCTAGGGGGCCCCACCATGCTGAAATTATTGAAAATGTCGGTGCGCTGTTGGCATAGGCAACGAGTGCCAAGGGGGTAAGACCCGACTTCGATTCTTCTGCAAGTACCAGGTGCATGCTCCAAACTCTCCCACCAATCTACGATCCAAGTCCAATTTATTTCTTCTCAATGGCCATCCGACCGAGTTTAAAGGGTCGGGGGTCGTCATTTTTGTGAAAATATGGAGGACACTTGTCGGAATTGCCTCGGGGGACACATGTCCTAGCATCCCCTGCCTGCCTCTGCCACTTTATAGCTAACCGAAGATTTTGTTGATAATGGTGTAAACTATAGAGCACAAGCGTTTCTGGCTTCCTTCCAATCGTCCTTTCCAAAACATATTTCTTGCCTGAATATTGATTGATGTCTTGTAAAGGGGCAAGTGAGTAACCTCACTCTTGTATCTACCTAACATTTTGTACCTTTTTTTTTCTTTTTGTTGTGTACAACGGGGGAAGTTCATACCATTCAATCTGTTATGGGAAAGTCATGAATTTTTAGCCAATGGCGGAATATATAGATTTTTAGTCGCGTCATTTTTTTATTTTGTAAACTTTTTATATAGTTTCTAAATATAAAAGTTTTATTTTTTGATTTTACACTTAATAATATAAGTTGAATAAAAAATAATTTCAGGCTAACTCTGAAAATTAAAATGGGTAATTTAACTTCAAAAAGAGATAGTAAGTACTCCGTATTTAGATTTTTACTACGATTCTTTTGACTTAGTTTGTTTAGAATGATGATAAAATTAAGGGAGATGCTGGGAGTATTCCTTTAGAAATGTCCCCAACCCTTCCATAACCATTCATTTTTATTTATTTATTTTTTTTGAATTTTCTTGCCTATTTTTGTGGACAAGGAGGGGTGGGTCGTGGGGGACATTTGGGGTACACCTTTGGTTGTACACCAAAGGTGTACCCCTAGCATTTTCCTAAAATTAATGGTTCTTATGACTTAATTCCTGTGAGATCCTCCTCCCGACCACCACCCTCAAATCCGAGTCTAGTAAAATCGCGGAAAAATACTCCCGAGTATCCTCGTTTTTCTAGTTTTTCTAGTAATGACTCCCAAATCTTACATTATCTGAAATATATACTTTAAGGTACCCTTGATAAGAATTCTCAGATCCCACATTATGGAAAACATACTTCGGTGTTCTTAAAATTTGTGATATTATACTTCGAGAGTACATTCCGTCCATTTAGGCGTTAGGATTGAAAGTTCTTTAACTTTGAGAAACTGAATGTTTTATTTAAATTTAATAAAATAATGATTATGAAGCTAAAATTTAGTTTTTTCAGTGTACCAAAACTTTTAATCCTAATGGTCTAATAGACAAAATAAATCCAAAGAATACATTACCACTTATTTTAAGGACCACGTAATATATTTTGAATAGTGTGAGACCTGGATGTTTTTACCAGAAAATTGAGGGTACTCGGAAGTATATTTCAGATAATGTCGGACCTGAGAGTCATTATCAGAAAATCGAGGGTATCTCGGAGTAAATGTTTTAGTAAATTGAATCATAAATATTTATTTTTTCACATATAAAATGTAGTTGTCACATATAAACAAATATTGTTATTTATGTAAGGACACATTCTATATTGTAACCAATGGGTCGGGTTGGAGCCGGTTCATATAATTCTATACCTGTTTTTTTATTAAAAAAATTTGATCCCGACTCATATTCGTTTACCCAATGGGTCTTGAAGTTTATTTCTAGATTTAGACCTACTAGGTCTCGATATCGGATCAGATATGTCTGAGAAAAAAAGCCGACGTCTTTTATTTTTGTATAATTGAAAAATATTTAGTACTAGATTCTTAATTTGGTTACTATATTACTATGAATGAAAAACATCTTAACTAAATAAAATAAAAATAAGACTAATACGTTACTGCAACAAAAATCTGCTTTCTTTCTAAAAAAAATCCACAACAAAAATTTTAGATTTATAATCAGCTTTTTGTCACATTCATTCATGTTGCAAGAATATTCTTTATCACATTACAGATGATTTCAAACTATTTATTTCATACTACTGCATAAATCAATGTGTACATAGCTCTAATGTGGTGAGATATATACAAATAGATTTTGAAGCCACACAATCAACGAAGAACGGGGATAACGTTTTATAATATTTAATATTATATATTTATTTAACTGGTATGGATTTTAAATGGGTCGAGATTACTTGTCCTATACCCGACCTTTTATTTTACTTAAACAACATGTACGGGTTCGGGTACAGGGAAATACAGAGTGATATTTTTATTACTCCCTCTGTCCCAAAAAGATTTACACCTTTCAAAAAAATTGCGTCCCATAATCTCTTATTCATTTCTATTAAAAAACTACTTTTACCCCTTACTTTTTTCAAACCCTACCTATAAATCATACATTTTTTCTAATAATCTACACATCACATTCTACTTTTACCCATCACATAAATAGTATTTTTGAAAAGTCAACACAAAATTACCTCTTCTTTAATTTCAATTTTAGTCAAAACGTGTAAATTTTTTTGGGACGGAGGTAGTATAAGTTTTATACGGGTCCGGGTCTATACCTGACCCATTGACGGGCCTAATTGTAATATATGTAGTAGTCACTTAAGTAAAAAGTATTGTAATGGGTATATGTGAAGTGAAAGAATTGAGAACTTGTTGGTAAATTTTGAAAGATTGATATGATATGTCTTTTAAAATTTAAGAATATTGATATGTATTTTAAAAAGTGAAATTTGCACTGAATAAGATTAAAACATAAGTCATTTTCTAATGTAGGATTTAAAATTTTTTATTTTCTAAATAGGACTTAATAATGACTACTGAGAAGAATAATGTCTAAGTGATGTTGGACATTTAGTTTAATAATGACTAATAGATAATGACCAATGGTCCTAAATTGAGAAATAAAAACATATGGTCCTATATTTGGAAAGTCATTATGTTTTAGTCATATTTATGTAAATTACTCTTTTAAAAATCTGAAACGAAAGTATCTAGAGATGTTTGAAATAATGATTTTTAATAATAGACATGAATGACCGACAAACTGAAAGGAACGATGGTAGATAGACGACGATGGTGGTAGCCCATGTCGAGTCGAGGGTTGTTACCTAATTCAAGAGATTTCGAAACTCTTTTTTATGAAGGTGTTGATATTTGTATTTTGAGAAATAATTTTTATTAAACACTAAAAAAAGATTTTGATATCAATAGATTTCTAAAAATCTACAAAATATGTCTCACTTACCTTTCATTCTATCAAACATTGAGTCATAGTAAAGGTTAACACGGTAGATAAAATTTGTATGCATATAGACGATAATCATTTATAAACAACTAAAACAAGTACTACCTCCGTCCCATTTTATAACGCCTGTTTTGGTTTACGATATTTGACTAAAATTATTTTCAAATCATTTTATATGACAAATGGTATATAATTAAAAAATAAAAATTTCATATTAAAAAACAACATCAAAAGATCTACAAAACTAATAGTGACAATAGTATTTTATTTTATTAAATTGCTAACGAAAATAGAGAAAGAAAGTGAATGAAGTTTGACTCTGTAAATAGTAAACAGACATTATAATTTGAGAGGAAGGAGTAGTTTTTATAGAAGATTATGTCATGTGTAACTATGAGTTTATGTAAAATAACAAACAATGCTTTATTTCATGAATGAATAGAATAGGAATACAAAGTATGTATTTATAGGTGGAGGAATATATTCTAGAATCCTCCACATTTATGACTAATTATATAATAATAACTCTACCTATAATAGGTAACAACCATAATTATAATATATAATATTAAATATATTAAATAATTGATATATTTAACATGCTCCCAACGTCCTGAACGGTGAAGATTGAACGCCAACTTTACTTGAATCGTGACCATAATTGTAATCAGAAGCTAGAGGCATATCTTCGGCTAGAGTAGACTGAATGCATCCGGCCTAGAAGAGAAAAAGAAAGATTGTCAGGAAAGAGATGTGAAGGCGTTGATGAGGAGAGGAGAAAAGCCGCTGCGAACAGACTCATGCTGCTGACGTCGAAAGAGGGAGAAGGTTGACGCGCGCTGGAGTCGTGCGCGACTGTGTTAGAGAAGAAACACAAGGAATCACTGCCGGAGATGCATGTTGACCGAAGATCTACCCACGAAGCAGGTTGAGGTGATGATATGAGTTGTGAGAGAACGAAAAAAACAGGGATTGAATGGTGATTGGAGGAGAAGGATTTCTGATCAATGAGCCAAATCAGAGACTCTAGAGGGATAAGGCATCTTGATAGTCCCTAGAACACCGATGACACCAAGGACACCCCTTTCAAAGGCAAAGTAGTGAACAGGTGCGATCTTGGCCAGGAGAGACCAGTAGTTTGGTGGAGTAGGGGTCGCCGGTCAGAGCTACGGCGATTAGGAGAAGAGGATGACGTTAGAGACGCTGGTGACTATAACAGAGATTTTTTTTGTATAATGGAAGAATTTGGGTAAGAGGAAAATAGTGTTCTGGCGGGCGGCGGTTAATGGTGGTGCCGCCCGCCAGAGGCGAAAGCGGAGAAATTTAGGTCACCAAGAACAGTGACTCTGATACCATGTAAAATAACAAACAATGCTTTATTTCATGAATGAATAGAATAGGAATACAAAGTATGTATTTATAGGTGGAGGAATATATTCTAGAATCCTCCACATTAATGACTAATTATATAATAATAACTCTACCTATAATAGGTAACAACCATAATTATAATATATAATATTAAATATATTAAATAATTGATATATTTAACAGTTTATAACATTTTTGCTATGTCCAAAAACTGAATATTCGAACATTTGGAAGGTTTATTCTCCATATCTGAACACCTGAGGGCGTGAAAAACAGACCACTGATTAACAACGAGCATTCCGCTGGGCTCTCCTTTCTCCTCAACCCGCCACCTGTTTCCTTCCAAGCTCAGACTGGTATATATACAGACACGCACCGTCTCTCCTCGGTTCCTCCATCATCGAGCCATTCATTCGTTCTCCCACAAACTCCATAGATTGATACTTCCTCTCTCCGGATCCGAGCTTTTCTCTGGTTTCTGCAATGGCTACCGCTGCTCTCAATCCCGCTGATACAGAGAAGCTCTCGAACCTCAAGGCCTCCGTCTCCGGCCTTAACCAGATCAGGCAAGTGCAATCTCAATCCGTTCTTCTGATTGTTTGATTTCGATCTGTTTGTTGATCGCTCAGGCGATCTTCTGATTTGTTTTTGCTTTTTTGCAGTGAAAACGAGAAATCTGGATTTATTAATCTCGTCTCCCGCTATTTAAGGTACTCTTTAATTACTTGTAGCTATTTATTTCTCCATTAAAGATGCGACTCGTTACGTTATTTCACTTGTCCAAATCACCAAATGTGATCCGATTATTTTACTTTATTTAATCGAGACATGATTGTACTAAGCTGAAGCGATGAAATGCTTTTAAATGTGTTTTTATATTAGTATGATCTTAGAGAGCCCCCATGCATTGGAGAAATGTGGAATGTTTTCGCAAATATTTTTATATTTATTCATAAATATAAGCTTGTTATGTGTTTTGATGAATGGAAATCACAGCGGTGAAGCTCAGTTTATTGAGTGGAGCAAGATCCAGACTCCAACTGATGAGGTGGTGGTTCCATATGACAATTTAGCACCTCTCTCTGAAGGTACTGTTCTCTACTCTTCTTTTATCTTGAGCTTTCGTGGGGGAATAATTCGTGGATCAGTTCGTTGAGATCAATTATTTGCTTGCAGAATCCAGACATCCTCATAACAATATTAAATGTTATCTAGGTTCTTAAAGTGTTTGGTCCATTGCAGATCCAACAGAAACCAAGAAGCTTTTGGACAAGCTTGTTGTGCTAAAGCTTAATGGAGGATTGGGAACTACAATGGGGTGCACTGGTCCAAAGTATGTATGCATACATCCTACAACATTTAAATTTGAGTAATAAAAGGTTTGTGTACTTATATAGGAAGATCAGGCAAAGAACATACTCGTGTTTACTCAATACCAAACACTAAAATGTAAGTAGTAGCATTTTAGCTGGCTCAGAAGATTCGTTAAAACTTTATAAATTATGTGTGTGAATTTATGTACTAAGATTTCTTACCTTTGTGTTTGGCCCAAAGGTAAAGTACAAGTTTTTTCCTCTACTAAAATATTTTGAAATGAGGATATGAAGAACATTTTGTGGAAGTGGGTGCTTGGGTAACGGCCTTTAAGGGGCCTGGACTGTTGTGAAAGCTTGGATAGCTTGATTCATATCTAACCCATTTGGTCGTAGTTGTTACTCTAGCATTTGATCTATCATGGAGTTCTAAACACACTCTTGTGTTATAGGTCAGTTATTGAAGTCCGTAATGGCTTGACATTCCTTGACTTAATTGTCAAGCAAATTGAGGTATTTTTTTTCTTTCTAATTGCTTAATCTATCGCTCTTTTTCTGCTTCCACTTCTTCTATCTTTGCATGTTTCTAACTCTTCCTCGCCCCTGTAGAGCCTCAACGTCAAGTATGGATGCAAGGTGCCTCTGCTTTTGATGAATTCATTCAACACTCATGATGATACACAGAAGGTCATATTATTCTCATATGAAGAGTTAAAATTGATCTGTTTCTTCACATCCCCATGCTGACTTTACATGCTAATGCATTGGTTATGTATGTGAACCACAGATTATTGAAAAATATTCAAATTCCAACATAGAGATCCACACTTTCAACCAGGTAACTCAATTTTTTAACCTCAAAGCGCCCTTGTTGATTCTCTTTATTCATGGCCCGGATTGATTTATACTGTTTTTAATACTTACAGAGCCAGTATCCTCGTCTTGTTGTTGAAGACTTTGCACCACTTCCATGCAAAGGCATTAGTGGAAAGGATGGATGGTATTCAAACTAATATACATATCATTACTTAGTTATATCTTATTTATTTAGATTGGATAGCCCCAATGTTGTGCTCTCTGCCATCTTAGCATTTATAGTTTCATGGTTTCCAAACAAACTTAGACCCCCCTTGTTGGACCTTAGAGAGTTGTTGTTGGTTGGTTTCCATACAAAGCTTCTATTTGCATTTCCTATATTGTATTTTTGTTGATCCATCTTTTGTGTTACTGGATATGAATTATTATTTATTTATCTTTGAGTCTTTACATTTTGTATTATTAGCATGTTAGATAATGCATTGTGTGATTTGTGTTTGTGCATATAGGTACCCACCAGGTCATGGAGATGTTTTCCCAGCTTTGATGAACAGTGGAAAACTTGATCTCCTGTTGTCACAGGTTTTTGTGTTCATGACTATATACTCTTTTGCAAAAGAATGCATCTTGTGAAAATTTTCACTTGTAGGTTTCATTATCAATTTAAACTGATTGCAGGGCAAGGAATATGTCTTTGTTGCTAATTCAGATAACTTGGGTGCTGTGGTTGATCTAAGTATCCTTTGTAGTGTACTACCTAGAACTACTATCAGCTTCAGTTTCATTACTGTATCACTTCCTTAATGTACTATCACAGAAATTTTAAACCATTTGATCCAAAACAAGAATGAGTATTGCATGGAGGTATTGCTTTATTTTTATTTATTTTTTTAAGATTTTAAAATAGCTTTTACCGTGCAGTCATCACTTGTTACTCAGATATAATAATAAACAAAGTATTATATGATTTTTAAATATGTAATGTGGAACTTGTATAAGGTATTGTTAATACTCCCATCCTTGCAGGTCACACCCAAAACGTTGGCTGACGTCAAAGGTGGTACCCTAATTTCTTATGATGGTAAAGTGCAGGTATATTCTTTATCTCTTGTCACTTCAAACCAAATGTACCAATTTTCTTTCATCCCTCTTCCAATAAGTACTCACAGTCGTGTCAGCCTTTTTGCCATTCAAAAGTTCTGCCTCGCTCAGGAACGTCTTTAGGTGATTCTCTCTAGAACTCTAGGTCGTTACCATTGTACTACCTCTATCTGAAAAAGAGTCGTATTTGACCAATGTAGAGTCTTTTAGATGTTGTAAGGACACCTGTTATGAATTATGATTCATACTTATATCAATTACTTTTGTTGATTTAACTAAATTTGTCATATGCAACTTGTTTGTGACGTTTTTGGGGAACTACTTTGGTGCCACATATTTACTTTTTGAATGAAATGGAATATTTCAATGGGGATATAGTATGGCTCCGTTTGGCATTAGCTCTAGCATTAAGCATTTAATCTGCACCATTAAAAATTATCCAATACGCAAACCCTAATCATAAACAGTTCCTAAACAAAACTTGTATCCATGAGTTTTATAGTGTCAAAACACTTCAAACAATTAATTAGCAGTACAAATTTGATGCCACTGACCTCAAATAATTGGGGGTTGAGGTGTTGATAATAATGTTGTTATCTATGAGTTTTTACTAATTTTGTTTGTGTGCAAGTAAATACCAATATAGTAGTAGTATAATGGTACTTCTTTTGTTTGTCTGTTACAGCTTCTCGAAATAGCTCAGGTCCCTGATCAACATGTAAGTTCTTAGATTTTTGCATTTTCCTTTGTTTTCAAAGGTTCAACCTTTACCATTTCTATTTTGCTTATGTGGAGTATATGTGGAGCTTTGCAACAATATACTCCAACATTTTTGGAGCCAGGGCTCCACAAATTTGGAATTTGGGTTGGCCCAAAACCTGTACTATCTGCCATGTTCTCAAATCTCAAGTCCTATCTAATTGTATTTGTTACTGTGGAATCAATAATGTTCTATATCAGTGCATGACTGCTGTACATGCAAACCATATTCTCAAATCCTATCTAATTGGTGTTCTCATACCTTTTCCATGTAGGTTAATGAGTTCAAGTCAATAGAAAAGTTCAAGATCTTCAACACCAACAATTTGTAAGAGGCTTGAGACCTGTTCTCAACATTATTTCTTTAACCGTATCTTGCTTGCATGGGAGATACTTAAATTTGTCTAACAATTTACAGGTGGGTGAATCTGAACGCAATTAAAAGGCTTGTTGAAGCAGATGCACTGAAGATGGAGATCATTCCCAACCCTAAGGTAGTAATTATGCTCTTAAACATGATGATCCTCCATCCATTTCTATTTAAGTCTCACTTTGGAGTGAATTTTCTTTCAGAGTAGTCATTTTTTTCCTACATGAATTATTTGTTTTCTTCTAATTATGTCCTCTTAATTTTGTGATAGATCTCATTTATTGTAATTGGAAGGGTAATTTGATCATTTTATGCACATACTTATACTGCCCCGTCACAAAATAAACTACACTTCGGTGTATGATTCCACAGAGTCTAAAACCAGTGTTGAAAAATAAAAGGTAGGCGGTTGAAATTTAATAAGAGAGAGATTGTGAGACACATATATCATTCCTAGATAGGAAAAAGGAGAAGTGTGAAATTTATTTTGGGACGAATGGAGTACTTGTTAAATTAGTATCTGAAGCAAACAACATTAAACTGCAGATAATCAAACTGAGGTGCTAATATAATAATTCAGTATAGTATTTTGATTCAGATTGTGACACTTATTTTTAACTTTCTAGGAAGTTAATGGGGTTAAAGTTCTTCAACTTGAAACTGCTGCTGGCGCTGCAATTAAGGTGATATACTTTTTTAATGCTATTATATAGCTCAAATATATGCTCTTCATATTCGATTTTTGTAAACATTTTGTATTTGTTTGAAAATTTATCTGATTAAATATTTTTTCAATCAGTTCTTTGATCGTGCTATCGGTGTCAACGTCCCCCGGTCCCGCTTCCTTCCTGTAAAAGCAACCTCTGATTTACTCCTAGTCCAGGTTACGTTTCGTCTTCTATTTAATTTTTGGTATACTTTAAACTAATAGAAATGGCTTAAATTAAGCTCACTAACTCTCATTTGCGTCATTTCACAGTCTGATCTTTACACCTTGACTGATGACGGATATGTCATTCGGAACCCAGTCCGTGCTAATCCTTCCAACCCTTCTATTGATTTAGGATCCGAATTCAAGAAGGTTGAGAAATAATGACTCACAATCAAAGAGCGCTGTTTATGTTTATCTAGCTTCTTCAGCATGTGAATTATTGATATCCTTTTAATAAGTGAACACATGCATTCCAGGTTGCCGACTTTTTGGCTCGTTTTAAGAGCATTCCCAGCATTGTCGAACTGGACAGCTTAAAGGTGGTAGGGGATGTATGGTTCGGAGCTGACATTACCTTGAAGGTACGAAAAAGCAGCATATAGCCGACTTATCCGTTGGCATTGGTTTGAAACTTGTGATTTTCTTCCATTGCGCTTTGTGTGGATGAATGAAGATAGAAGAAAGAGAGATTTTCCTCTTGCCATTTTCTCTCTTGTTGCCTTTTTTTTTTGGTTCTCTAATTTATTTTCATTTCCTCAGGGGAAGGTGACAATCACTGCAAAGTCTGGCAAGTTAGAAATTCAAGACAAAGCTGTCATTGCAAACACGGTATGCTAATGTGCTTTTCACTCAGCCATTGTATGCTTTAAACATGCTCTAACTTATGGCTTTTGCTTCTTTTCCATTTATGTTGCAGGATTTCTAAAGCAGTTCCTTCTCTTGAGTATATCCAAGGGCTGGGCTGAAAGGCTCAATGTGTCTTTTTCGTTTTTTTTTGAGAGTTGTGGTGCTTGTAAATTTTGGTGTTGAGAAAAATAAAATGACCACTTTTGTAATAATGCCTTTTAAGAGCGTTGGTTTTGTTCTTGTGACTTTTTACTGTATTACCACCACCCTCCAAAGTTTTAAAAGATGGACATTCTATGTCTTAATGAATTCCCACTTTCCTCCCACCTTGCACATCCTTAGTGCCTTCATTATTACTCCGTAATTTTTAGTTGATGATTAGAGTTTATTTACTTTGAAAAAAATAACAAAAATGATATGTGTCTACGGAGAAACAAAAAAAACTGGCTTAAAAATAATCATTGAAGTCTTACTTATTTGTTTGGTTTATAAGCAGCTTATAAGCGCATAGAAATATGTAATTAGTTGATTTATAAGTTAAAAACTGTTTATAAGCACAGAGAAACACCTAGTTCGTTGCCATAGATTTAAAGGTCTTTAGCAACTTATGATTATCATTTGTTTGTGCATTTGTGGTTGAAATTTGTGTTAAGAAAGAAAACTTAAACAATAGAGTCATTGCCTGAAACAAAAAAAGTAAGCTCTTTCATAATCATCTTGTTTTCGATTATGATGATTTATTGCAGTTATTTTAATTTAGTTTATTCAACTATTGATGTAAAATTTAAAAATAAAGTTATGCTCCGTATATTTAAAAATGAAGTACATAAAAATTTGCAATAGATGAGATAACACTAAAAAAATAAAATTGTGGAAATATTATTATAAGAACATTTAGGCTTTGATTGGGAATTAATATTTTTGATTAGCATTAGATTTTGATTAAAATTTTAATGGTATGTATTAATTTTGAAAATACTAAAGATTAGGTCAAACGTGTCCTAAGTTAATATTGAATTCTTTTTCCCTCTAACCAATATAGATTTTCTTTTTTGATTTACAATGGTTGATTGAAATCATTTTTCATTTGTTTGATATACAAACTGGTGAGAAAATTTAAAACTAAAATTTTACATATTTTAAAACTACATATAAAATTTTATAAAATCTGAGATGACATGATTTTATTATTTTACTTAATGAGTATATAAAAAATGAGTACTGAAACTGGTTAAAATTTGACATTATGAATAATAAACATGGAACTTAAATTGGGACGAGAGAGATATAATATTTTGTGGAAATCATCATTTTTGTTTTAAAACGAAAGTGATTTTTTTTTATTTCAAAAAGAGAGAAAGAAATGTTCAAAATTTTTATGGGTATTATTATTATTATGAGCTCCGGGTAATAGTTAGTTCCAGAGCTTATTGCAGGGGATCGCTCGATCTTTTGCTCTATAAAATCCACAGTTTCTTGAAATGTTCACCAACGTTCAAAGGCAGGAAGAGCGTACCGGCAAATATGGAACTCCGAGGGTGCAATACCTTCAGGAGCTAGTGTCTCGGTTTCAAAATGCATCAGATGAAGGTAACTGGCGGATCAAACTCTCAGTTTTTATCTTGCCGTTATAAAAAAATATGCCCACTAACTGTTTGATAAATTGTTACAACGAAGCAGCCCCCCTTAGCTGATTTCTCAATTTGTATCTCTCCGTCAAGAATATGCCCACCAAATGTTTTATAGATTGTTACAATGAAGCAGCCATTAGATAATTTCTCAGTTTTTTTGAATCTTCCTGTCAAGAATCTGCCCACTAACTGCTTGATAAATTTTTACAGTGAAGCAGCCCCCTTATGAACTGTAGGGGTTTCATCATTGTTGGTGTCTTGTTCTAAATCTTTCAGCATTTCCCATTTTTTGGTTCAGATTTTTTTTTGTTTAGGCTCAGAGTGTTTGTGTGATTGCTGAAACTAAGTGGGCATGAGTTTAAATAAGTCCTTCAAATGCGTTAGTCACTCATTCATATCAACAATATTCATATTCAGCATAATTCAGCATAATTTCTTTATTGAATATGTACGGGACAACCACTTTTGGACAAACAGAAAAAGGAAGTGGACAATTAAATTTGGACGAAGAGAGTGTGTTTTACTTGTCTTTAAGATAGATGTTGTGATATTATGTTAGAGCCACTTTGGTTGAAGGGTTTTGGAGGGAGGGATAAGAAACACTCCATATACAAGTGCCGTAATAGGTGATCATATAGCATTTTGATCATGATCATTGCAGATTTTTCCTAATGTGAATCTTCAAAAGATGAAGATTGTAATGTACTAGATCAAATCACACATTGAACTTACTTTGCTTCTTACTTTCTATGATGTTTTGGTAGTAAATAAAACAATGCATAGGGAACCACTTCTATTTACAGGGGTAAGACGACGTAAATATCAAACCCCAATGAAGCTAGGATTATGCCGTATTTTATCATCATTGCATAACATTTCAATAACCCTTTTATCAATTTTGAAAAAGTCTTCCAAAGTCCTTCCCCTTCATCCATCCATGATCCATACTGACCCATAGTCTGTTTATATACTCCTGCTATTATCATTACAGAAACCAAAGAGCAGATTGTGGCTAATTTGGCAAACTTTGCATATGATCCATTCAATTATACTTTTTTACGCCAGGTTCAGATTCATTTCTGATCCATTTTTGGTGATTATTTCTTTTGCTGTCACTAAAACAATGATTGTGATTTTGAAACAGCTTAATGTTATAGAGCTTTTTCTGGATTGTTTAACTGAGCCTAATGAGAAGCTTGTGGAATTTGGTGTTGGAGGGATCTGTAATTGTTGTGCAGGTAGTGATGCTCCGCATAGCTTTTTCATTTTATTTAATTTGTTTCAGGGAGAGCTTAGAAGCTACCTTTTTCTCCAATGTACAACTTCTAAATTTTGGTGAGGTAGAACTGATAGACATAATCAAATATTCTCATTCCATCCCTAAAATTAAATCACTTTTTAACTTCATGGAGTTGAAGAAAAGTGTTGAAAAGTAAAAAAAATGGGGTTAGAATTTGTTTTGAAGAAAAAAATATTGTCAGTCACATATTCTTTTCCTTAAAAGGAAATGTGAGAAGTGTGCCTTAAGAAAATGGAATGTGCTACTTTATTTTAGGAGCGGAGGCAGTAATTATATTTTCATTTTTTTGTAAGATTAACTAAATTCACATGTGATGAAAGTTAACTTTCTTCCCCCCCCCCTTCCAAGTTTTAACTCTTTTATGAAACGGAAAAAATGTCAAGAAAGAAACCTTGTTTTATGGGATAGAGGGAGTAATAAATTAGGGACGAAGAGAGTATATGAAATTTAAATATACAACAAAAAATCCAGTGAAGTGCCACAAGTGGGTGTCGGGGGGAAATCTAAATATATGATGTAAAAAAGGTCATATTCCATTTGCATTTTATACGGTAAAGACAAAAATAAAATAATAACTTTACTTATCATTTCTCCCTTTTTCTATTATGTGATTCAGACATACTCTTAAAATATTCCGGGGTACTATTTACTTCATTACGAGAACTGAGCTCTTGCTCTGCAGCTTTTTCCTTGAGTATGCATATCTTATGCAGTGCAGTTTCATATGCAGATCCTACTAATGCTGCACTAGTAACTCAAAATGATGGGATACCACTCGTTATACAATGCCTATCAAGTCCTGTTAGAAACACGGTACATAAGATAATTATTACCAAGTTCTTTTTTGTGGTAAGAAGAAAAGATGGCTATGCATAAGATAGAAATGCAATTTAGTAAAACCACCGTGATTTATTAAAGGAGTTGAATTACGATCTATAAGTCGATAACAATTTTTTTAACCTTACTAAAAATATAAAGGAAGTGCCTTTGTGAAATGGGACTCTTTTTTGGGGTGGGTGTAGTATATTTTAAACGGGGCAATTCTTTTGACATTGGAGTTTAATGTCATAATATGGCATTGGTCCATTTGAGTCCCCTACAGTGCTCGTTGGGGCCGAAAGTGGTATCAGCCCCCTCCTACCCATTGCTTTTTTTTGGGTCAAATTAGCTTCCCGTCTTTGTTTTTTCGTTGAGCTCATAATTATCATCTTACTTTCTTTTAAAGAAAGAATTGTGTGGTTGATGCGTTTTCTTTCCTTTTCGGAATAAATCTTAACCAAACTATTTCTATTTATTGATAGGCGTGTCAAAAGAAAATGAGAAGCTGATTCGAGGACAAAGAGAGTAAACATTAAACACTATCGCTAATGAATGGTGCATTTTGTAATAGAAGATTGGTGTACCACACTTGCACCAAATTTATACCGCATCCAAAATTTTGAACTATACATACAAGTTTTCTCTGTTTAGAATGTGTAAGCTAGGCCTTAGACTACATTTTTTTGGAAAATGATATAAAAAACCATGAACTAAAACCAAATATTTCTAGGAAAATGCTACATGTACACCACATTTCTAGTCAAGTGCCTAAACTGGATTTCTTATATCATAGCTACAATTTTGCATTTTGTCTTCAATAATTGAATAAGTACTCCCGTCCCATAATTTTATCCCTGTTTTTCCTTTCAGATGTCCCAAAATTTTCTTGAGAACATATGATTCCTATTTTATTTCTTCCTTCGCATAAAAACCACGTCTGGAGGGAGTATTTGCATAGGCTACACCTCACGAGTCTTTTTAAAAGTTTAATGATGTGACCCTATCCGGCGAAGGACCACAAAACTGTAAACCGGTCTAGGTTATGCTAGGATCACACATACACATATCAAGATGAAGAAGAAAATGAAGAAATCGAAATTGATATGAACACTCATTTTTGAGAGAGAAAATGCAGAGAAATGATTTCATAGGGGAACCGAACTCGCATTCTCACAGTTGTTTTACCTTTGCAGGTGAATTATGGACTCGGTGCATTGTATTATCTCTGCAACGCTTCGAACAAGGAAGAAATCTTGAAGCCAGAAGTATTAGATGTGATCAGAAGGTATGCTGCAGCCAAGGAGGTTAGTGTGAGCTTCAGTAACCTGGCTCAAGCTTTCTTGGATAAGCACGTTTCAGAGCCGAATCAAGTAAGCTTTCTTGACTATACTTCTACTCCGTATTTTTTAAATGTTTCATACGCTCCCAATCTAAAATTTGTCGTCCGCTTTCGAGAATAATCCAAATTTATGCTATGTTTGGTTCGAAGAGTTAAGAAGGAAAGGAAAAATGGTTCTCTTCTTTTCCTGGACAAATTGGAAGGGAATTTGTTTCTCCGTTTTAGTTTATTTTTTCCTCTCATTTTCACAATTCGACTGTTTAATTACCCTTCTTACATTGAATCACGCAGGGAAATAACTGAATGAACTATACAACCACTCCTCTTCATACTGGTTATTCAAGATGTTGAGTGGAAGGGCAGAACCAATATTATATTAATAGGGAGAATTCGTCAAAAAAAAAGGGCAATGAATAATGAAATGCCAAAACAAAAGCAGCACTTTTTGTGATCTAATTAAGAACTAATAGTGCCATTGCCAATTGTAACGCCCACCGACCACTATCACAGGTCGGTGGAGTGTCGCCATCGGTCATCAACATTCACTTGCGTTGACGGGTGGTTTACCACCACAATCCATCGTCACATTCCTACCATTCACGCTTACATTGTCAAACGCTTATTTGGGGCATAAAAACAATGCCACTTTTATTTTGATATTTTAATGTCTTTTAACTCCTATCTAGAGACATTTCTTATTTTAATAGGGAATAACATTCTGATTTTGTTTTTTAGTGCTATTATTTTAAGGGTGGGATTTCAATAATATTGGGTTTTAATATCATAGTATGACACCAGCCCCAACATGGACACCTATAATGTCCGATTCGTAAAATTACTTATCCCTATTCAGTATCTACATGTAAATGTCTCATTTTGGCTGGACTCAAACCCACCCTCCACTCCCTTTAGTTGCACCCTCGATTATAGTTAATTTTGGGTCAAATTTTTAACTTCAAAATCAACTAAATTTGGAGGATATGAGAGTAGGGGGGGGGGGGGAGGATTAAGGTGGAAGTATAATTAAATGTGGCAATTAAACTTTGTAATTGGTGATTAGAACCAGTGAGATGTTCGAATTTAGGCCAATGCCTCTTCTTAGCATTGAGGCCAAAGTCATGAAAATGGGATGTTATTTTAATCAATAAAGCTTGCTATATACCAAGATTTCTACATACTTATACATTTTGTGTATCGCAAACAACACAGATAATATATATTCTAATTAAGACCAATGTCTTTTAATAACATTGAGACCAATGTTATAATGAAATACTCCCTCCGTTTCGGAGTGTTTGTCCATTTTTTACTTTTTTGGTCAAAATTATTAAATTTTGACCCCAAAATAAATAAAAATGATATTAGATATTGATACAAAAATAGTTTTATTAGATTTATTATATCAAAAATTTTTAAAATATTATTTTATCTAATTAATATACAATATACATTTTATTTAATTATAAGTCAAAAGTTAAAAATTAATGACTAAAAAGTTAAGATTGGACAAATACTTTGAAACAGAAGTAGTATTATTTTAATCATGGGGGCAGTTTCCATGACATTGCTAGCAATATCATGGGATGACCCGGAGGCCGTATGATGTTCCGTTCGTAAAATTCATTGTTCCTATATCTCTTAAGTCCTAACCTCCTCGGTAAACTCTCCGCCCCATCCCACCTCGCCTCGAACCTACCGCCTCACTCCCTTCAATTGCATCTCCCAAGTTTAACTCACTTTGGAATCAAAAATTTTGAATCCAAAATCAGCTAAATTTGAAGGATGCAATTGAATGGTGTGGGACGGTGGTTTTGGGAGCAGGGTGGGATGGGGGTTTATCGGAGTATTAGGAAAAATAAGAACTGTCAATTTTACGAACAAAGTATCATACAGCTTCTGGATCATCCAATGATATTGCCTAAGGACATCTGAAGGGAAAAAAGTGTTTAATACGGAGTAATTAAATTTTAGTTACCTCAAACACAATAATATTATACAGTAATTCAAATGGCCAATGGCATCACATGCCATAGAAGTGAGACGAATAGCCGTCTAAAAACACAGAAGCAGAGTCGTATAGAGTGATCTCTAACGCTCACCAAACTCTGCATTCACAGAGAGCCATCCCGCTATTTAAGGTGCTCAATATCCAATCCATACCACCATCTTCTTCCACACCGCCGCTGCGCTCTCCTACTCAGTCGGCCGGAGTTTCTCTGCCTCAATCTCAGCGCCTCTCAGGCTTGCTCGAGTTCAACTAGCCGATCGACCGGAAATGGCTTTCCAGAAGATCAAGGTTGCCAATCCCATCGTTGAGATGGACGGTTAGATCTCTGTTCTCCTTCTTCACTTGTCTTCTTCATTTTTTCCGATCTGTTGATTTATCTGCTTTCCTTTCAACTCGCATCGCTCGGATCTGTCTTAATACTTACCCCCGAGTAAAACGTTGTTGTTCCTTGCTTGTTGCTGCAAGTCGTATGACTTGTTCATAATCTGTTAATGATCGCCATGTTTTAGCTGGTGAAGTCGCTGTAAAACGTGTTCTGATTGAGAGGATGAAGCCTTGGGACCTTGGAATAGTATCCTCGTCTCCCCTTTGCATTTACTTGGATGTCTACTTTTGGCATATATCTTGTGGGACACATGATAGAATGATATGAATATCTGTAGAAGTCAACAACTCCTCATCTCCTTTTATGTCACTTTCTAACTCTATTCGTGTTTTTAGCACTTGTCTTGCGATATGATCTCTTGGTTTTCTGGTTCATAGAAATTTTCATTTCAATTTTAGTTGGGCCTGAATAATTCCTGTAGTCAGTGTGATTTTTCATTGCTGGCTTATTAAAGTGCTGTAAAAAATGCGTGTTTGTCTTATTTTGTTTCAACATGTTTAACCAGGGGATGAAATGACCAGAGTAATCTGGCAATCAATCAAGGATAAGGTATCATTCCTATACTGCTCAATAAGATCTTATGTCCAAAAAATATATATTTTTGTTTATATTATGGGATCTCTTTTTTGTGCAATAGCTCATTCTGCCATTTCTGGAGTTGGATATAAAGTACTTTGACCTTGGTCTCCCTCACCGTGATGCCACAGATGATAAGGTTACTGTTGAAAGTGCAGAGGCTACCTTGAAGTATGTTTAAACTTTTTTTTGTCCAACTTCAAATTTGTGAAGATATGATGTACTTAATTTATGGTTAAATCGTCATTACATTTATTACATTTGTTTTGTGTGTAATTATTTTTGTAATTCTATAATTGTAGGTATAATGTAGCAATCAAGTGTGCAACCATAACTCCGGGTTAGTATCTGGAAGGAGGCACATCATTTAAGTGATGTAAAATCTTGTATTTACTGTTTTGTTGTAGCCTTATATGAATATTAATGTGCTTATGATATGACGTGATTGCTCTTCCCAGATGAAGCTCGTGTAAAGGAGTTCAACTTGAAACAAATGTGGAAGAGCCCAAATGGAACAATTAGGAACATCTTGAATGGTTATTTTGTATTTTCTTATTTGATATTTGTTTTTTAAATCTTTAGAAGTATAATCTAGTGCATAGTTAATGGTTATTTTGGGTTGTTTTTGTATAGGTACTGTTTTCAGAGAACCAATTATTTGCAAGAACATTCCCCGCCTGGTCCCAAGTACAGTCTCAGGATCCTTTACGTTAAGGTTTTCCTCTTTCAAATGTCTTAAGCATGCACGCTATATTAATGTTTAATTCATTAGGTTGGAATAAAGCAATCTGCATTGGAAGACATGCCTTTGGGGATCAGTACCGAGCAACTGATACAGTTATTCAAGGAGCTGGAAAACTAAAACTGGTGTTTGGTAAAGACATTCTTTAACTACTTTTCCATATTTCCCTTCCATTGTTTTTGCTCTACTTATCAATAATAGTGCATTGCCATGAGTCTACGTTTCTTTCGTGTTAGCTTTCTGTTAGTTAACACATATTCTTATAATAAGATCTGATTTGTGCTTCCAGTACCAGAAGGAAAGGAGGATGAAAAGACTGAGTTTGAGGTTTTCAACTTCACTGGAGCTGGTGGAGTTGCCCTTTCCATGTACAACACTGATGAGGTTTGTATATGGTTCTCTCATGTTTTTTGCTTGTTATTGTTTTGTCATGCCTCTGATCAGATGTGTTATGTTTCTGTGATCTAACAAGTTACGGTTTCATGTGTACTTTATAGTCTATTCGTGCTTTTGCTGAAGCTTCAATGAACATGGCATACGAAAAGAAATGGCCGCTTTATCTCAGTACAAAGAATACTATTCTTAAGAAATATGATGGGAGGTATTTTTCTTCCGCTTCTCCTATCCATCCATAAATATCATTCAGCTAAAATCTCAGCCCTGTTTATATTGCTCCCTCCGCATAAAAAAAGTCAATGTTGCAAAAGTTCTTGCCCAAAAAAAGAAGAGCTCCTATTAACTTAACAAGACCAAGTATTCATTTAATTTAACAAAAAAACTGCAAACAAGTAAAATATGACAAATTCAGTTAAATCAACATAAAACATTAAAACCATAAAAAAGATATAATGACTTTGAATAACTTTACTATTCTAAATTTTAGAAGCTGTACCTTGACCAAACAAGAGTCATTTTTGGGAAGGAGTTGGTACTTGTCACATATTTAAAAAAATTGTAACCCATTTCATTTCATTAAGTTTCACACTTTTTTCATGAAGGTTCAAGGATATATTCGAAGAAATCTATGAAGCTCAATGGAAATCAAAGTTTGAAGAAGCTGGGATTTGGTGAGAATAGTAGTTCTTTTATCTGAGATGCTGGGTCTTGCATCGTATCTTTACCTAAACTGGTTGTTCTATTGATGTAATAGGTATGAACACCGTCTTATAGATGATATGGTTGCTTATGCTTTGAAGAGTGATGGTGGGTATGTATGGGCATGCAAGAACTATGATGGGGATGTACAAAGTGATTTTCTAGCTCAAGGTAGTCTCAGAATGATGTTTAACTGGACTATTTAAACCTTTAGGATTATAATAAGTATTTTACCTTGGTGCTTATGTTTCTTTTTTGTGCTTTTAGTTTTCTTGTCTTGGTAGCTTGCTGATCTTCATATTTTTTTTTAATAATCAAAACAGGGTTTGGATCTCTTGGGCTGATGACATCTGTTTTGGTATGCTTCGTTTTTTGAGTATATATTCTGGTTTAGTTCTCATTGTCCTGTTTTTTGATCATTTTGTTAGCATCTCATATCATATAACATTCTCTCTCTCTCTCTCTGGGATAAAGGGCACCTTAGTCACTCAGTTACGGAGTATAAAACTTTAGGAATTGTAGTCAACAACTGTTCCTGGCTGCATCTCTTGGCAGCAGTTTTTGTCCTCCCATTTATCCCATTAATAAGGAGCTAATTTTAACAACATAATTTTACCTGGCTAAAACACAAGCCACTTCTTTTCTTTGTTTCCTTTAAATTTCTAATTGTGTGAATGTTTTGTTTTATAGTAAATTATTTTTGTCTCTTAAGCTTAATTTTGCATCCAATGTTCCAAGACCTTGTGGATTTGTTATAGATTTGCCCTGATGGAAAAACCATAGAGGCTGAAGCGGCACATGGAACCGTCACACGTCACTATAGAGTTCACCAGAAGGGCGGTGAAACCAGCACAAACAGCATTGCCTCCATCTTTGCCTGGACTCGGGGCCTCGCTCACAGGTATTTATGATTTGTTTCTATACCCAAAGACTGTATGGACACTTCATAAAAGTATCTGTCCACATATACTCAGAGATATTAAGGAGTCCTATATTTCTGTTTATTTTAATCGCAAACTATATATTGACATTAAATCATAGTATTCTGTTTTGCTTCCTACATTAAAACCCGAATCCTACCAGAACCTCGGCACAGAAATTTCTTTCTTTACCAAAATCACACCTAGTAGTAGAATAATGATGATTGTGATGCGTTTGTGAGCAGGGCGAAATTGGACAACAACGATAGACTCTTGGATTTCACGGAGAAGCTGGAAGCAGCCTGCGTTGGCACGGTGGAGTCTGGAAAGATGACCAAAGATCTCGCACTCATCATCCATGGCTCCAAGTGGGTGTTTGTTTGGCCTTCAATTTCGGTCATTTTTTATTTGCACTTTTCGGGTCACGATCGGTCAAATGACATCTACCCAAACATTGTCTTCTTGTTTGATTTGTATGCAGGCTCTCAAGGGATACGTATCTGAACACTGAACAATTCATCGATGCCGTGGCAGATGAGCTGAAAGCTAGGCTCTTGAAGGCTAAGGCATAAACGCGTACGTATTTAATTATTATTATTTACTCCAAATTTATTTATTTATAAATGCTTTAGGGCTTTGTTTGGTTGGTTGGTTGGATTCCGGAGGGGGGAAAACTGATTTTTGGGTTCAAATGGATTCTGAATAATATCTTTGGACAATTTCACCACCGGGTATTTCACAAATGGTACCTGAACTTTAGCTGGAATTTCGAAGTAGTACCTGAACTTCAAATCCTTTCACAAAAATCCTTGAACTTACACAATCCTTTCACTAATGAGCCATTAGCCCGTTTCTAGGTTAACTTCCGGTCATTAGGGCCAAATTTGAATTTTATATATTTTAAAATTTTCAATTTGACCCCATTTCTTCTTTTCTTTTCTTCCACGCCCCGCCGCCGCCGCCCGCCGGTCAAAGTCGCCGGAAAATGAACTTTTTCCGATTCCGGCGGGACCAATGTCATTCTCTTCGTCTTGAGACGAGGATCAATAATATCCAAACCATTTTGTCTAATTTGGCCTGTAACTTCTCGAATCTGAATTTTTCTACTCGAAAAAACCCTAAAATTCGAAATTGGATCCAAAATTGGGGGTTTTGCAAATCTTCATCAAATCTTGCAATTGAGGGGTCCTTGGAGGTCGCCCGGATGCCACGACCGCATTGGAGTTGGTGCCCTACGTCAATTTCACCGGATTTCGCCGGAAAACGCTCCGACCCGCCGGAAACCGCCGGCGGGTCGGAGCTTTTTCCGGCGGGCGTGGAAGAAAAGAAAAGAAGAAATGGGGTCAAATTGAAAATTTAAAATATATAAAATTCGAATTTGGCCCTAATGACCGGAAGTTAACCTAGAAACGGGCTAATGGCTCATTAGTGAAAGGATTGTGTAAGTTCAGGGATTTTTGTGAAAGGATTTGAAGTTCAGGTACCACTTCGAAGTTCCAGCTAAAGTTCAGGTACCATTTGTGAAATTTACCCTTTCACCACCTGTTGTTTAGGTCTCTTTTGGTTTTGGATGCAGCAACTGGGGGAGTGGAACTTTCTTTTCTATACAGTATTTTGGCGGATAACAGAATAAAATAGACTTTGCGCAGATCATATACATATAATCTCCCCTTTGTCATTGAGAAATTTTCAATGGCTACTTCAAGTGGTCCATTTATTATGTACTCTCTATTAAAACTCTATTACGTAGTACTCCCTATTTTCCATTACGTCTCTAAATACTCTTTACAGTGTTTATTTTCAAGTACTCCGTATTCAAGTAACAGATGCTCCCCTCTCTTTGTCTCTCTCTCTCTTTAGTTTTTACTACTAGTAGTAATGCCTTTAGCTCTCGCACGGATTGAACCCTTTCAATCCAATGATCTAATGTGACGGCTCCCTCCGTCATCGGTTGTGCACTGGGCACGGCACGTCACGACTTCTCGGGAAACAACAAATAGAGATTGTATTGTGATTTACTCTTCCCGTTCCTGAGTATTTGTCTACCTTTGACCTTTTTTTAGTCAAAGTTGGTAAACTTTGAATTAATTAAAAATGATACAGGGTATTAGATATTGATACAAAAATAAATTTATTAGATTTATTATAGGAAATATTTTTAAAATAATATTTTGAATATATATTTTATATAATTATGGGTTAAATATTGAAAATGATTGATTGAAAAAAATAAAAAATGTACAAATATTCATAGACGCAGGTAGTATTCTCTCGCTATTTTGCTGGGTCGGTGTATGGTTAAGTTTACCTTGGATTTTTTTAAATATTTTTGTTCTTCTTAACTTTAACTCTTAAGATATTTTGGAGTTTAAAACAATTAAAAACTGGTACGTAATGTCAAAATATAATGCAAAAAATATGGTGAAATGTCAATACATGATGCCCTCTCTGTTTGGGAAAGATTTGACTTTTTAGGGGCTTGAATGTAATATTTTGATTATTACTCCGTAGTATATATGTGTGTGTTATAAAAATTTAATATTTAGAAGTTACTTTACAAAATGAAACTGACGATATTACGTTTATATCTAAACATAATTGGAGTATCAAGCTTAAAATTTATAAATTATAACCTAGAAAATCAATTGGGAAAATTATTTTCGGATGAAGGAGTATCTAATATTTCTTGGTTCCAAAATTCTTCATTGAATAAAACAGATTAAATCTTATGTTGAGATAAGTTCTTTATTTTAATCTTATTTTCATAAATCATTTGAAAGGGAAAATCGGAAAAAGCGAGGGCAATACTCCGTATATGAAGTCATTAATCATGGATAATGGTTGAGATTAATTGGACACATCCACCGGTTTTAACTTCCCATGACCGGCATGGCATTAACTACCGCCAATTATGGCTTTTCCTGACTGCGGTAATTACCCGTCACGTTTTTTTGTTGGGTTGCTTTTTGCATCTTTCACTTTTGTTGACTTACAAGAGCATTCGGTATTATTTACATTTATTACTTACAAATAATTATTTATATTTATTAGAATCAAGAATTTATCTTAAACCAGCTCATACTAAAATTTATCTTAATTAGATCAGAGCCAATAAGATCTGATGAAGAGAACAAACTGTTAGTTTTATTCGGTAATAGTATCATTCCGATATCATTCAAATTGACCTTTTGGAATCAAATAGGATGAATTCAGATCTTAAAATAAAATTATAATTTTTATTAGTATACGAATGACTTTATTAAATGTATATTTTTAAGAACTTTTGAAAATTATTTCATTGTTTTAATATGCAATACAATTTGAGAGCCATTGATCATTAGAGTTCGGCTGATCTGACTAAAAAAACCAAATTGAACGAATACACTATGATAGGAGTATTTGCCATTTACATTTAAAGACTAAAGAGTTGTATGATAAATAGTTCTTGCGGTCTTCTATAAATTTGAAAGCAATCACGAACTTTCAAAGGTTGTGAAATGCCCTGTAATCAAATTGACAATTGCATTATTAGTCTTTCCTATAAGAAAAATGTGAAGCAAACGCTTTAAATGCAAAAATGCAAAATGTGTAACAAAATAAAGATGCTAATCTCATGAAATTGTCCTTGTCTTTATAGTTAAAGCAGAAAATGATCTTCTTCCATATCTTATAGCACACGATATTATCCTATAATAAAGCTCTACTTGAAGAACAAAATAATCACGATCGTTTAGAACATTGTACTACTGTTCAAGAAGATCACTATGAAAGACATGAAGAAGTTGTGATAGTTGAACCCAAAGATTGAAGACATTGTAATACGATTCATGCTTATACACTATTTTTTTAACCAAATGTTTTATTAAATAGGGCTTCAAGCCAGGACTTCATGCTTACACATTATAATTAAAACCCCATATCAACTTTTTTTATTGTTACATGTTTTAAATCTTTGTATAACATTTCATGTTCTGCGTGCTTCACGTTTTCGAAAAGAATGACTAATTATGCTTTTCGATTTACGATGTTTGATTGAAGTTACTTTTAATATAACTTATTTGATAATTAGTGCATGATTAAAAAATACATATAAAAAATCACTACCTCTGTCCTAGTGTAATTGTTCAGTTTGACTTTTTCGAGTCTAGCTGGACAAACTTTGAACTCCAATTACTCTTAATTTCTATTGCATATTAGCATAATGAAATACAATTTTGAAAGTTCTCAATGCGATAAATTCAATAAAGTCATTTTTATGTTAAAATACATTACAATTTTTATTTAATTGAAGCTCAAAATTTGTCCAGTTTGACTCGAAAAAGTCAAACTGGACAAATACACTGGGACGGATGGAGTACATCAGAAGCTCTACAAAACAAGATGAGTAAGAAAAATAGAAAAAAGAGTATATAAGTTTGACCATGTGAATTGGTAAATAAACAACTTATTTTAGGACGGAGTGAGTGTTTCATAATTTTTGAAAATAAAGTTTAAGATCTGGTTTACCCGCTATTGAAAGACCATGAGAACTATATATTTATGCATATTAGTCCTAAAATATTCATTGCATTACTCCAACAAATTTTTACCATAATAATAATAATAATAATAATAATAATAATAATAAGTGAAAATTAGTTAAAAATAAAAAGAAATGAAGACCAAGTTGTTCCTAGAGAAGTGCAGTGCTTTTTACCCTCCTTGGTTCACTCTCTTCCACAGCTTATTATAAATACCATTACACCCGCCACCACTCTCCGCCCATTCTCATCCATCCTCCACCACCACCACTTCGCCTTGATCATATCAATCACCTCCGCCGTCGCCGTCGCCAACCACCATGGTTCTATCGAAGACCACCTCCCACACCGACGCCTCCGTCCAGTCCTCCACCTTCGCCTCCCGATATGTCCGCACTTCTCTCCCCCGGTACGTATCATCTCCGATCCCCCGTGGTTTGAAAATTAGTAACACATAGACGATCTTTGCGAAATCTCACAACGATCCAACGGTCGATTCGTCGTGGATCATATTATAACTTGTGCCATTTCGCGCATTGGAACGTGATTGTATTGTTTATGTTGAATGTAAGGCTAGCGAGTGCGTGAAAGCGCTAAAATTAATGTCAAACGGATGGGATGTAGGTTTCAGATGGGGAAGGATTCGATCCCGAAGGAGGCGGCGTACCAGATAATCAACGACGAGCTGATGCTGGACGGGAACCCGAGGTTGAACCTCGCGTCCTTCGTGACCACGTGGATGGAGCCCGAGTGCGACAAGCTAATCATGGCTTCAATCAACAAGAACTACGTCGACATGGACGAATATCCCGTCACCACGGAGCTCCAGGCATGCCCTCGCACCCACTTCTTCGACGTTTCCTTCCCAATCTTCGTTTAATTTCGTCAAAATCGCGTGTGAGACTCGGCGTCTGAGATCTCTGTCGACGAGTTCAGATGTCATTTGCCTCGTGTTTTTCTAACTCATTCTTTCATTCTTTCCTCTTCTCAGACAATGAAAGAAAGCTACGAAACAATGAGTTGGAGAAACACGAGACGAAAAGGTTCGAACGCGCTCCAAACATCTACCTTTTTGGTGGAGTTTGAAGTTCATATATATTGTTCACTTTTTATATGTTTAAGAGGAAAATTTGTGCTCAATATGAATAGTACCTCACAGGTCCAAAAGAAATATTTACACTAAATAGCACTTAAACTTTTTTATTGCATAAATAGCACTTAATAATATTCACAAAGTGGAATAATGTCCAGTGATGACAAACATTTGTTTGAGTAATGACTGATAGATAATGACTAAAAGTGCTATATTGGAAAAAAACAAGGAAAATCATAATGTTTTATTGATATTTAAGTAAATTCACCCGTCCAAAATTAAACTTTATAAACGAGAGTATTTGTTTCGTGCATAAAGTTTTAAAAACTGAATTTGTGTAATTGGCACAGTATTTAATATATTGAGATTGAATATAGAGAGAAATAAAAAAAACAAATTACAAATTATTTTTGTAAAGGAAAAAATGATTATTATTTTTTAACAAACGAGAAAAAAAAATAAGAAGGTTGTTCCCAAGGACTGATTTGGCCAACTGGAAAATTGACACCCAACATAAAGTCAAGACATTGATTATTGACCTATTGGTGCTTTGATTATTCATAGGCATTTTTGTCCACAAGTGCATTTTTATAAGGTTCACAAATTGAATGATCACAAAATTCACAAACTTATCATTTATGGTTAAAATTTTTATTTTAAAATTATTTTAGACTCTTTAACTTTTTTATTAAATTTTACAAATAGTAAGTTTGTGATTTTTGTGACCATTTTGTTTGTAAATCTAGTCATTTCTATTTTTATAACTAGATTTTTAAGAGATGCAGTAATCTTTATGCTCCATATTTTTAAAGAGAATTTCTTTTCTTTTTTTTTTTTAACTTTTTATCCCTATGTGTCGGTTCCTTTGGCTTTAACTCTAATCAAAGTGCAAAGACTCGTAAATCTAGTCACCATTCTATTTTAAAGTACCCTTAAGAGTTTGAACACAAAAATAACATTGAAATATTTTCTCCGTCTTAAATTTTTTTTCCCCAGTTACTCTTCACACCGTCAATCTTTATCATTTTTTTTATCTATTTTCGTTAGTTATTTGATGAGATAATATTGTCATGTCACGTCTTATTTTCTAAAAAATTTAATGTAATTTTTAAATATATATATAATACTCCTACGATCAAATAAATGTTCCCTTATTTTCCTCATAAAAATGGGAAGAATATGGATTTCCCTCCACTTTGTACATTTTTCATTCTTTTTTTCTTTCACTTTTACTTTCTTTTCTTATCTAACCAAAATTTTTTTTTTTTTAAAAAAGAAAAACTAGAAAATAATTGAGTGTGGGGCATGGCATATATTGTAGAACCGATGTGTGAACATGATAGCGCATCTGTTCAACGCGCCGCTGGGGGAAGGGGAGGCCGCCGTGGGAGTAGGGACGGTGGGGTCGTCGGAAGCCATAATGCTCGCCGGATTAGCTTTCAAGAGGAAATGGCAGAACAAGATGAAAGCCCAGGGGAAGCCCACCGACAGGCCCAACATTGTCACCGGTGCCAACGTCCAGGTCCGTTTACTCTCTATTTTTTTTGGGCTCTACTTTGAAGTTGTTTTTATTTTCTTTAAAAATGGTAGAATTATTAAAATACGAGTTAAATTTGGAGAAACAATCAAATGAGAATATTTTTTTTATATTAGAATAAGTTTCATAATGTCAACATATTAACATAAATTACGATGAAATTTTTGTATAAAGTGTCACATGACCATATTGTAATATTCTTATTTCGATATAGAAACTCGTTACTCATAGTTTAGGGTAAGTACTAAGTTTTGCTTCTATTTTAGGCAATCATTTAGAAAAAAATGTTTGGAAAATATTTATCAATATCCATAGATTTGACCAATTATATAATTAATATTAGTCCTAAAAATCTTTTGCACACCAGTCCTTTAGAAAAATCATTTTTTCAAATTAATATGGTCAGACTCTAATCTTTAATTACTCTCAATTTTGATTGCATACTAGTAAAATGAAATAAATTTTTGAAAGTTTTCAACTAAATAAACCTAATTATATTATTTTTACACCGATATACATTATACTCCATCCGTCCTAAAATGAAATTCTCAGTTTCACTTTCGTGGTCAAACTGTTTGAACTTTGATCGCATATTTCAAAAAAACAAATTGCATTTTAATATAATTTTAATATTAATAGATTAATTTTAAAACATAAATTTAAAATATTTTACTCTCATCGTACATAATTATAATATATATATATATATATATATATATATATATATATATATATATATATATATATATATATATATATATATATATATATATATATACATATATATATATATATATATACATACATATATATATAAATGATCAATGTTTTACATGAAAGACCGTGAAAAGTCAAACAAGAAATTAATTTTAAGATAGAAGGAGTAGTTTTTTATTTAATCGATGTCTAAAATTAGTCTAATTTAACTTGAAAAATCAAACTAAACAATATTAATAGAATTTGTGACACAATGAAATGTGAAGGTATGTTGGGAGAAATTTGCGAGGTACTTTGAGGTGGAGCTGAAGGAGGTGAAGCTGAGAGACGGGTACTACGTGATGGACCCGGAGAAGGCGGTGGAGATGGTGGACGAGAACACCATCTGCGTCGCCGCCATCCTCGGGTCCACGCTCAACGGGGAGTTCGAGGACGTCAAGCGGCTCAACGACCTGCTGGCGGAGAAGAACGGGGAGACGGGGTGGGAGACGCCGATCCACGTGGACGCGGCGAGCGGCGGGTTCATCGCGCCGTTCATCTACCCGGAGCTGGAGTGGGACTTCCGGCTGCCGCTGGTGAAGAGCATTAACGTGAGCGGGCACAAGTACGGGCTGGTTTACGCCGGGATCGGTTGGGTCATCTGGAGGAGCAAGGAGGACTTGCCTGATGAGCTCATTTTCCACATCAATTATCTTGGTGCTGATCAACCCACTTTCACTCTCAACTTCTCCAAAGGTATACGTTGTTCATTATTCACACGGTCAAATTACGTTTATTTACTCACTCTATCTCAAATTAATAATCTGAGCTTTCGATTGAGTTGGTTCCTTGACACGATATCGGAGCTTTGTTGACTAAGAGGTCACATGTTCAAAACTCAGCATCACTCAGTTTAAAAAATTAAGGTTTCACGTGCAATGCTCGAAAGAAAGACTACGCTTGCACGTGTTAGAATATAAGAAACATTTCTTGGACCACAACTACGAGCTTGAGTGTTAAATATATCAATTATTTAATATATTTAATATTATATATTATAATTATGGTTGTTACCTATTATAGTTAGAGTTATTATTATATAATATTACCTTATATAATTAGTCATTAATGTGGAGGATTCTAGAATATATTCTTCCACCTATAAATACATACTTTGTATTCCTCTTCTATTTATTCAAGCTATAAAGCATTATTTGTTATTTTTTACATGGTATCGGAGCCACCGTTCTTGGTGACCTAAATTTCTCCGCTTTCGCTTCTGGTGGGCGGCACCGCCATTAACTGCCGCCCGCCGGATCACTGTTTTCCTCTTACCCAAATTCTTCACCATCTCCTAAAACAACAAAGTTTTCTAGTTTTTTTGTTATACAAAAAAACTCTGTTATAATCACCGGCATCTCTAACGCCATCCTCTTCTCCTAAGCGCCGCAGCTCTGACCAGCGACACCTACTCCACCAAACTACCGGCGCTAAGATCATCACCTCAACCTGCTTAGTGGGTAAATCTTCGGTCAACATGCATCTCTGGCAGTACCTCATTCCTTGTGTTTCTTCTCTAACCCAGTCGCGCACAACTCTAGCGCGCGTCAACCTTCTCTCTCTTTTGACGTCAGCAGCATGAGTCTGTTCGCAGCGGCTTTTCTCCTCTCCTCATCAACACCTTCACATCTCTTTCCTGGCAATCTTTCTTCTTCTTCTCTTCTAGGCCGGATGCATTCAGTCTACTCTAGCCGAAGATATGCCTCTAGCTTTTGATTACAATTATGGTCACGATTCAAGTAAAGTTGGCGTTCAATTTTCACCGTTCAGGACGTTGGGAGCATGTTAAATATATCAATTATTTAATATATTTAATATTATATATTATAATTATGGTTGTTACCTATTATAGTTAGAGTTACTATTATATAATATTACCTTATATAATTAGTCATTAATGTGAAGGATTTTAGAATATATTCATCCACCTATAAATACATACTTTGTATTCCTCTTCTATTTATTCAAGCTATAAAGCATTATTTGTTATTTTTTACATTGAGCTTTTGTGGTTGTGTTAGTTGCTTAATTAAAAAAGTCACAACAAGAAGGAGTTTATGAGACACAGATTATTAAATTTTATTCTTATTGGATGCTGCAGGTTCAAGCCAAGTAATTGCCCAATACTACCAACTAATTCGATTGGGTTTTGAGGTGAGCATATATAACGAATAATACTCTGATCCGTATTAGCTAATGTATTTAAAATTTCATGTATAAAAATATGTTTTTCAATTTATTCTTATAATACATAGGATTTTTTTTCCCCAAAAGAAACATACATTTGCAAATTTGGGCGCGTAAAAAATATAATGTTCATCTATTAGAATATAAAAATATTTCTTGGACCACAACCTTAAGCTTAAGCTTTTGGTTGAATTAGTTCATTAACATGGTATCAGAGTTTTGATGACTAAGAGGTCACGGGTTTGAAACTTAGCGCCACCCATTTTTAAGATTTTCCAAAAATTAAGGTTTCACGTGCAAGACTCGAAAAAAACTACAACTTTATCTGCACGTGAGGGCTACAAAAACATTTTTTGTTGAATTGGATGGCATGCAGGGCTACAAAAACATAATGGAGAACTGCCAAGAGAATGCAATAGTGCTGAGAGAAGGGCTAGAGAGCACAGGTAAGTTCAACATAGTGTCAAAGGACAAGGGAGTCCCCTTGGTGGCCTTCTCCTTGAAGGACAATAGCCGCCACACCGAGTTCGAGATCTCCGACGTCCTCCGCCGCTACGGCTGGATCGTCCCCGCCTACACCATGCCCCCCGACGCCGAGCACGTCACCGTCCTCCGCGTCGTCGTCCGCGAGGACTTCTCCCGCACCCTCGCCGAGCGCCTCGTCAAGGACATCCAGAAGGTCCTCGAGGAGCTCGACACCCTCCCGGCCAAGGTCGGCGCCCGGCTGGCGGCGGTCGCGGAGGAGACGCCCGGCGTCGACGTGGCGGTGCAGAAGAAGAGCGAGCGCGAAGTTACGCTCGAGATCACCACGGCGTGGAAGAAGTTCGTTGCTGATAAGAAGGTCAAGACTAACGGCGTTTGTTAACGTTACATGTGCGCCATAACATGTGGTTCATCCTTGCTTATAATATATATGGACGCTTATTCTTACCAAATGCTCTTGATTTATATACTCTTGATTTATGAGGACCCTTTTATATTATCTCTATACTTTTATAATGTAAGTCTTCCATATATGGAATAAAGGAAGCATAATATCGTCTAGTATTTGTTTATTTGTTATTAAGATATGGTTTTATTGTGACTTGCATGTTCTTTATTTAATTGATCTTTTTTTTGTCGTTTTACCATGAACTCTTCATAAAATGTAGGAAGTATATTTTTTTCTAAACTTTAAAAAATGTGCCATTAATTCCTATGTTTTAAATAAAATACTCCCTCCGTCCCGGAAAACATGAGAGTTTTGATTTTGAAGAGAAATTTAAGGGGAGTGTATTTTGGTATTGAATTTCCAAAAATGTCCTTTGATGTGATGGGTAAATGTATGATTTGATGGATAGAATATTAGTAAAAAGGTATGATGTTGTTAAATATATTAATTATTTTAATATATTTAATATTATATATTATATTTATGGTTGTTACATATTATAGCTAGAGTTATTATAATACAATATTTCCTTATTTATCTAGCCATTAATATGGAGAATTCTAGAGTACTCCAACTCCACCTATATATTCATTACCTTGTATTCCTCTAAATTATTCAATCAAAAAGCATTATATATTATTTTACATTAACCACAAGCTTGAGCTTTTGGTTGAGTTGGTTCCTTGACATGGTATCGGAGCCTTGTTGACTAAGAGGTCACGGGTTTGAACCTCAGCGCCACCCAGTTTAAAAATAATTAAAGTTTCACGTGCAAGGCTCAACCACAAGCTTGAGCTTTTGGTTGAGTTGGTTCCTTGACAGATGTGATATGTAGGGTATGAAAAAATAAGGGGTAAAAGTGACTTTTTAATTTAAATGAGAAGTATTTTTTGGGACGAATGAAAAAATAAAGAAGAAAGGTTTTCAGGGACGGAGGGAGTACCTGTTTTTATCCTTAATACTTTAAAAAGTGCTTGTTTGTCTTCTTAACCTTCACAAGTGCACTATTAGTTTTGCTAGACTTTTTTATTATTTATAAAACACATATTTTCTTGTTGAATTTTCAAAAGTATATCATTAGTCGGGCTTAAAGATGCACCCTCCTCTAGTCTTATGGTCTATTTTTCACTTAGCAAAGGGGAGACAAATGGTCTAATTAAGTTAGATAGGGTGGTGGTCTAATTAAGGTTTTTTTTGGAAAAATGGTAATATTATTAATTCAAAATGAGTACAACGTCTCACAAATATGTGCCGGAGGAACAAAAATCCACTTCAGCCAATTGATTAGATTCAGAATCAACCGTTCGAGCAAGCATAAGAGCCACATGATTCGTTGATCTTCTAACAACTGACAATGTGAGAGATTCAAAGTCTCGCATCACTCTCTTAATTACATTCATAAACAAAACCCATAAAATAAGAAGAAACCTCCACATCATCTTGGAATGCCTTAAAAACAACCTCGCTATCGATCTCCGCCACAATTTCATGATGCTTGAAAGCCGTCCTCAGCCACTTTAATGCCTCGTGGAACCCTTTTGCTTGAGCTATCTGAGAATCCGGCCTCTAACCGGCCTATTCCAATATGTGCCTCCGAACAAAATCGCCATGTGCATTGGAATGGCAAACCACCATCCCGGTCATCGCCATACTTGTTTGCGGGTGAAAACTCGCGTCAACATTGCATTTAAGCACAAGTCCCTTCAGTGCCTGTCAAGTAACCACCCGCCGATCCAGACCCTCATCACTCCTCCGCACATTACCTGGCCTGAGCCGTCTGTCATTCCTGTAGTTCTCGAATTACCTTCGTCACAAGTGTTTTTGGCGCCATGCATTCCTGCCGTCTGCCATTCTTTAGTAAAGTGTTATAACTTTTCACTCTACTGTGAAATTTTTGTAAGAACACATTTTTTGCCATTCTTTTTTTGAAAAAAATTATCCAGAATAATCACAATTTTACCCAATCTTTCAAAAATAATTTCACCTTTCACTAATGATGCATAATAATCTCAACTATACTGAAATTTGCAAATTTTGGATCGTCGTTAAGTTGCTAACGGAAGGTTAATGGAAACGGTTTGTTTCGAGCAACAAAATGAAAGTTGAGATTATTTTTTGTGAATTTTTATTTCTAATATTTTTTGAAATTTTCATTTAAATTTTTAAAATATCTTTCTACCTCCATCATTTCTTTTTCTTTTTTAAAGATTGCTCCTACTTTAGAAAAAATAAAAATAATCGATATTAAAAATAACGAGAACGAGAAAATAACTAAAACAATATAAAATTAATGAAATAAATATTGTAATCAATAGAAACTAACCAAAAACTCGTAAGAAATAAAATAAAAATATACAGAGTGGTGGGTATTAAAATTTAACGCACTATACAAAGTATTAATGTACCACTTCTTCTTATTTTTTAGAAAATATTATCTACAATTATTCCAACTTTACCAGCATGTTCTTTCAAAAAATAAGTAGTACATAAATATTTTGCATAATGCGTAAAATATTAGAACCCATAGTCCATATATTTTTATTTTATTTGTTACCAGTTTCACTTTAATTAAAATTGATTACCTTATTTATTTTATTAATTTTGTACGTTTTTAGTTACTTTTTTCATTTTTGTTATTTTTTACATCTACTTTTTTATTTATTTTTCTAAGGTAAGACTAATCCTTAAAAGAAGAAAAAGAAGAAAAAAATTGAGGTAGAAAGTTATTTTAAAAATTTAAATGAAATTTCAAAAAAAGATTAAAAATAAAAATTTATCAAAAATAATTTGATTTTTCATTTTGTTGCGCAAAATTGAAATTTCCGTTAACTTATTAAATTTAGTTAGCAATTTAATAGCGATCCAAAATTAACAAATTTCAGCAAAGTTAATATTATTATACGGAGTACATCATAGTTAAAGATAAACTTATTTTTAAAACACTTAATAAAATTGAGATTATTATATACTCCCTCCGTTCTCAAAAACACTTCCTCTTTCATTTTTTCCACTTCCAACAAAACACTTCTCTTTTCTATTAAAAAACCACTTTTACCCTTATTTTTTCATACCCTACCTATCACATCATACTTTTTCTCTAATAATCAATCCATCACATCTTACTTTTACCCATCACATCAGGGACAAAATTGGAAATCAACTATAATTTAACACTTCCTTATTTTTGCCCCAAATCCAAATGGGAAGTGTTTTTCTAAACGGAGGGAGTAGAATTTTCCCCTCTTTTTCTCGGAGGAACCATCAGAAATTGGACAAAGGTTTATTTTGGGGCCAGAATGAAAATTATTCCGTAAAACTTTTAATAAAAGGAAATTGTGAGTTCGCTCAGAAGCTGTACTCCGCCGCTGCCCAGTTTCGTCGGCGATCGACGACCGTCGTCAATTCGTTCTCCCTCTCCGGCGTCACTCAGGTATTCACTTCCCTCCTCCGATCTGTATACTCCGCCGTATCTCTCCGCCTCTCTCTCTTTCCTACTCCTAGTCTATGCCTCTCTCTTTCCTATTCCAATTCCTTGGCTATTTTATGATGTGTGCTCTACTGGTTTGATTTTGTAATGGTGTCATAAATTGTTTAATTTGTTTTTTTGGATATTCCAATGTGTAGAAAATTTAGATTTCCTCTCGAACTCTTCTATTTTGCTTCTCTCCATAGTTGATTCTGTGCAATTTTACTCCGTGTAGTCTCTACTGCTCTGATTTTTCCTAGTGTCACGAATAATTTTTTTAAATTGAATTAAGTGTGGGTTATTTGCAATATGTTTGATTTATTTAAAACTAGGACAATTGTGATATTTTGCGAATATTTTGAACATAAAAACATGTATCATAAAAAAATGTATAAATAAGAATGGATTGCATAACTATAAAATCGTTTATGGGTTTTTTCATGTTTCTTGGATTTGTTTCTTTCATGTGTGAACCCATTGTCGTTTTAAATCTTGCAGGCATTTGTTCCTCACTATCCGAAGAGTAATATTTATTGACATTTGGCGTTGTCGACATATTGGTTCTGCTTTTAGGCTATGAAGATGTATGCATTTAGTTATTTACATGTCAAACACGTCTCTTTTATTTAGAACGGATTGAAAATTCACAAAGTTTTTTGCAGACTTGAAGCAAATGCCGGTCCGCTTACCAATTTTGAAGTGCTTGAGTTTCTAAGGTCAAAAGATGCCGGGAAGGATCCTACGCTGGCCTTGCTTCCAAACATTGCATCCGAGTATAAGGTTTGATTTTCTATATTGTCAATGGAACTTTGAAGGTATGATATAGCTTATTATTCACGGTGTTTTTTTATATTGAAGGTTTTTGATTATCTGGAGAAAAGTGGTTGCAAGCATCTGACTCGAGAAGTTATCAACGAATTTTTGGAGAAATGTAAAAGCTTCAAACTATCAAAAGCTGAGCTGTTGAATATCATCAATATCATGCCCAAATCTGCGGTTGAACTTTACCCGGTAATGTTTTGCTTCTTGTTCCATGGCAATGACACATTCTATGGAACTCTTTTGAGAGCCCGTTTAGTGGGCGCATGAGATATGGGATATCAGAACACTTTTTTTTGGGAGTTTAGTGAAGTCTAAACAGTGTTCCAAAACTTCGGATTTAATCTCCTGATATCAAAACCCTCTCAAACAGGGTTGTTTTTATACCTCTTGAATTTGGAAGATACATCAATATGATATCAATTCAGGCGTTTGATATCTCTCTCAACCGCCATCAAACCCACTGCTTCCGGCCACTGGTCACACACACCCCCTTTTCGACCTCTACCATTGCCACCCACCTGTCGCTGACCACCCGCCACCGACCACCCTACCGTTGTTTTTAAGGGGTTTTTTTAGGCATTTTAGGCGGAGTGCAAGTGTTTTGTGAGTTGCACAAAAAAATGAAGGTGGAGCTATTTTTCAAAATGGAGAGTATTTCAAATTTCATAACCCATAATATATCAACACTCCAAAACTTCCAAACAAGCCCTTTTCCCCTTTATTTCTGTAGGTTACAACATGTTTTCTAAATGGTAGAAATTATTCTCAGATGACAAAATGAAAGGAAGAAAAGTGAAAGGCGAAGAACAGAGGGCGTTTCATTTCTTTCTGTGTGTATACTAAAACGTATTGTTCATTCTCACACAGATCATAGAGGCATGTGATACTCGTGATGACGATAAATGTACAATGTTGAACGCGCTAGTGGCAATAGTCAAAGAGGTCTTGCTTGCAGGCACACCATCACCGCCGCCTGAGGAAGCAGAGATTGAAGCGGCTCACGAGGAAGATGGCATTGAGGCTGCTAAATAGAAACACTTAACCAGGGATATTGTTGTCTTTTCTACCCGATTTTCTTTCAGTTGGCTTGTACTTGTGTAGACCAGGTTAGCACTCGCTCTACGAGTGGGGGGTGAGGGTGCTTGCGGGGGATTCGGGGGTGGGGGTCGGGTTCCGGGCCCCAACAGAGCACCACAGAGGCTCGTGTCTTGTTATGACACCAACTTCTGGGGTCAAAAGAACCTTGGTTTTAAATAGTGTTTGCTTGGAAAGAAATGTTTTATCTGCAGAAAGTACTCTTGCATTACCTTTGGGAAAAAAATCACAAAGATATGATAATTTTAATGAAAACAACAAGTTAAATACGTATTATGTTTTCGAATTATACTATGTATATATACCCAAATTGTCTATAAATAGGGTTCGTTAGACAAACCATTCTCTAAATAAGACAATAAATTTTTATTCTTTAAAATAGAATTTAATTATTTAATTAATTAATAATTATGGAGTTCTTCCACCTATTTTTTTTCTCTCTTGAGTTTTTTTGCACTATTTTATTTACTCTCTATAGTGTTCAATGTATAAAATGGTGATGAATAAAGACAAGAATTGATGTGTTAAATAGAATAAAAAACTACCAGCCAAAGCAGATGTTAAATACTTAAAAAATGCACCGCACTACCAAACATTTTTTAAAAATTTGTTTTCTTCAACTTATTACTCCCTCTGTCCTATAATGATCTTTCCGGTTCTGTTTACGAAGTTTGACCGACTTTATTTTTAATTCAATTTATTTGATTGTTGGTGTAAACTTAAAAAATAAAATTTATATATTTAAAAACTATATCAAAAGTTTTACAAAAGAAGTAGTGACAAGACTATATTATTTTATCAAATACCTAATGAAAATACGTAAAGAAAGTGATTAAAGTTTGACCGTGTGAATAGTAAGTGGGAAGAACATTTCAGGACGGAGGGAGTATTACTTATTATAAATTTTTATTAGAAGCATACTCCCTCCATCCCTAAATCAATTATTCTTTATGCAAAACAAAGTAAAATTTTAAGTTTTTTCAATTGATTTTATTTAAAGATTGGTATATAAATAAAAATAAAACTTACATATTCAAAAAATACATCAAAAATTCTACGAAATAAGAGTGACAAGAATATTTTATTTCATCAAATAGTCAATGAAAACACACAAATAAACAAAATTTCTCGCAACTTTTGAGTAGTAAAATATGTAAATCATTTAGGGACGAATGTAGTTTCATATCACAAACAATTTTTAACTAATTACAATCAGACTAAATCAAACATTAATAAAATCATGGGAAGTTTACCTAAATAGTACTAAAACATAGTGACTTTCCCAATATAGTATCATATGTTTTTATTTTTCAATATAGTACCACTAGTTATTGTCAATTGGTCATTGTTTAAGTAAATGTCCACCGTTACTACACATTGTTCAAACTAAATGTCCACCATCAGGTATTGTTTGTGTCACTAGACATTTTTCAAATATTAGTTTGAGAATAAAAAAGTTTAACTACTACATTAGAAAATGACATATATTTTAATACTCTATTATTTAGTACAAATTTCACTAAAATCATAGGGTTAAAAAGGGACATGGTTAAATTTTATTCCCCTTTACAACCATGAATCTCATCTGGTATCTTTTTTTACCAGTCTCCCTGATATAAGTAAGAGCTTAAAACTCTGGTGCGCGTTTCATTTCGGGCTCGCGGTTAATTAAGCCAGTCAGAGAGGGAGATCGAGATCTGGCTCCCCTTCTCTCTCCGTTTTCTTGATCTCAATATATATATACACCGACACCTGAAAGCAAATGGGGAAGAAGATGGCGTCGGCTTCCTACGCTGTCGTTCTGTTCATAGTCTGCTGCGCGCTGCCGCCGGCGACATCGGATTCATCTGATCACAGGTACAGTCGCGGAGATTCAGTGCCTCTGTACGCCAACAAGGTCGGACCTTTTCACAATCCGAGGTAATCATCCATCGAATTCCCGCAATTAGATCTCTTCGTCGGTTCGTTCGTTCTGTTGTGGCGAATGCATGGTTTGGATCGGTGGATGTTTTGATGAGCGATGAATTTGTGCATTTGTTCATGGGGCTGTTGTGATCTGATGCCTTTTCTTAGCTCTTAGTTTACTGCAGTTGGGTACTGATTGGAACACGAGAACATCCAATCTCTAATTTCAGTGATTACAATGAGCTGTCTCTGAATTGTTCCTTTGGTGTGCAACAAGTTTTTTTCGTTTCCGTGATAGGTTGATTGCGAAAGGCTTGGACATTTGAATAGTTCAAAATTAGGGTTGACTTCAGGAAACTATGTAGGCAATGGGAGTGTTCTCTAGTCATACTTGAATTGAGTGTTGCTCCATATTAGCTATGTAGGTTATTTCTTATTAGGATGAATTCCGCATCAGGGTTGTGATTCGATAGAATGTGATTTATGATTCATAATCTATAATCCAAAGATGAAGCATGGGAGATGGATTAGTGATATTTAAATTTTGCACAAAATATTACAGAGTATTAAAGAGTTGTGTGTGCTTAAAGTGCAGGGAACAGTTCGTATTCACCCATGTGCACTTCTTTAAGGATGTTATCTTTTAACCAAATGCTAGGGATGACAATATAGGTCTGAGTTGAGGATCCTAAATCCACCACACCTCGAGTGAAGATTTTAAGCATCTACTCTAACCCACTACGAGTACCAACCCAAAATTAATAGTTTTATTTTATTTAGTGAATTGGGTAATGAGCACTATAATTCTAGTGTGTCATACACTAATTGGTGGGATTAAGGTGCCGATAATGATGAACTTAATATTAACTATTGATTAATCCCTCAGCCCCAAAACCAAGTCCTGTATGGGAAACTTGTGTATAAATTTGTTTTTGTCTCCCAAAGATGAGTCCTAATTGAACAAAAGAAGTTAATTTTCATCATACTTAATGTTTATTATAAAAAAAATGTCTGGAACAAGTGGAGCACCGTAAATTTAGTTAAAACAAGAAATAAATTTGAAAGTATATCCATATTTAATTATTTCCAACAATTGTGCCTTGCAAATATTAAAAAACTTTACCCTTGTGATTTGTGAAGCATGATTCTTTTTATGGGATGTAGCACAGAGGAAGTGGATGCTACATTTGCTAACACTTTTATTCTAAATATAATTTTAAATATGTGTAAACTGTGATGTTCTAAAGTCTAAACATTTAATTAACACCATATACTCACATGTCAAAAAGTATACTTGAATTAAAAAGTCATACATAGTATTCTTGATGGTAATTTTGAAGACTTATGTATACATTTTTATTCAATGCTGACAATGCATTACATATTTGTAATAAAATGTAAGCGCACAACATTATTGACAAAAAATATTTCCCCCTCCGTCCCAAATTAAAAATCCAATTTGATTGGACACGAAGTTTAATAAAAATTTCGAGAAGTGAAAAGTGTGTTGTTGAAATGGTTTTGGAAGAAAGAAAATAATGATAGCCACACATTCCTTACATAAAATGGAAATGAGCTTATTTTGAGACAAACAAAAAAAGAAAGTGTATTGTTTGTCTTGGGACGGATGTAGTATTTTATTACATGTACACGGCAGGTTGGAGGTAGAATGGGAAAATAGTGGCTGGTGTTTTATTAGTTTGAGCCCAACCCACAACCCACCAGACATCCAAAGCCAACATATGCGAGCTAGGTGGGGCTTGTTATGCATAGATTAGACATATAATTCCATTACTATATAAGACACTCCTACTTTGTTTAACCAGACAACTTTTAATTTTTCTGGGAATGTCTCTAGTTATTACAAAACAATATGCATTGAATCTTTTTAAGAACTAACAGTCTTTTTTGGAGGAAGACAACATTAATACACAGTTAAACAATTACTCATGGGTTGATTGGGTTCAATGCTCTATGTCATTATGAAATATAAAGAAATTCGATCCATAAAATTTGAATAAACTTTTAAGAACTTGATATGTGAGTAATGCTAGTAGTTGGCATGGGGGATGTGATGGTGTCTTTCTGATGTGTTGCTAATGGCATGATTCTCGTTTTTCCCATCTTGCAGTGAAACATACCGTTACTTTGATCTTCCTTTCTGTCACCCAGGTTAGATATCTTGTAGGATACAATATTAACTCTCAAATCCTCTTTGCTGGTGTTATTTTGAATGTATTAATGGATTTTGGGCAGATGATGTGAAAGTGAAAGATAAAAAGGAAGCACTGGGTGAAATCTTAAATGGTGACCGTTTGGTCACTGCACCTTACAAGCTTGACTTTATGCATGATAAGGACTCAGAAACTGTATGCCAGAGGAGACTGTCACAGAAACAAGTTGCACAGTTCCGTGAAGCTGTTGCAAAGGATTATTATTTCCAAATGTACTATGATGACCTGCCATTTTGGGGGTTTCTGGGGAAAGTTGATAAGGAAGGAAAATCTGACCCTAGTGAATACAAGTATTACCTATTCACGCATCTTCACTTTGAGATCTCGTACAACAAGGATCGTGTGATTGAGATTAATGCACGAACTGATCCGAATGCCCTTGTTGACATCACTGAAGACAAAGAAGTTGGTGTAGACTTTGTGCATTCTGTGAAATGGAAAGAAACAAACACACCTTTTGAGAAGAGAATGGAAAAGTACTCCCAGTCTTCATCTTTGCCTCATCACTTGGAAATCCATTGGTTTTCAATTATCAACTCCTGTGTGACTGTTCTCCTCTTAACTGGATTTTTGGCCACTATTCTTATGCGGGTCCTTAAGAATGATTTTGTAAAGTAAGTCGCATTTAAAATTTATTAATTAATGAATTGTTAATTCTCTTTGAATAAAAAGTGTCTTGCCAGTCTTTAATGATTGTGAATTCTTGCATAAATTGAAAGGTATGCTCATGATGAGGAGACTCTTGATGACCAAGAAGAAAGTGGATGGAAGTACATTCACGGTGATGTTTTTAGGTACCCAAAGTACAAGTCTTTGTTGGCTGCAGCCCTTGGTTGTGGTACTCAGCTATTTACCCTGTAAGTATGCCTTGGACCTCTCTTTTTTTTTGCCTAGTTTAGTACAACTCTCTTAGTTTAATTATACCTCTGTCCTTAAAAAACTTCTTTTTGACCAATGCACATTTATTTGTTTTTTTGGCTTATCTAAACTTATCATATAGAACTTGTATAGGACATTTTAGAGACAGAGGGTGTATTAAAATTTAAATGAAATTTTAATCTCAATGATTTTTTTTCCTGACCATGCTTATATTCTACTAGGACAATCTTTATTTTTTTCCTTGCATTGGTTGGAGTGTTCTACCCTTACAACCGAGGAGCTCTGTTCACTGCTTTGGTTGTCATATATGCTCTGACTTCTGGAATTGCTGGCTACACGGCTGCCTCTTTCTATTGCCAACTAGAAGGAACAAACTGGGTATGGCTTTAATCAATGCGTCTTTTGAGTTTTAAGTGTGATCTTTATGTTTCGTAAGTTTTCATGGCAATTGAAATTTGTTTCCTTTTATGCTTCTTCTCAGGATCTATTAGTGAGCACCACTAACATGATTGCTCAAATGTGAAATCATTGTGACTAGTGTTTATTTAATCACTTGTATTATAAAGATATGCATTTAAAAGTGGGTAAAACGCATTTTGGTTCCCTAACTATATGTACTTGCAGTATGTCAACATTTTCATCTTGAAGCTCTCAAAAATTGCAAAGTTTATCAGAAACTAATGCTAAAATTAGCGATCCAGTCAATGGGTTGTGCATTGACACTTTCATTAAACTAAAAAAAAGAATGAAAACATTTAAGTGAATAAAGATTAAAAATTCTGGCAATTAGCTTTTTTTATTTTTAAAAAATAGATTTTATCTTTAAAAAATTAAAATAAAATTATCATGTTAGCACCTGTTCGCAGAATTCCCATTGCAAACTCTACGTTCTCGGGGCATTTTACAATTTCTGGTGACTTTGGAACTAATTATTTGACATTTTGAAAGGGATATATTTAAATTGTGAAAAAATTTACAATGGGACTAATTCTGCCTATCACCTACAGTTACAGGACCAAAAAATGTATTTTACCCATTGATGGTGAATCAATCAATATCAGAATAATAAAGAATTATTACCGGTTTACAGGTCAGGAACTTGCTATTGACCGGAGCATTGTTTTGTGGACCCCTGTTCCTCACATTCTGTTTCTTGAACACGGTAGCAATTGTTTACAGTGCCACGGCAGCACTTCCATTTGGTACCATTGTGGTCATCTTGCTAATATGGGCCCTTGTGACATCACCTCTGCTTGTCTTGGGAGGAATTGCCGGAAAGAATAGCAAGGCCGAGTTTCAAGCTCCCTGCCGTACTACTAAATACCCAAGGGAAATACCGCCGTTACCTTGGTATCGCGGAGCTCTACCTCAGATGGCAATGGCTGGTTTTTTGCCTTTCAGTGCCATATACATAGAACTTTACTACATATTTGCTAGTGTGTGGGGCCACAGGATCTACACCATCTACAGCATCTTATTCATTGTCTTCATTATTCTCCTCATTGTTACCGCCTTTATTACTGTCGCGCTGACCTACTTTCAACTTGCTGCTGAAGACCATGAGTGGTGGTGGAGGTAAGTTATGTGTTTTTTTACTATTCTTTTGTTCCCTAGGCAGATTTTGGTACACATGAAATGATTTTTCAGTACACATGAAAATATTTTTCACCATTCTATAGAAATATTTTCTTGTGGAAGTTACATTTTTTATGTTTTGTGTGTTGCTGAACAGGTCATTCCTTTGCGGAGGATCAACTGGGTTATTCATCTATGCGTACTGTCTCTATTACTACTACGCACGTTCGGACATGTCAGGCTTGATGCAAACTTCCTTCTTCTTCGGCTACATGGCCTGCATTTGCTATGGCTTCTTCCTCTTGCTCGGCGCCGTGGGTTTCCGTGCTTCCTTATTCTTTGTTCGTCACATTTACCGCTCCATCAAGTGCGAGTGACGAGAAACAAAGTCCAAGTGGATCACAACGCCTTATAGGGGGCCCGCGTACGTCCTCCTCCACACAGTAAAAAACTTGGTAAGGCCTTGAGGAGCACCTTGCAGTGTAGAACCTTAGGGTTTTTTTTATTTACTCAAGAGGAAAGGTTGTATTGTTTTTTTTACCACTGTCTCACTTTTGAAATCTATACATATATAGATACAAATAGTATATATTTCACCCCCACGAGTTCTTTTAAAACCTGTTTTGGATGTCATAATATGACACCAAGGCTATATAATACTCTGTGGGAGTCTGAAGTGGTTCGTCCCTAACCCCCAAAATCCCTTTGCCCCCTCAACCCTTGGAAAATGTGGAAATGCTATAGTAAGAATAGGTGTAGCATTTTGTGGTGGGGTGGGGAGGGGGGGGGGGGTAGCGGGGTAAGAACCAGTTTGTGCTCCAACGTGGGGACCTCAAATGGCCCTTTAGTTTTATAATGAAACATCATACGAAATGTGTGTGGGTCGTTGTTGAAACTTTTTTGCTTGTTAAATGCTTAAGAAGCAAGGCCTGCAAAACTAAAGAGAAAACAAGGCCTTCTTGAAGAGCAAGTATAAACTTTGAATGATTCCGTCTATTTGTGACATAGTTTTCAGAACCGGACCGGTGACCGAACCGGTCAAGGTACTGGTTCACTGGTTCACTGGTCGAACCGGTGGTTTAAACATATTTAAAAATTATATATATGTGTGTGTGTGTGTGTGTGTGTGTGTGTATATGTATACACACATGCATATAGACACACACACACATTCTCATTTATAAATACCTAAATAAAGTAGTTTATAATATTTGACTAGAATTATATTAATATATTTGAGTTATTTTACTAAATTTAAAAAATAAACTTTACATATTAAAAATAATATTAAAATTTTATAAAAAATAATATCAATGATTTAATATTTTAAAATTGAAAAGGAATTTGTATACAATCTTTTTATGAATTATGAAATATTATAAAAAATTATGCAAACTTGAAACAAGTTACTTTGCTTAGATGGTTAAGAACTCAAGCAAATGTCTTTAAGATCTCGGGTTCAAACCCTCATGGAGTGAAGTTTTGGAAAAAAATCGCAAAAAAAAAAAACTGGTCGGACCGGTTCGAAGCACATTGCGGTCCAACGGGCTGGACCGGACCGGTTGGACCACCGATTCGCTGGTTCACGTTTCGAACCGGCCGGTCCGGTATGGTTTTTAAAACTATGATTTGTGACATACATTAATTTGGGTACCTCATCAAGAGAACAAAATGATTTCGAATGTAAACAAATGTCAAGTTTGTGTATTTTAGGGCTTATATTTATGACTAGCATTTCTCAAATCGATATCAAGTGTATAGAGTTTGGTATTTCAAAGTGAGATTTTGAAGTGAATCTAATGGAACTAAATTAATATTACGAGTATAATTATTGTATTATATTTTTACTGTTAAAATTGTATCTTTAAAAGAAGTGTAACATAACAATTAGTGGGTATTGAGGTTGTAAAACGAACCGAATCAAATTGAATATTCATGAATAATATTCGTATTCGTTAAGATAAAGTGATATTCGAGTTTGAATTCAGTTTGAATATTTTTTAAGATTCATATTCGGTTCGTTTAATATATTGAACATATTCGGTTCGTTTAAATATATTCAGTTCGTTTAAAAATATTCGATTCATTTAGATTTTGAATAAATTTGGACAATCAATTAAATAAAAAAATTATATCTTATATTTATTCAAGGAAATAAGTTTTGTGAAACTTTCAGTAAAATAAATCTAAACTATTTTTGTATTAATATTCAATGCAAAATCATTATTTAATTGATGAACAAACTTCGTGTAACTAGTTTGATTCAAAATAGTTAAACACTCAATTTAAACAAATACAGAATACTTTAGAATAGAGATAATATATGCTTCTACTTTGTGTATCTTAATCAAGATAATACACTTTAATACGGAGTATTATGTTTCGTTTAAAGAATTTAAAAGAGAAAATAAAATTTTATAAGATGAAAAATAAATTTTCTTGTTTAGTTAAAAAAAGAAAATAAAAGAAAAGTGAAAAGAAATGAAAATGAGAAAACAAAATAATGTACCAGTAAAAAAATTCCCATTTTAGTGAGAAAATAAAAGAAAACAATTTTCTTTTCCGAATTCTTTGAACAAAAGACCAGATTAGTCTAAATAGATAAATTTAGCATCTTTGAGGAGAACCACGAAGTCTTGACCTTGAGCATGTTTGAGAATAAAATTAGAAGTTAGTGTCAGCATTTTAAAAACGTTATCTACGGCAACGTTTAGCTTTAGCATTTTCAAAGTTAACATGCACCGTTAAAATTTTATTCAAACTGCTAATACTAATCAAAAATGCCATTTCCAAGCGGGCCCCTTGTTATTTCAAATTCCGCGAAGAACAAAATAACAAAAACACTCCTACTTAAAAAAATTCCGTAAAATATTGCCCGTGTAGTTGCAGTTTACATATTGAACACGTCGAAAATTCTCTAACAATTACTCCCTCCATTTCTTCAAACACTTCATCTTTCATTTTTTTTTGTTTTTCCAAATTATACTTCCGCTTTCTATTAGAAAACCACTTTTATCCATACTTTTTCCTACCCTACTATCACATCATATTTTTTTATAAATAGTTTATCCATCACATCTTATTTTTATTCATCACATCAATAGCAAAATTAGAAAATCAACCTTAGATATACACTTCTTATTTCACCTAAAAGTAAAACAGGAGGGTTACGTTAGCAAAGGGAGTAAATAATTTTTTAATGGGACGAACGGGACAATATTTAATCCATATATATATATATATATATATATATATATATATATATATATATATATATATATATATATATATATATATATATATATATATATATATCATCAATTACATTAATTAGATTTACATTGCATAATAATAGAATGAAATAAATTTCTTATAATTTTCTATAAAATAAATCCAAAAAAATCATTTCTGTACTAAGATCTTAGGCCGGAGTATACAATTTTTATTTCATTCATGACAAAAAAGAATTTAGTTTCACCCACAAAAATCAAACTAATTACTTCAAAGTCCACCAGTGACACTCCCATTGAAAATCTCAATGGTGTCACCCTGGCCCACATTGTGCCATCTAAACGAGCGATCATCGTCCATCACATTCTGCTTGTATATGAAGAAATACCCTTCTTCCGGCAACTCCATTTCCTCTTCCTTCCTCCTCTTCATTTTTTCCAACTCCTTTCTCAGTTCGCCGACGTTTTCCGCCGGATTCACCTCCACCGCGTACCTCTTCGTCCCGCATTTCGACACCACCGTCACCCGAAGATGCTTCTTCGGGCCCACGCTCCCGCTCCCCGACGACCCGGACGACGTCGCCGGGGAAGGCCTTTTCACGGCGACGTCTATTTCCGCGCCGTCGGGGAGCTCGTAGTCCGCCACCGCCCGGCTATCCGATAGCTCGGAGCCGTTCACGTGGACGGAAATTCGGCGCGGGTTTGGGTTTCCTCCCGCCTCTTCGTTGATCCGCTCTTTCAACGCCCGGACGGTGTCCGAGGGGTCCACTTCGAGCGAGATTCCGGGGGCGTCAGACCCCCGGAATTTCACGTGGACGCGGAGGGGTTTGCGGCGCGGAGGCAGCGGAGGAGAAGTCGGGGCGGCGGCGGATACGACGAGATGAATGTGGGAGTTGTGGAGGATGTCGGAGTTGTGGACGTCGACGTCATCAGGGAGGACTTTTCCGGCGAAGATTAGGGTTTGGGCGGCGGCGGGGATGCGGCGGAGCTTCTGGATCTTTTCTTTGATCTCGGAGATGGTGTCGAAGAAGCCGACTTCAATGGTGAAATGGGAGCCTTTTTCGGGATGAAAGATCAAATCCATCGCTTCATTGAATCTGATGATGATTGGTTAGGGTTTTAATGTTTTTTTTCCTTCACAAATCAAAATGGTTATTTATATAAACAAAAGTGAGCATTTTGATAGATCATATCAGGGATTCTGTTATTAACGGATTATTGTTGTTCTTATTATTATTATTATTATTATTATTATTATTATTATTATTATTGTTATTATTATTATTACTACTACTCCGTATTATTATTGTTGTTGTTATTAATTATTAGAACTATTATTATTATTATTATTACTATTGTCATCGTCGCTGTTATTATAATAACTATTATTATTATTAGATTAAATTATTTGAAACAACTCCGACTTTGAGTGATCCTTGAAAAATAATCACATATATACTCCCTCTTTCGGTTCTTGTTTTGACTTTGAGGCAAAATAATAAAAGTGTAATTTTAGTTGACTTTCCAATTTTGCCCCTAATATGATGGGTAAAAGTAAGATGTGATAGTTTAGTTATTAATGAAAAAATATGATGTGATAGACAGGGTATGAAAAAGTAGGGGTAAAAGTGATTTTTTAATAGAAAAATGAAGTATTTTAAGAAAAAAAATGAAAGAGGAAGAGTTTTAAGAAAGAGAGAGTATTTGATTGTGATGAGAAATAAGCCAACCTTTAATTCGGTGCTCTAGTTTTGGATTGCCGCCTTGACGGTTCTAAATAGTACGGAGTAAATACTTATTTTGTGTTACTAAATGAAAGATAAGATTGTTAGATAAATTTTCTTTTTTCAAATTTTTTAATATTATAAAATTTTAAATTAAGTTTTTTAAAAAATAAAACAGTACATAACCTTTTCTTTGCTTGAGTTGTAAAAAGTTCAATTCATGGTAAAGTTCACTAAAATTTGATTCCCAATGTTAGGTTGATGATAAAGTACTAAAAAGAATTAGAACTACAACATGTTCCAAAAATCCAAATTGTGACAATTTTAAAAGATATGACAAAGTAAAAAAAATAGATTATTTAAAAAAATGATAATTGTGCCTCTTTGGAATTATTTTTCAAAATTGTAACGCTATTCTACTACGGAGTACTTTTTTTTTCAATTGCAACACCATTGTACCACGGAGTATAATTTTGAACACCATTGTTACATGGTCCAACACAATTCAAATTGCAAAAAATTCCATATTCTTGACAAGTGTACAAAATCATAGTACAAATTGTTTTAAAAAAGGTTTAATTTTGTAAAATTTTGATACTTTTTTTAAAAATTTTCCTTTACTTTATAATAAGGTGTAAATGATACTCCCTCTGTTCCACAAAACTCATCCTCTTTCGTTTTTTTGCTTTTCACAAAACACTTCCACTTTCTATTAAAAAACCACTTTTACCCCTACTTTTTCATACCCTACCTATCACATCATACTTTTTCAGTAATAACCGAACTATCACATCTTACTTTTTCCCATCACATCAGGGGCAAAATTGGAAAGTCAACCAAAATTTTACTTTCCTTATTTTTCCCCAAAGTCAAAACCGGAAGGGTTTTGTGGAACGGAGGGAGTATGATATATTGGATTGAAGATTGGTAATTAGGTGTTATGTTTTGTAAAATGAAATTTTTATGATGCCTTTTATTTTATTTTAAGCTCTTACCATTCCTTTTTCGGACATTAATTATTGTTCTTTACACGTGCTTTATAATTTTTTTTGTAAAAGGTGGATAGTAGTGAGGTTGAGAATCTCAAAGCAGAACTGGAGAAGAAAGATCACTACAAGAATTTGTCTGGTCTGCAACGAAAATCTGCTACGGACCCTTTTCCGTAGCAGATCTGCAACGGATCAGCGACGGATCCGTAACCTATGAAAAAAATAAAATCTGCGACGGACGTCATTTTTCCGTTGCAAATCAGCAACAGAATATTTTACCCTGTCGCAAATTTGAGTAGGTCAAATTTTGACCTGTTTATCTGCCACGGACGCTGAATTCCGTCGCAGATCCGTCGCACGGAAGTACTAAAAAACAAGATTGGTTTTTTCCCAGCCATTCGTCCTTCAAACCTAATCCCAATTCCTCTCTCTCCCGCACCCGTCCTTCGAACGCCACCCCTCCCCCACCCTCTACGCCCGTCCTCTCCGCCGACGCACGTCCTCGCCGCCAGCCGCGCCGTCCTCTCCAGCCACGCCGGACCCTCCAGCCGCGCCAGCCACGTTGTCCCCCAGCCGCGCCGTCGCCACCCCTCGTCGCCGCCGCTAGTACTCCACTGCCAGCCGTCTTTCTTCCCCCGCCGGACCTCCTCTTCTTCTTTGCCTTGAACTTGAAGGTATTTTTGTTTAATTTTATACAATTTATTATTATTGTAATTTTTGGTGAAATTGAATTTGATTGTGTAAAATTGAGTGCATTTTTGGTGAAATTTAGTTGAAATTGTGTGGATATGAGATGAAATTGACTTGAAATTGGGTAACAATTGCACTACTTTTTGGTGAAATTCATGGCCGTGTAATTTTAGTTAAAATTGTGTTCGTAAATTTGTTGTTTATTGTGAGTTTAGGTAAAAAATTTAGTTTAATTTTGTGAAATTGAGGTGATGATAAGTTCATATCTATAGTTGAATGATTGTTGTTTGTGGTTTAATAAGTTTGTCATTTGTTAGCCGCCTTTATTGTTGCTATGGTTTGTTGGTAATAAATGTCATTGATATTCTTGGTTAAATTATTGTTGTTTGTTGCCTTTCATTTACCAGGCGTTTCTAGAATGAGTCCATTCGAAAATCGTGAGTTGATGTATAAGAAATATGAGAGAGAAGGTGTTGTTAGTCAAGAATGGGTGGACAACGTGGTTGAGTTTGTAGAGTACTGTGAGTCAAGTCCCAATTTAGATAGGTTGGATAACAAGAAAATGCGATGTCCTTGCGTGAAATGTAAGAACATCAAGTTTTTTTCATCAAAGAATATGCTGGAGCACATTTTGCGGTTTGGATTCACACCTAATTATTTTGATTGGGTATGTCACGGCGAGAATCATGGTGACTACGTACCTCCCCAACGATCAAAAATCCCTCGTCAAGCTGATGCCTCAGATGTATCACATGTCCCGGGTAGAGAACAGTTTGTGCACATGATTTATGATGCAGTCGGCCCGACTAGGATCAACTCTGTTGTTGAAGAAGAGCCAAATTCGACAGACAAGCACTTCTTCGAAATGTTGAAAGCTGCTGATACAGATCTTTGGCCGGGAGTTTTAAGACATCTCAGTTGTCTGCAGTTGCGCGCTTGTTGAATATTAAGTCAGAGCATAATCTATCTGAGCGTTGTTACGACACCATATGTCAATACATCAAAGACATTCTCCCGGAGGACAACTCAATGGTGAATGACTTTTATGAAACTAAAAAGATGATTGAAGGTTTGGGTCTTCCGGTCCAAAAGATTCATTGTTGTGTTCTTGGATGCATGATATATTGGAGAGGCGATGAAAGTCTTACCGAGTGCAAGGTGTGTCATAAGCCACGCTATAAAGACGAGACATCTAAGATTCCGCACAGACAGATGTTCTACTTTCCGCTTACACCAAGGTTGAAACGCTTGTATATGTCCAAGCGTACGGCGGGGGCAATGAGGTGGCATGCCACACATCGACACACAAACCAAGATGAAATGTGTCACCCTTGCGATTTTGAGGCATGGAAAAGATTTGATGCAGACCATCCTTCTTTTGCTTCAGAAATGCGCAATGTGCACCTAGGTGGTGGTGTTGTTGTCGTATGACACTAGCTATTTGTGTTATTGCATTGATGGCGTTGTTGTCCTATGACAACCTATTTTGTTTTTGCGTTGATGGTGCTGTCAACACTAAGTAAATTTTACGTTGTTATTGATCCATGGTAATGTTAGTTGTTAAGTTCTTGTGGTCTTGTTTTTCTTGTTTTATTGCTGTTCTTGACGCAATGATTATTGTGTTGATGTGTGTTATTAACTATTATGTATTTCAGGCTCAATTCTTCGAACTGCGCGAGGAGGCTACACAGAATGGGCTGCAAGTCACCGACGAAGAAATATGGTACTCGCTAGTTGAGGGCCATAACGCGAAAAACCGCGTTCCTGGAGTTGGTGACTACGAGCGGGAAATGAGGAAGATGAATCCGTCCTCCAAACCTCGCCGTTCCAGCACGAGTAGTAGAAGCACAGCGGAAATATCAGCACTCAAAGAGCAAAACCAAAGGTTGCAGGAACAAATTGATAGTCTAACCTCGAACTTGTCGCTGACGATTCAAGAGGAGCTAAGGAAGCTATATGGTGGTAACCTTCCTCGACGAGGTGATGATGATGGAACAGGAGGGGCAGGGCAGCCCGGGATTTGTTGAGACATTTACGACCTTAGCTTCCTCCATTTTAAACACTTGACACTAACATTTTAATATTTGTTGTTAGAACATATTGAATTATGCTACATTCGCATTTGAAGTTTGCATTAATCTAGATTTGAATTAGCAATTTGGGTGTTTGAAATCTTGTTTGGAATTATATGTGTGAAGATTGAATGTGTTTTGCCCCCCACACACCCCATTGTAATAGGTAGTGCTGAAAACAGCAAAATTCTGGTTCTGGCAACAGGTCATCTGCGACGGACTGACCGTCGCTACATTTGTCGCTGATCTGCGACGGAGGATTCCGTTGCTAATGCCGTCGCAGATCTGCGACAGTTTTCTATATTCGTCGCAGATTTTGCTGGATGGAAAAAATGAAAACCCCGTTGCAGTTCCGTCGCAGATCTGCCACGGATTTTAAAGTTCGTCGCAGATTTTGAATCTGCCACAACTTTTCTGCGACGGAACGATTTCGTGGCAGATCCGTCGCAAAATAGAAATCTGCCACGGAAAATTAGATTCTGCCACGAAATTTTTCCGTTGCAGAAGAGGAATTTTCTTGTAGTGGATGCAGCCTGGAAAGGAAAAATAGAGAGTTTAGAAAAAAAATTGGAAAAAACAAAAATGGCTCAACGAGAAGAAAGAAAACGTCATCGCGAGGTTGAAGAAGAAATGGATGATTTAAGAAACAAAATGAGGTCATTCAATGCATCAATGTCAAATGTTTATCGAGGACTAATAAAAAAAGAAATAATTCAAGAGAGTGAAGTGAATACTTTCCTAGTTGCTAGTGGATCTAAATCTGGAAGCAAAAAGAAACTCCCTCGGCCATCAAGAACAGAATAGCCCCCCTTTGAACCTTTTTCAAATGATAGTGAGGACTCAGACAATTCATTATGCTCTTCAGATGATGATGAGTTGGATCACAGGTAGATTCAAAACTTAAAAAAAAAGCAAGTATTCAACTTTTTCATATCTTATTGCCTAGGTAACAATTTTATACTTGTTTTTTTGGTAGATGTAGAAGAAGATGAAGAGTAAACGCTCCGCAAGCACACAAGTAATGATGACATTGTCATAAATAAGAGCTTGGTACAATGATGTTTTTGAGTCTTGGACATGTTGAAGAATGAAGTTGTTTTGAGGAAGTATGTTTGCTGCAATTACATTGTTTTGGATCATGATGAATGTGTTTATTTAATGTTATTTCTTTGGTGTACTTATTTGTAAAAAAATTGATGTTTTTGTAGCAAGTTTTAGATCACATTGGACATGTGTTACAATATTAAGATTGTTTAAGACATTTTTTTGTTGGGTTGCTTTATTCTAAAAAAAGTAAAAAATATTGTTCCAATAACAGCAATTAATATCAGTAATTTGTTTTTAGGCTATTAATATCAGCAATTTGTTTTTTTAATATTTAGATTTTGAGACAGATTTTAGTCTCTAAAATGAATAATTTTGGATTATGGTTGGCCAAGTTTATACACATAAGAGACGGAGTTCTGTCTCTTTTCTATGCCGTCTCATTTTCGTCCCCAAGAAAAAGAAATGGAATTCTGTCTCATTTCTATGACGTCTCATTTCCGTCCCAAACAAAAAGAGACGGAATATTCTTGTCTCAAATTAAAAGAGACGAAATTAATGAGACTGATGAATTAGTCTCTTTTTTGTCTCACGTTCGAGACAATTATGAGACTAAATTACCGTCTCTTTTCTGCCTGCATTCTTGTAGTGCAATATATTGATGAAAAAGCTTAGCTTATGGTATATATACTCCATCCCTTTCCTAAAAACATTAGAGAATGTGATTTTTAAGGATTCTAACAAAAGTGTACTTTGACATTGAGTTTCCAAAAATGTTCTTAGAAATGACAGATAAAAGTATGTTTTGATAGATAGATTAATAGAGAATAGATGTGATGTGATAGATAAGTGATGGCTATAAACCACCGTGTATATCAAATAGTATGAGTTAGAGAGAGAGAATGCAAAATAGGAGTTTGTTCACTTCAAATTCGGATCCTTTACAATGAGGGGTCTCACCCCTTTTATAGGGGATACAATACATTTAGTCAAATCCCTCTGATCGAGGTTCGTCAGCTAGCGGACGTCACTTGTCCCATGGTCTTGTCCCTTTCATCCCATCGCTATTGCTTGGTCAACGTGGCCGGTCGCTATCCTCCCGTCGCTGTCATACTCCCGAGCCGAGCCCAAGGAACAACCGAGCTCGTGGGCCGAGCACGGCGTTCTTCCACGTGGCTGAGGGGGTCCAACTGACATGTATTTGGGGTCATCCTCCATCAATAAGTTAAGAATTCGTATGGGTAAAAGTGATTGTTAAATAGAAATGAGAAAATTTTTTTGGAACGGATAAAAAAATAAAAAAAGAAAAATATTTTCAAGAAGGAAGAGACTATATACTCCCTCCGTTCCAAAAAGATTGTTACGTTTTATTTTTTGCGCATCCCTTAAAACACTTTTATATCGTCTCAAATGCCAAAAAAACTTTCAAAACAATTTCATCTTATAATAAAAAGTAAATATGGTAAATTTTAGAATTTTTAGATGTGAGTAGCAGTGTTTTTTGTGATGCGCAAAAAAATGAAATGTAACATTCTTTTTGGGACGGAGGGAGTATATAATAGTGTGGCTTCATTCCAATTTCCAAATCAACTTCAAATCATAGCCCAACCAAACATTCAATTCAAGACTCATTTAGGGGGTGTTTGTTTTTTCTGCAGGAAAAGGTCTGCGGTCTGCGGACCACTACTGTAGACATCTGCAGGAGAAGTGGTGGACCGAAGGTCTGCGGTCTGCAAGAAGAAGACTGTTTGTTTTTTTAATATCTGTAGACTGCTATATAAATTAATGGTGGTAGTGTATGGTGGTGGTGTATGGACGATTGTGGTGGTGGTGGAGGGTGGTGGTGGACGTTGACGGAGGTGGTGGTGGACGGTGGTGGCGGTGGCGGTAGATGGTGGCGGTGGTGGTGGACGACGATGGTGATGGACGGTGACGGTGATGGTGGACGGTGGTATTGGTGGACGGTGGCAGTGGACGGTTGTGGTGGTGAAGAGAAGTAGAAAAAAAAAAGGAGAAGATGTTAGAAGATGTTAGAAGACATTGGTTAATGTCTTCTCCAAGAAGATGCCAGGAAGACCTTTTTGAGTGAAATGTCTTCCAAAAAACAAACAATCTGCAGAGTCCATCGTCTGCGCGCGTCTGTGCGGCGCAGACAAAAGACGCCAGAAGGTCTTCTGGCAGAAAAACAAACACCCCCTCAGTACACATATATAGTTTTTGACCAACTTGTTTTTTTTATTTTTCAATTTAACTCATGTTTAAACAAAAAACTTTTTTTTTGCAAATTGCAAAATGGAAGTTTGCAATTTTCTTTTTGAATGCCCTACAAATGAACTTTTCACTTTTACATTTAATTTTTTTTTAAAATAAATTTTTTAAACCAAAACGTAGTGTTAAAAGGCTCAATATTTATGGCCTTCGGAGTCAGGCTATTGAGAGCACTGACTCTTCACTATTGAAACCATTATTTTCAGTTTTTCACCTTGTGTAACTGCGAGGGATAAAGGAACAGTAATTATTACCGAGTAATCAGTTAGGGCTGGCTCCATGTGGTCCGCTTCCGGTTCCGGAACCCACGGTTTCCGGACCATGAGATAAAGGAATCGGAACCGGAATCGAATTGAAAAAAGTATTCATATTAATATTTTTAGAGGGGGATTCATATTAATTTTGTCTTAAACAAATAATACAATTACATATATGCGATTTTAAACAAAAAAACAAATTAAAATAAAATCGAGACCGGAACCGGCAAAAGAACCATAACCGCACCCCTTATTTGCGATTATAGTTCTGGTTCGAATTTACGGGTTACGGTATTGATAACGTTTTGAAATCGCATGTTCCGGTTCGTACGATTGGATTGGACCGGAAACCGGGTCCACTCTCATTAATTGTTGTGCTTGCATGCAGAAATTGCAAGTGATGAACCCTTCTTGACCGGTTGATGAAGAATAGGGCTTCTTCTCTGATCCTTGATGCTCTCGCGACGTCGAAATTCGCCATTTCGATCAAATGCTTCGCTTGTTTACGCCTCTCGTCCGCCTCCGCCTTCGCCTCGGTTGCCTCCCTCATCAGCGCGGCCGTCTCAATCCTCACTCTTGATAATAAGTTCAACGACGGGGCTATTATCGTCTTTTCTTCTTCTTCAATGGTGGGGTTTTCTTCAATTTTCTTGGATGGGAAAAATGGGAATATGATCAAGTCTTGGGGTAGGGAAGAATTATTTGAATGATGGTGGTGTCCACCATCACTACTTTCTTCTTCTTTTCTACTTGCTTTGCATGAATCTTGATTCTCAATGAAGCTTTCAACCCTAAAACCCATAACATTGTAGGAAAATAATAAAGGATATACTTTTCCCATTTCTTATTATCAATTTATAGTTTCTTTTTTTTTTACTTTAAAATAAAAATGATTTTAGTGAAACATCGTAACCTCGATAAGACAAAACGATTGCAGTCGCCGGAATGGCCTCGTGGAGTGCAAAGTGCACCTAGCGGCGGACTTGTAGGAGGTGGCTCGTGGTGGTGCACGCAGCTCAGCTCCGGGCATGCCGCCGCCGCCTCTTCTGGAGACGACACCGCATCGGTCCCGTCGCATTCCATTAACATCTCGGGTGCAAGACACACAGCATCTGCATTAAGATCTGCTCAAAAGTACAAAAAAGGAGAAAAACATATTTAAGAAAATAAAAATTTAAAAAAAGAGTGCAGTGGGGTGGTGAATCCAAAAGGTGGGTGGGATCGGAGTTTGGAGAAGTGTTGAGCCATATGGTTGATGATGCCTTTTAATTATCACTCTTTTATACGGAGCATAATTTAATTTTTTAAAAAAAAAGATAAAGCCCATCCCCGTGGAATGGGCGAGACATGTAAATTGGTCTTTAATCATAAATCGGTAGCATATTCGAGTGGCAATCTATTTGTTCTGTTGAATCAATCTTGATCATCAATTCAATAAAAATTATATTTTGTATATCAATATTAAAAAAAATTCATTAGATTGATTTTGAAAAAAAGAGTAAAGTTTTATTTTATTGTATTGCTCCATCCGAGTAATATATAACACAAATTTAATACAATTAATAGTTAAAATATGTCTAATATGAGTAAAAATATTCAAAATTGACAAATACTCAAACACAAGAAATATTACTCCTTCTGTTTCAATTTAAATCACATGTTTCGGTTTACAATATTTGGCTAAAGTAATTTTCAAATCATTTTATATGAAAAATGGTATAGGATTAAAAACTAAAAATTACATAATCCCTGTCTCTAAAAGATTCCCATAGTTTGACTTTTTTGGTCAATTTATGGCACTCTTTAATAACGAATTAAATATAGTTTTTAATAATTAAATATTATAAAAATTTGATATTTTAAAACTATATTTTAAAGTAAACCAAATTTTACTAAATTTACATTATAACTATATATATATATATATATATATATATATATATATATATATATATATATATATATATATATATATATATATATATATATATATATATATATATATATATATATATATATACATACTTTTTTCATAATTTACGGTCAAAGAATGCCACTTGGGTCAAAGTATGAACAGTAAACATACAATTTAATTTGGGAAAGAGAAAGTACTTGCTATCTCGGATGGTGACCTATTCATTCGACCTCAATATGTCAACTCGAAATACTAGAAACCAGACTCGAATTTACGGAGCATATATTGTTAACTCAAAGTATATACTACCTCCGTCCCATTGTCTTTGTCTAGTTTTGACTTCTGGAACTTTTCATCTAAGCACTTTGACTCATCAAATTCTCTCAATGTGTAAGCCTAAAAATATTCATGTGTGATCTTGTTTGATTCGTCTTAACATATAGATTATTAATATATAATTTGATGGTGTGCCAAAAGGTAAGTGGACAAAGACAGTGAGACGGAGGAAGTAATTTATGCTTTTGTGTTCACTTTTATCTACTTTCTGATGAAGTAATTAGATTGTATGTTATGCATAGATTTGATGGATTCTAACTTGTAGGCTCGAGATCTTGCGAGCTCTAAAGGTCCCGATGAGCTCTCGTGTATTACTCGTCAATGTAAGGATGAGAGTTGGGTCGATGATTACTCGTTGATAATTGTTTATTGAATCACACTAGTGAATATCGAATGATGATATGGGCTAAAATTTTGTAGAGCAATTACATGAACCTCTAAACACTAGTCTATCATGTGGACTAAAATTCAGACCAAAGATGGCTGAGAATATAAAGATATCTTTGAGAAATGTAGTTAGTTACATGATGGACCTGAACAGAAATGTTTGTTTTTTTTCACTAGGTTCAAATTTATTAAACATGCCATGGAAGTGCAAACCTATTATGAAACAATAGGTGAATATAGTCTATAAATAAATCAAGGAATTCGGTTTAGAGTGGGTTTTGTTTTTGTTCTTGTCGGGGGGGTTTACTCACCCAAGAAGAACTACTATTCATCGGAAACCTTGAAGAATGTATACGAGAGAATCAAGCTGTTGATGCCATCCATCTTGGGATCCGTTTCGAACTCAGGGTCGATGTAAAAGAATACCTGCATATACATACATATATATTTACAATAACCAACCAAATCAAATCCGATGAAAAGTAGGGTTTCAGGGCGTGTCATGTGAACGTAGGTCTTACTCCTACTTGAAACTGTAAGTCTCCAGACGTTCCTATCTAAGGTCATGCACAAGCATGTGTGTGACTATCTATTAGCAAGGAGTTTATCAAGTAAAAAGAGGCGATTAATGAGAGTAGAGTGTTAATTACGGGCATGTCAATTTGCTCCCCGGGAAGTAATTGTTGCTCCTCAAAGCAAAAGCACTGCACTTTATTGAAATACACCGCAGCCTGAAAAAAGAAAAGATGGTAAATCTGGTTAGTATTTGAGTTGGTTATAAAGTTGTAGCAAACCCCCTACTGAGAGAAATGACTAGATTTTCATTTTGTTTCAGTTGAAAGATCCATGATTAAAAAATAGAGAAGCCGAAACTCCCTATAAAGACAAATTTATCCTTCGTGTAGGTTTTTTTTAATCAAAGAAGGCACATATTCATTCCAAATTTGATTGATAACAAATGTCTTTTAAGTGCCAGATCAAAGACACAATCTGGACTATCATCAAACTGAGACCGGAAATTCAGATCATAGGGTTTGTGATAAACGAGAAATGAGGAACCTCATTACCCTCTCTTCTATCAAAACAAAAAGTACAAAAATCAAAGATATGGGTCAGACCGCCAGAGATATCATATCGTAGATAATAACCTCAACATCAGAATAATGAAAAACATCTTCATCTAACCTATGTGAGCCAAAGAGCCAAACAAGCACATGCTTGAATTGCTAGCATCAACATGAATATCCATTTCCTTTTCCATAAAAAAAACATTTCCTTTCACTATGGATGGGAATAGCCAGGCTCGTATCATTTTCATTATGCCTTAGCAGGGCATAACACCTTTTAAAGGCTTATTTTCCACCCTGCCTGGCTATGTCTGAAGCCCATCACAAACCTAGCTAACAACAACAAAAAAAACCTTGATAGGCCAGAAAAACAAGTCCCACCCCTACCCTTCATGAGAGATCAAACAAGGTAGCCCAAACAGAATAACAAAATCAAGTATAGTACTCCCTCCGTCCCTAAAAGACTGCCATTGTGACTGTGGCACCCGTTGACCACAAATTAAATATAGTTTAAAATAATTAAATATTATAAAAATTTAATATTTCAAAACTATATTTTTAAATAAACTCATTTTTAACTAAATATACTTTTTCCATAATTCGTGGTAAAAGGGTGCCACAGTTTGACCAAAAAAGTAAAACTGTGGCAATCTTTTAGGGACGGAGGGAGTATTTGGGAAAAACTGCTACTAGCTTTTATCACTTTAAAGCTTTTACAATATACTCTAAAAGTCAGGCAATCAAATGTTGACATTCACAAACTTCCAAATGAGGCCTTGTTTGGTTTGGGAATTTTGGAGTGGTAAAATTTGGTTTTACTCCCTCCATCCCTAATTTGTTTCCAATATTCCCTCTCATTCTTGTCCCACAGAATTACAAAGTTCCAATTTTAACACCATTTGGACCATTTTACTCTCCCTTCCATCTCCCTATGTAATGATTTGACTCCTTAATTGGGGGTAATTTGGGGAAAAATTTAATGATTTGATGTCTCCTTAATTTTCCCAAAATGGAATATTGTAATCTAAAAGGGGGCGGAGGGAGTATTATTTTATCGATACTTTAGTGGTATATAAAAAACAAGCACCTACATCGTCAAATCACAGGTTTTTACTATTACTCATTCTTACTTCCCTTCCAGCCATAAAAGGGGTAAATGTGTGATGAAAAATTCATGAACCATGTCCTTATTTAAGTAATATACCTTCATCGGAGTGACATTATATGTTGATACACCAGTTATTGGAGTTGAGCTTTTATTTTCAGCAGTGTAAAAAGCAAGGGCACTCTCTCCTGGCTTTACCCTTACCTGCAGGTGAAGCGAAAAGAAACATTTCCACCTAACAAATCACACATTCTGTGCAAATATACAAAACAAGCAAAGAATGGTAGCATCAAGAAGGGCACCTCTCGTTGTGTAGGAGTAAACTTCCAAGGCATTCCATCAGCCACATCAGCATTAAATTGTACAACCACCTCCCTGGCAGAATTAGAGCAAAACTATGCATCGGAATAAAAAAGAAACTTAAATTCATTGTGATTAAATCATTAAACACAAAACATTTGTTAAGTGCTGGATGAGAATATGCCACACTATTCAATAATTGATATTATGAACATGAATGATCTTCCATACTCAGTCCTAATATTTAGGTGCATGCAAAAAAATATAAAGCAAATGATGTTTGTGAGATCTAGGGCATAAAAGACTGCCAAACCAAAATGGATGAAAAACTGGGAGAAGTGACCAAAATGGAGATAACTACATGCGTGTTTGCCATTTGAGGTTTAGGCTTTGAAACTGACCAAAGTGGAACCCATTGAAACCAATCTCGCCATAGGCAATCTGTTTTTATCTTTGAAACGTGACTTCAAAGAAAACAAGGTCCAAAACCAAACGAAACTGACAAAACCCAACTAAAATGAACCAAACTGAAACAGATTAAAAGCAACTTAAATTATTCTTTTTGGTCTGCATTTTTCAAAACTGAACTTATTTAAGAGAACCGAGGAACACCCTTACTGAGATCTAATAAAGTTCCCACATACTGGTACTAGAAAAATTAATCCAATACCTAGTACTAACAGTTCCATCTTTGGCATGTCGAGCAATATTTTCTTCAACACTCTGCAAAGCAGAAAACGTTAACATCATGTAAATAGAAAATGGCGAACTTCAATTTATGTTGCTTCGGTGCATTCAATTTTACCTCCTTGCGAGTCACTGTACCTCCATAGCCTGTAGCTTGGCAGAACCTCCTGTACAAAGGAACTGCAGCATAACTCAAACCAACCATCCCAAAAACCAACCCCGTTAAGTAAAACAACATCTTCTTTGATTTCTTCTCTGTGGAAGTTGCTGTAGTTGCATATTGGTGCCGAAGGCTCAACAATGAACAAGATGGTGCAATAGTATGCCTTCCCAATTTGAAGAATAGAATATTGGCATCAGATACTGATCTGAATTCATGCCTTGACACCATGCTGCCACATCCAAAATATGGGACTTTCCGATGAGCATTTGGGGTGAGTTTGGAGCAGTAGCGACCGGAGAAGTAAGAACTGTGAGAAAAATATGTGATGGTTAAAATAACTGCACAATGGAGCAATGAATTACGATTTCGGCATCCATATAATAATGTATGACAATTTTTTCAACATCAATAGATTAATATTTATTTAAAATAAGATTTAGCATAAAATGAAAAAAAAAGATATTCATAACATTTTTTAAAAATTGAACTAGAATTTTTGGAATTGCCAGGAAACATTGTAAAAGCCCAAATCTTTTCAATACATAAATTAAGAAGAACACTGGAAACACACTTAAATGATTCAATAATAACCTTGATGATGATGGGTGACGAAGAGCTCTGTTAAAGGAATGAAGCACTCGAGCTCCATCAAAATGCTGGAAAACTGACATTATTTTAGTTGAGTCACTTCAAATTCAGTATCATCTGATGCAACAAAGATTCCCCAATTTCATAAAATTAGTTGAGAAAACATAAAGCATCGGTTTATAAAATTTGGCTGCCAAACAAGGTCAAAATCTGATTAATTGTCAAGATTTATAAAAGAAATGATATTCAGTAATAATATTTGGTCTCTTCTCAACCTGAATATAAAGGTTAGTTAATAAATCAAAAGTGCAAAAATTGATGAGGAACAAAGATGATCAGAGGAAATCTGGAGAATTTACCGGTGAGTCTGTACGTCGTGCCCGGCGGAGGCCGGAACCAAGGCCGGCGCGAACAATATAAGGGCCATCTGCAAAATATAAGTTGGGCCCTGTCGGACTTTTTGATATTTTGGGTTTTGACAGGTTGGGCCCTCCGGCCCAGGCCGGAACACCTGGGGAAGTTAGAGCCCAAGACTTTTTTTAGACATTAAGGGACTCCACAACCCATTTTACTACTTATGAGGCCAGATCAATTATCCAGCCCAATTGTATTTTAAACGGGCTTTGCTCAACCTCTTATTGAGACTCTTGACCTTTCTAGAGCCTTCCGCCCTCTTCTCAGACCTTCCAAGAGGTTTTTCCTTCGGCTTCTTCATCTTCTCCATTGGAAAAGCTGGTTCAGTCGCTGCAGTCCACCATAGTCATTACCGATCAGAGATTATCCCGCCGGAGACGAAGAAAGCAGGGAATCTTAAGGTAATTTCGAAGTGCGAAGTTTCTAGAAGGAGAATAACGATGTTCGGAGTGGTATTCCCTAACCGGAGCTTCCCGATCGACATCTCCACCTTCGCTCGAATCGACGCTACACATTGGCTCCTCGATATGAACACCTTCGTCGGTAAGTTAACAAACTAGATCTCGTCTCAGGCGGAATTTACCGGCAGAGATCGATTGATTTCTTCTAATTTTGTGCGCAGGGGAAGCGTACGACTCGATCCGGGAGGTCTGCATCTTCCTGTTAGACAACATCACGCTCCCTCCGGACAAGGCTCTCGCCGTTTACATCCAATCGCCGGGATCGCCGTTCCTGTTCTGCGGCGCGGTGACGATTGCGCGCCCCTCCGCCGTGCTGTCGCTGCCGTGGCCGGAGCCAGGCGGGGAGCTCCAGCTCACGGCGGATGCGACGCCGCTCTCGGCGAAGATCGGAGTCTCCGTCGAGGACCTCGCGACGCTGCCGTCGCTCGACGTCGCCGCGGAGAGGAAGATCGAGAGGATGGCGATGAAGGTGGGCGAGAATTTGTTCAATTTCATGCAGTCCTTCTGCGGCGTCGACGGGAGCCGGCTGGTGGTGCCGATGGATATTTTGGACCGGTGGTTCAAGAAGTTCCAAGAACGGGCCAAACGTGACCCGGAGTATCTCAAAGGTTTTGCTCTTTAGTGTTATTAATTTTAATTGTTTTTTATTAGCAGAGTTAATGAATTAAGGGTATAACTTTGTGCCTAATATGTTTTCTGTTGTAGCAAAATTTTGCTGTTTGAGAATCGTGCCAATGAAATTATTGCAATTTGAATATTCAAATTGTTCCAAAATTAAATTTGTGACTCGAGTAAAAGTAAATAAATTTTCATGAAATTTATTTAAAGTAGAGAAATGTATCCTTGAAAGGAGGATTAAAAGGACTTTGATGAAATATGAAAATGACATTGTCGCCATGGGATCATTATAACTTTTGTGATTTACAAAGAGTTAAATATAATGATCATTATGTTACATTCTAAAATCAAAGGAACAATACAACAAAATTAGGCGGGGAAAACTCCCACACCCCGAGAACAACATCGCATTTCTGGCGAGAGTATGAGCCCTCATTTTCAATGATCTACAAATTAAAACAAAAGAAACACAAACAAAAGAAAACATAATAGACATAGGCATGTTCTTTGCACCTGATCTGAATGGTTTTTTGATCTGATCTGAATATAGTTATAATTAAAATTATTTCTAATTTATAACTTGCAAAACATGGCTTTACAATCCTCAACAACCGAACCCACACATGAAGAGCAACTAAAGAGAAATGCTAGAGTTACAAACATTTTGGTCACAAAATACACAAACTTACCATTTGTGTATTGAAATGTTCACTTTTTAATTATTCAACACCATTTTATTCATTTAGTGAGGTGCACAAATGGCAAAGTCGTGTATTTTGTGACTGAAGTGTTTGTGCCTCTCGCATTAAAACGCTCACCCACATGCGTAAAGTGTGAACTAATGTTTGATAGTCTAAAAGCAACAAAACCTCCCGAACGACCCTTCCCTCCAACTAGGGATGTAAACAAATCAAATATTTTAAATTCGATTCGCGATTTGTATTCGAATATGATGATTCGAATTCGCGTTATTCAAATACAAATTCAAATTCAAATATTATTTTTGATTCGAATATTAATCAAATACAAATACAAATAGGGATTTATTCGATTCGGATGATATTCGAATATTCGAATATATGTATATATACACAGACCATGTTTTCAACATCAAAAGGCAAGCAAAGTAATATAGTATAAAGTGTATTTAAAATACTAAGAATTCAATAAATTAAGGTAACACAAAAATCTAAAGCATATGATTTTTAATAGTTATATTTTATAAAATATAAGTTTGTGTAAGATGCAAATGTATTAATGTTTTTATAAACGGAATATAATATAATATAAAGAGTATCGTAAGTTAAATTATAAATTGATGTTGGTTCATCATATAAATTACGGAGTACATAGTATGATTATTCAAATATTCGTTTATTATTCGATAACTATTCGAATATTAATCAAATACTTATTCAAATCTTAATTTGAATTCGTCTCATATTCGGATTTGGATTCGTATTCGAAAAAATTAAACAAATACAAACTCAAATATATCGGTATTCGCTTCGATTCGGTTCGTTTACATCCCTACCTCAAACCATGATAAGGCTGCCTCTTTACACTCCAAAGTCTCTGCAAGAAGCAGGTTGTGGGAGCTTCACAGCCTCCCATTAGTTGCTACGATAAAAGTTTAGAAATTATTTAAATATGACTAAAACATAGAAAAAATACCAAAATAAGACTATCATGTTTTTATTCTCGAAATAACACTTCGCACTGTGGTAATGTGACACTGTACATGTGCACATTACTACACTTTTTGGTAATGTGCTTTACAATGTTTGATAATGTAAAAATGCATTTTAAGTTCTATTTTAGGAATAAAAACATGAAAGTCTTATTTTGGTATATTTTTAATGTTTTAGTCTTACTTCGATCTTTCTCCCATAAAAATCCCATTAGTCACTACCATAATACAGACTACTACTATGTATAAGCATAAAAAAATTAATGTGGATTTTTTAAATTGTTGGAAAAAATTGCAGAAACATTGTTAATTAAATAAACTAAAATGTCTATCAAAACAGAGTCCAATTTGGCATTTTAGACCTAATAGAGATATTCAAAGTGTTAGTATCCTAAATTGGACGTTGTAATATCCCAAATTAAGATATTATTGTGAGATGACATTCTGAAACTAGTAGGTAATGTCAATCAATCTTTTTCAATAATTCAAATGAAAAACAAAAAGATAAATGGGTATTATTTTTTGGTACAATTGACTCTATTTACTAAAGAAGTACACTATTATTATTGTAACTTTAAACAATTAGTGATTTCAACAATGACACGAAAATGTGCACATTCAAACTTCAAATTGATCAAAATTTAGTAACAATTAGTGCACACATATATTTTCTCTCTAACTACCATCTCAATAATTCACTCCCACGACCAACCGCCCTACCCAACTCGTTAAAAAAGAAGATTAAAGAATCGATTAAATGTAGTTAAATCTAAAATGAAAATAAACCTGGAATAAATTTATCCTCACAGTTCTCAAGACTAGCAGAACAATTATCTAGAAGGAAATAAATTAATTTATAGTGTTAGTGTCTAACAAAAAGGGATGAAATCCATTTCATGGTACATTCAAAAGCTTTTATCTGACGCATGACCATCTTTCACCGTCGTTGTGGAAAATCAAATCTAAACAATACCCTAATTTTCACTATAAGACCCTTCTTTTGTCATTACTGGGCCTTGGCCCAAAGTAAGTATAAAGACTTTACATAAAGCCAGATGCACAAAATATCCTTTCAAGTTGTGAGGTTGATGGAAGCGAGCAGCCAGCCTAAGACTATAATATGAGATTTTAGTATAGTTAACGGCCGGGTCCAGTAAATGTTTGGCTAGTGGTTTTGCTTTTGAGCCCAATCCGATCTGCCCAATGTGAATTCCAAACTGGGCTTTATTTGATCCCATCCGGAGCTCATGCACCTATTGGGCCTCCCCGAATCCCATTCCTGCATTCATTGGCGAATGATTAAAAAAAGGAGAATTTAATTAAATAACAGAAAAACATAATGACTTTTCTAAATAGTAGGGAGTATCATATATGTTCTTTTTAATGTAGCACTTTCAGTCATTATCCATTAGTCATTATTTAAGTAAATGTTCGCCATAACTGGATATTATTCTTTCTTTTGGATATTATTAAAATGTTATTTGAAGAATTAAGCAGTTTAAGTGTTATTTAGCAAAATAACTTGGGTTTTAATTCTATTTAGTGCAAATGCTTCTAAAAAATCAACTTTTTTAAAAAAAATTCAACTAATATACAAAAACGAATATGTTATTTTACTCTAAGATGACACCAAAGTTGACATAAGAGATAATCACAAGCACACAATTATTATTTAGAAGAAGTTACTGCACGTAAAACACTGACGATGCCATCCAATACGGATATCATATATGGTGTAATTATAGTATGACGTATCCCAAAACTACTACGGACACGAGTACACAAAAATCACAAAAAACTTACAATAAATAGAACACAAGTGTTAGTGAAACACCAAGCTTGACATCAAGATAAACATCTTTTGGTTATTTAATTTTCGCATAGACAATAATTATCAATAAGAAATTATTATTCTTGAGACACTAGTAATGTCAAACTTGATGGTATTCTTGGTGTTATACTAACATGGTCAAAAATGGAAACAAAAATAGTATACCTGAATGTGATGATCTTGTCTTTGTTGAAATATTGGAAAGGAAGATGCTCTCATACTACTTGCTTCTAACAATAGATCTCCACTACACAAGGTTTGTACAAAGCATATTAGTTAGTTCTCAATATGTCATAGTAACAATGACTAACAATAATATACTAGAGATGAAGATAGAGTACCTCTTTGGTAATAGTTTTAGTCATATTTTTGCTCATTGAAGTACTTAATAAGTAAATAAAATGAACTTAAAGAAAATGCAACCTTAATCAAGGAAAAAATATTGGTTAGATGCCCTTTTTTATATTTTTTAAGTGATGCATTATCAGATAAATGTGCTATTTAAAATGAAATTAGTTGAGAATATTTTGGTCGGATTAAGTTTTAGATAATTATGAATTAGTTTGGAGCAAAATATAATTCTTATCCTTGATATAAATAAGAATGATGAATTTTTATTCATAATATAGAGCATTGTGACAATATGACATTGTATATTGGCATTCCACGGTATTGTTTTGGGATTGTGTGTTGGAATTATTTGTCTTATTTTGGGGATAAAAAACATAAATTTCTTATTTTATTTATTTTCCTATGTTTTATTAATATTTAGTCTTTATCCCGTAGGAAAAAAAATAAAATAGAAGTAAAACATAACAAAAAAATTAAAATAGAACCTTCAAGTTGTTTGACTTTGTGAATTCTGACTCAGACAATAAATCAAACACAAAAGATATAAGACTAAGACGCTGTTATTTTGGATTGAAAAAACTAACGTCCAACTTTCTCCAACCTCTTGCAATTTTTTTTTTTACTTTTTTCAATTTCTTCCAACTTCTTCAAGTTTTTTCCAACTAACGATTTAAAAATATATTTATTGTCCAAAATAAGAGTTTTCTTGCATTTTTATTTGGGTAATTATTTAATTGAATGACTTTAATTTTTAACATTTTGATTTTTTCAATATTTTCTTACTTCTTCTAGTTTTTTTTTCCAATTCCTTCCTTTTTTCCAATTTTTTCATGCACCTAACCGTGAAATTCTAACCTAAAATACATAGCCTAACTCTATAATACTCCCACCGTCCCATAATCATCTTCTTTCTTTTCTTACATGGATTGTCCTAAAAGATCCATCTTTAATTTCCGTTGAAGAAAATAAATGTGTAGTTCATTAAACAAATTATAACTACCAAAATTCTATTTCATTAAACATCGTACCAAATCAAATCCGAAAAATAATTCTGATAGGAAGAGGGTAAAAATTTAACTGAAAAGATATTCATGCGGAGGAGATGATATAAATTTTCACACGTGCCTTGGTAGGGATTCTACGGAATCAAATAGTCAAAATGCGACTGTACAAAAATAGGTCACCACTGTACTACGCCACCCACTACGGTCAACGTTCTCAACAAACGTTGACCCGGCACCTCACCACAACTGGCTTTTGAAAAAATAAAATCAAAACATTTATACGCCGTATATACGGAATCGTATATCTAATGGTATTGTTACTTTTACATGGTACTGTTTTATACACCAATTTTATGAACGAGACACCTTATCACCTTTACATATCTTCTGTTAGATTATATTCTAGAATATGACAATAGTAATAATTTTAATAACTCGTAGATATTAAAGTCAAGTAACTGAAACTTTGGGTTTGAATAATTAAAATATAAAGTTACATGAATGAATCAATGTTCCATTCCTAAACAAGAAAAAAATAAAAGTACAAGCATAGATTTATATATACTATTACCCGTCCTAAAATAATTAATTATACTCTTTACTATTCAAAAGTAACGCAAATTTTAACTTATTAGTACATTTGGTTGATTATTTAATACTTCCTCCGTCCAAAATTTTTTTTGTAACAACTTATTTTATAAAACTTTTGATATAAATTTTCTAAATATATATGCTCCCTCTGTCCCAAAAAATTTGCCACACTTGCTTTTTCAGCAGTCTTGGGATTTTTTGTTTATTTCTACGTTTTTATTGATTATTTGATAAAATAAAATATTCTTGACACCTCTTATTTCGAAGAACTTTTCATGTAGTTTTTTGATATGTAAATTTTATTTTTTATTTATATACCAATATGTAAATAAAATGAATTGAAAAGGCTTAATATTTTATCAATAGTCGAGAATACAAGTGTGACAAATATTTAAGGACGGAGAGAGTAAATTTTATTTTTAATTTTAAGACTGACTAAGTACAAGTCAACCATATGAGAGCATCTCCAACCACAAATGCTAAACATGGCTTGCTAAAGTCATTTTTTAGCATGTGAACAGTGGTATAGCAAGTCATTTTGCATTGTCATCTCCAACCTTTCCTTGCTATAATTTAGCTAACAATTATATTATATTCTTTTTACTATTATAATACACTCTTTATAATAATTATTCAATTATTATTTAATATTATAAAAATTTAGTAATAAGTATGTAATTTAAAAATAATAATTTCAAAAAACAATACGGAGTATTATTTTACGTACTTTAGGGAAAATAATAAAATATACGGATTATTATTTTAAATATTTAATAAATACCAATCAAAGAGTAGAGAAAAAAATTTACAAAAACAAAAAATTAGAGAGTAGAAGTAACTTTATATTTTGAAAAGGAGAATGAGAGAAAAGAAGAGAGAAATCATATATTTAATTAATTTCATGGTTTGCTATTTTTTGAGAGGCTTGTTATATATAACAAGTCAAAGTTAAGATTTACCAAGTATGTTATACTATAGCAAGCCCCTTGGAGCACAAAAATTGAAATGGATTGCCAAATAATACTCCCTCCGTTCTCAAAAACACTTCCTATTTCATTTTTTCTACTTCCAACAAAACACTTCCTCTTTTTATTAAAAAACCACTTTTACCCTTACTTTTTCCTACCCTACCTATCACATCATATTTTTTCTCTAATAATCTATCTATCACATCTTATTTTTACTCATCACATCAGGGGCAAAATTGGAAATCAATTATAATTTAACACTTCCTTATTTTTGCCCCCAAATCAAATATGAAAGATTTTTCCAAACAGAGAAAGTAACATTTAACAAGCCAAAACTCAATGGCTAGAGATCTCTCAAAAGTTAAAATGACGGATTAGAAACCGAGTTTTACAGATATCCACCACAATCTCCACTGCATAAATCGTACATATTCAACTCATTGCTGACAAAAGATAAAGGTCTCTCTTCGTACATTATTGTTGGAAAAATATTGACTTTATTTCATACTTACATTCCTACCAACACTCCAAGTATATTATTGATTCATTAATTAAAAAGAAAAATACTCCATGTGTCAATAAAATTTTTATCTTTTTTTCATGTGTTGCAATAAAAATTATTTTTATTAAAATGTCATTTTTATCTATTTTTTTCATTGGTTACAAAATCAACTTGTAGGGTGCAATTGAAGGGGGTGGGGTGTGTGTTCGGGTCGGGACGGGGTGGGAGGCTTTACCAGGAGTTAGAGGGTAGGAATCGTAATTTTTTTCGAACGGGACACCGGAGCGCCCCCGGATCATCCCATGACATTGTCGGGCAATGTCGTGGGAACCTTGCTCTTATATCACATCTATTCAGTGTTAATTTATCCATCAAATCATATTTTTACCCATCATATCTAAGAACATTTTTGAAAACTCTAAACTCAAATACACTCACATTAAATACTTAAAAAATTAAAATCTCATATGTTTTCACGGACGGGGAGGGTATATTATGGTCAAATTTTCTTTAAGAATACCTAGAGGTGTGGGTTATTAATGTAATGATCTTCTAGCTAGATTAATGAATATGGAGTATGATTTATAAATAAATAAAGAAACAAAGAGAAAAAGATTACCTTGAAGAGTTACTCCAAAGAGTGGTCATGGTAGGAATGAGTTTGGATTCGAGTGGTGGCAGCGCGGCGGCTTGGCCAATCAATTGGCGTACTCCGGCGGCGGAATAATCTCCTCCGCCGCCACTGCCCATCGACGACGAGTGTTCATCTTCCACCGAGCCATCCGATAGCCCTTCAATGCCAACTCCAAATATTTAAAAATTTGGGAAAAGTAAATTTTAGTTTGGGATGGAAATAATATTCACATAAGTATCTCAAATATTTGAAATTTTATATCAATGTTCGAAGATTCCATACTAGTTTTGTCCCGAAAATAATTACCCTTCTTTCTCACACCACTCTATAATTTTTGTTTATTTGTATCTTTTCATAAATTATTTGATAATACAAGATATTTGTGTCATCTCATATTTTACCCAAAAAATACAGAATTTTACTTCGTAATGCGAAAATTGTAATTTAATTTGTGACAGAGAGAGCAATTAATATGGGGTACTAGGGTTTGCTAACATTTAAGGCAAAAAAAGATTAAAGTAGAAGAAATATATTAACAATATATCAAAATAGCAGTTTTATATTTTTATTCTCGAAATAAGAGTTAAAATATATTTACAGTGTCAATCATGACAATATACATTACATTACAGTCAAATGTATATATTTACAATGTCACATTACCACAGTGCAAACATCAAATTTAAATTTTTAGCATGAATACTTAAAATTTACTTCCTAGTTCTCAAAGACACTTCCTCTTTCCTTTTTTTACACTTTCAACAAAACTTTTCTACTTTCTATTAAAAACCTCTTTTACACCTACTTTTTCTTATCTTACCCATCACATCATATTTTTTCTCTAATAATCTATCTATCACATCTTACTTTTACTTATCACATCAAAGACAAAATTGAAAATCAAGTACTCTGTACAATTTAAGACTTTCTTATTTTACCACTTGGTCAAAAGTAGAACTCTTTTCAAGAATGAAGGGAGTACAAATTAATGAAATGTTCTCAAATCATTAAAAAAAATACTCCGGTAGTAGATACCAATTAACCAAATTAACCAAACACTCAATATAATGATTATAGGACCCAGAAAAGATTGTATACTCCAACAAGTTCCCTCACATGCAAGCAAGATTTGTATTTGCTCGAGTCTTGCACATAGAATATTACGGAGTATTTTTTTTATCTAGTGTGACAGTGAAGTCGTTAAGTAAATGATTCCTGCATGTACTTTAGAAATTCTATGATGTATTATTGTAAAACTATCACTATTTCATTCCTAAATAATCTTCTTATTTTGAATCCTTGAGATTTGAGTAAAATTATTTTTAATTTAGTATATTTAAATATTGGTATACAATTTGAAAAAAAGTTTATGTATATAAAACTATATCAAAAGTAATACAAAATATAAAATGTGACATAAATAACTATATAAATTTATCAAATGATCTCAAATGTAAGTTTAAAGAAAGACGATACAGTACCAAATGTTACCAACTTGTTTTCTTTGCGGAAATGACAACCTAACCCATTTTTTGAACCCTATTAATTCTTTTCCCGTTAATAAATATTTGACCAGTTTTGAATTTTTTTGGTAAAATTGATAAATTTTGACCATTAGTTAAGTAAAATTGATCGTGGATATTAAGAGAATTTTTTTAAATTTAATGTATTTTTTGAAATCTTTTCATATCTAATTAATTTATATACCATATAATTTTTATTCAATTACCCCGTAGTATATGGTAAAAGTTGAAAGTTGTAAATTACAAAAACTTAAATCTGAACAAATAATCAGGGACGAAGAATATAGTTGGTATAGTATAATATTAGATCTAATATATCTTTTCAACATATATTGAAGAACAAATGAAGAATCAACGCCCAATCTATGTTCAAAACTGCAAATTAACATTTTAAAAAAACAAGATTTTTTTTTTAAAAAAGTTTTTTTTTTAAAAAAAAATTAAGAGAATAAATTTACCTGATGAGGCTGCGGCAGGTTTGCTGCTCGTCGTTTTAACAGTTCGATACATCTGCATTGGTATATTAATAATCATAAAATTAAAAACAAATTATTTAGGCATAAGAAATATTTGGGTAAGAGTAATGCTAGAGTCACAAACAAATTGTTCACAAAATTCACAAACTTACCTTTTTAACACTTTCCAAGAAATAAGATGCACTCAAATAATAAAAGATATTTTAATTTAAAATCTAGAAAAAGTAAGTTTGTGAAGTTTGTGAACTATATGTTTGTGACTTTAGCATTTTCCCACATAAAAACGGTATACCATCACTTTGATGATACATAGAAAAATGAATGAATATAAATATAAACTATGTCTGTGTTAATTTCATGAGAGGGTTTTAATTTAGAGTTTCTATTTTGTCCTTCTAAAAGTAATTATTCTTAACATTTGAAAATATCATTAGAAATATTTGCATTAAATAACACTAAAACTTAAGTCATTTCTCTAAATAGTACTTAAAATGTTTTATTCCCTAAATAACACTTAATAATGTCCATAATGTCTAGTGATGTCAAATACTCCCTCCGTTTCTTAAAACCCTTTCTCTTTCATTTTTTTGTTTTTCTTAAAACACTTTCCCTTTCTATTAAAAAACCACTTTTACCCCTACTTTTTCATACCCTACCTATCACATCATACTTTTTCACTAACAACTAAACTATCACATCTTACTTTTACCCATCACATCAAGAGCAAAATTGGAAAGTCAACTACAATTTAACACTTCCTTATTTTCCCCCAAAGTCAAAAGAGGAACTCTTTTGAGAAACGGAGGTAGTATTTGCTTGAATAATGACTAATTCATAATGACTAAAAGTGCTACATTGGGAAGAAAAATACATGTGGTGCTATTTAGGAAAAGTCAATACGTTTTAGTGTTATTTAAATAAATTCCTCAAAACATTGAAAATATACCAAAATAGGATTTCCATGTTTTTATTTTTAAAATGAGAGTTAAAATGCATTTATATTACCAAATATTGTCATGTATATTTCCAAAAAGTATAGTAATGTGCATATGTAGATTGCCACATTACAACCACATTATCACAATGCAAAGTCTTATTTCGGGAATAAAAATATAGAACTCTTGTTTTGGTAATTTTTTATGTTTTAGTTCTATTTACGGTGATTTCTGTTCCTTTTTTCTTGTCCCACAACATTCTTACTTTTTATATTAAAAAACCATTCTTATCTATATTAATTTTTAACCAATTGGTCACATCATATATTTTTATTACTCCATCTTTCCTAAAATTTACTTCTCATTTGACTTTTCACGATCTCCAATGCGACACTTTGACCATCAATATCTCAATTTTTATATAAATATATTTTATAAAAGTTACATATTTCAAAGCTATCTTTCAAAATTAAACTATTGCTACTAATTTTATATGAAAATTCAATGTATTTTTTTTCCGTAATAAACGGTCAAATTTTAAAAAGTTTGAATACAGAAGTCAAACTAGGAAGTTAATTTTAGGACGGAGAAGGTAATAATTTACTCATAACATCATACTTTTGTTTATCACATCAATAGTATTTCTTGAAAATCAACACAAAAATATTTTTACAAATTTCTTTAAAGTCAAAATAAAAATATTTTTATTTCTCTCCCTACAATATGATTGTCAACTATAAAATTTCACTTTTTAATTTTGGTGACAAAACATTTTAATGTGAAAGAAAGGACCAATTGGGATGGTATATATGTATGACAAAATTTTTATTCAAATGTAATTTTTGGTTTGCTCAACAAATCACGAGGGCAGGGGAGGTCAAGGTCAAATGTACGTACGATAAAATGTGCAGAGACAGGCTATAGGCTCATAACTAGGTTTTTGTAGGGTAGTAGCTAGGTTGTATTATTGAGAAATGATGACCCTCCCCCCTCCCCTACCCCCACCACCACCCCCTCCTAGGACTTTTTATTTTTCCTTTTTTTTATTCATTTTTCTCTCTCATCTTTTTTTATTTCTGCCATTATCAGATCAGAAGAAACTGAGAAACTTCATTTTTACTGCACACATTCATTCACTGTCGGCTACTCTTTCGGGAGGGGATATAACTATATACTCCCTCCGTCCCAAATTATTTGTCACATTTAATTTTTCAACAATTGCGGGAACTTTTGTTTAAATCTATTTTTCATTGGTTATTTGATAAAATAAAATATTGTTGACACCTCTTTTTTCAAAAAACTTTTCATGTAGTTTTTTGATATGTAATTTTTATTTTTTTACGGAGTATTTCTTTATCAATATGTAAATAAAATGAATTGAAAAAATTTGATATTTTGCCTCGGTAATAGAAATGTGACAAATAATTTGGGACGGAGGGAGTAAGTAATTAATTATTCTTTCGTTTCGAAATGTTCTTCTCATTTGATTTTTTAGTCAAAGTTTGTAAATTTAGACTCTGATATATTAAAAAAATACATTGTATAATGATATAAATTTAATATTAATATATTCATCATATTGAAACATGGTTTTCAAATACCAAATTTTATAAAATATAATCATGTATAAATATAGATATTAGTGGTGCAGTACAATCTTGAAGACTGCGAAAAATCAAATGGAAGAACATTTTCGGACAGGGGATAAGAAAGATCCAGATTGCCAAACAGAACCCAAGCATTTCTTTGTTTTTTTAAAAAAAATTAGAACAAAAAAAAAGATTCAAAACAATTTTTGTCTCAAAATAAAAAACAATTAAGATTAAAAAATGGACAATTAATTCAATTGAGTGGTTAAATGCTGCGTAATGAATTAAATATGGAGTGAATTTTATTTTAGAACACTTTAATTTAAATAAGAAAGTAAAAATTTTAATTTTTGAATTGAAAGAGAGGAAAGAAGAGTATAGATGTGTACCTGTAAATGGCTCTTGACATGAGCGAGGGTGAGATCCTTCACATCCATTAGCTCTAGCACCGATTTTGGGGTTGCCCCTACACAAATTAAATCCCAAAAAACCCCTATTACTCTTTAATTACTCTTTAATTACAAGTATTTATTTTTTCCATTCATTATCATTATTATTTATTTATTATTATTATTATTTTAGTTGTTGTTGTTGTTATTTATATTTTATAATTGTCGTTATTTTTATTTTAGGGAGTAATGTATTTTTGGTCTTGATAGTTTTATACTTTTTTTAAAGAATATTTGCAAATACTACAATTGGTAAAATGAACTAATTAACTCACTTATTTTTTAAAAGCTACTGAAGTATATATCTAAACCTATTTTTAAAAAATGGAAATTTTGTTCCAAAAAAGTAAATCAATTTTTTTTGACTGCCCACAAAAATTAGATAAATAGTTTACGAGAAGTTACTGCTTTAGATTAGTACAAATCAAGTGAGCTGATGATGTCGTGATTAACAATATACTTCTGATGAAATGTTTTTAAGAAACCAAAATTACTTATTTTACTCCGTATTAATATTATTTTTTTGAAAAATATTACTTATCAATTTTTTCAAGATCAAGTTTCTTACAAACAAATATTCAAGTATTGTTTTAAAAAATTCTGTTTTTTAAAAAAATATTGTTAAAGACAAAACTAATATTTTGTACGTACTTGTTTTAATAATAATATTATTATTATTATACTGGCGTAATAAATAATAATAATAATAAATCATTATTTATAATAATAATAAGAAGAAGAATAAATAAATACTTGGTGATGAAAATAATATTACTTTCATGGCCGCCGAGGAGTTCGACGGCGTGAACGAACCGGGAGTGGAGGGTGGTTGTCCACCGCATACGCGGCGCCCTCGTGCTCCGTCTCGCCTGAAATTTTGGGCAAAATCTCGACCTCATCCCCCCGCCGTGAGCCACTACCGGAAACTCACCGTACCGGTGGCTGTTGAAATAGTGCTGCTGCTGCAGCATTTCATGATAACCGGCCGCCGCCATCCCGTCAACCCTACCCGCCGATGCTCCGGCCACGCTCCGGTGAGCGGCCGCAAAGGAGGAGCGGAGGCAGGCGCCGCTCGGGTCGTGGTAAACCGGGATCCCGTTAATCGGCTCCGTCGAGGAAGCCCCTTCGCCCCGTGGCCGGCGGCCGGAAGAACTTAGAGAGAGCTCGGTGTCCGTGACCGCCGCGGACGATGACCGGTCGCCGGAGCTCCGGGGAAGACTAATGTGAAGGGAGAGATCCGGGAAAGGGATGGAAGAAGAAGAATCTTCTTCTAATAAGGGCATCTTTAATTAATAAATAAATAAATCTCTTGTGTAGTTTAAAATCAATAATTCATTATTGCACTTTTTTCAAGAAACACAAAACTTCATTCACTGCAAGAATAAAACTGGGTTTTATTCAAAGAGTGCAGAGGAGGAGAGTTGGAGGAAATTAAAGGGGAGAAAATGGAATAATGAATAAAAAAATAAATGAGAAGAGAATGAAGTGAAATAATGCATAAATGCAGAAGGGAAGGGAAGGGAAGAGTGAGTATATCTATGAAAGTGACATGACAGCCTATACAGCCCACAGTTACGTTTACTAAGGGTGTATCAACTACTCCATCCTTCCCCGTTTAAGATCTTCTCGTTTTGCTTTTTTATTGTTTTTAAGTAGAGTTGAAAAAAGTGAAAGTTTATCAAAATTGTCTTAATGAAAATAGGTGGAATGTTTTAAATAAGGTGGAAAAAGTGTAATAAATAAAGTAAGTGGGGATAGTTGCAGTATCTTAAATGTTAAAAAGGGTAATGAGACGATCTACGTGGGACAAATAAAAAGGTCTAATGGGAAGATCTATGGGGGACGGAGAGAGTAATATACTTGCTTCCTTCCCGTATATGTATTCAGTTTGACTCTTTTGAGATAAAGTGTACTCCCTTCGTCCCTAAATATTTGTCACACTTGTATTTTTGAGGCAAAATATCAAGTTTTTTCAATTCATTTTATTTACATATTGGTATAGAAATAAAAAATAAAATTTACATATCAAAAAAAGGATTTTCATTATGTTAATATATCATACAAATTGAGACTAATAGAAGCACAAAGTTTATACTTCCTCTGTTCAAAAATTATCTTCTCGCTCATTATTTATTCACAAGGTTAAACTTTATTCACTTTGTTTACCTATTTCCATTACACATTTGATGAAATAATAAAGTCGTGTCAACTTCTGGTTTTGTAGATCTTTTGATGTAGTTTTTTAAAGTAATTTTTATTATGTAATCATACTATTTTTCATATAAAATGATTTGAAAATAAATTCAGATTCAGTCAAGCATCGCAACGCGCAATGGAAGATAATTTTTGGACTGGGGGAGTATTAAATTATGTGGATGTTTCTCTATGTTTATCAGATGGTCAAAACTGCTTATAAACAATTTTTAACTTATAAGTTAACTGGTGACATGTTTTTGTGTGCTTATAAGCTGACTTATAAGCTGCTTATAAGCCAGAAAGAATAAGTTGACTTAAGACAATTTTTTTTGTTTTTCCATTCTGACCAATTTTTTTACAAAAGTGTCTCTCACCATTTATGAATATTTACAAATGACTTATCTATTATTTAAGTTATTTTACTTTTATGAAAAAATATTTGACTTATAAGGAGCTTAGGGTCCGTTCCGTATGACTTATTTTTTTACTTATTACTTATTCTTATTAAAATCATATCCAACTATACCAGACCTAATCAGATCAGATCAGACTCAATCAGATTAGACCAGATCCAATCATATCAGACCAGATCCAATCAGATCAGATTAGACCAGATCAAATTCAATAATATCAAATCAATAAAAAAATATAAAAGATACTCCCTCCTTCTACAAATAAACTTTACGTTCACTATTCACATGGTCAAACTTTATTCACTTTGTTGGCCTATTTTCGTCACCCATTTGATAAAATAATATAATCATGTCACCTCTAGTTTTGTAGATCATTTGATATAGTTTTTTAATATGTAATTTATATTTTCCAATTCTACACCATTTTTCATATAAAATGATTTGAAAATAACTTCGGTCAAATATCGTAACGCGCAACATAAAGTTTATTTGTGGACGGAGGGAGTAATATTTATATTTTTCAAGGATTAAATAATAATTACTATCATTTGATTAAATCACATTACTTTATTTAAAACTACACACACCTAAATCTTAATTAATATTATAATTTTAAATATTATTGTTGTTATATTATTATTGTTGTTGTTGTTGTTATTATTATTATTTAACTACAAACCATTATTTTAAATAATTGTTTAGCTTTTAGGATAAAAATGATGCATGGAAGCAATGTTAAAGCTTAAAAAGTTGTATTTTTCATACTTTAAAAAGAGTTATTTTAAAATGCTTTTTTATAAAATAATTATACAAAACTTAGTTTTCAAAACTATAAATATTTTATACTTAAAAAGACTTACTTTTAAACTTTAAGATGGTATAATATACACAAAGATGAGTTTATGACAAAATTGATAGAGGTGAAAGCGATATTAATGTTTAAAATTTTACATGATATTTAATTTGTAACATGAAATATATTATTATGTAATATGTATATAGAATGTGATTTTTTGTAGAATAGCATCAATATTTTCTAATATTTGTTTATTTTAATACCGATTATTTAGTTTTCATAAAAATTAAAAAAGTTGTGATATTGAAAAGATGTTTAATATTTTTTTAAAAAAAGTTTAAACATATTAATGATTAGTTGATTTTATTATTTTACTTTTTTATGTATATATGAATTGTAATACTTTAAAACTATTAAATTTTGTAATAATTTTAAGTTTAATTTAAATCAAATTTAAATTCATTTACACCAGATCTAATTAGAGAAAATCAGATCTAATCAGATTAGATCCAATCAGATCAGATCAGATTCAATCAGATTAGATCAGACCCAATCAGATCAGATCAGAACATCAAAAATTCAGATCAGATTCAATGAGATGAGGCGTACGGAACAAAGCCTTATAAGTTAAAAACTGTTTATAAATTATAAGTCAATAAACTCCAGTGCAGAAAAACACCCCATATATGTGATTAGTCTTATAACTATAACTCTATATATACCCTAATCCTAATCCTAATTTTAATCCCCTAATCCTGATCTTAATTATAATCTTAATCCTAATATCAATTCTAATCTCAGTCTTAATCCTAGTAATCATACTAATAGTAATACTAATACTGATGCTAAGGAGTCCATATTAGAAAGGTCTATGCAATTGGAATAGACCTGAAAACCATGAAAGTATTTTTCTAACCATGTAAGTAAATCTAAATGCACACATACTCATGCAGCATCTCAGGGTGTCTAGTTATGTTCTCTCTTTTGGTGGTTAATTATCACTTTTACAACTTTTTTATTGATGACTTCACTAAAATTTCTTGGTTACATCCCCTGAAACATAAATCTAAGGCATTTGAGGCTTTTTAAAGTTTCCAGTGTATGGTTCGAAATTAGTTTGGGGGTATTATTATCAAACTTTTTTATACTGATAATGGAAATGAACATGCAAATGAAAAAAATTGCCTCTTTTAAAGGAACATTGGCATTCTTCATAAGGAAAACTTGTCTACACACTTCGGAGTAAAATGGGATGGCGGAACGTAAGCATCGCCATCCTGTCGAAAAGTTATCAATATTGCCACAACTAAATTTTCTCATTAACGGTCTCCCAAAGGCCAAAGCCATTCTTAGCCCATATTTACCCTTATGAAAAGCTATATAGTCTATCATGCCCCTGGTTACTCCCTTATAAGTGTGTCTAGGTGTCTAGCTTACCCTCACATTCGTCACGAGTTTGATCGCATACTATAGTCTCGCTCTAAATTTTATGTCTTTATTCGCTATGAGCCACACACCAAAGGCTTCCGTTGTTTCGATTTGATCCGTTCACCTCTATAGTCTATATATGTTACTCATTGTGTTCGTTTTAATGTGTCTGAATTTTCTTACCATAAAATATAGGGCCAGTCTCCTCAAGCTTCTTGCTCGTGCTACTTTAATATCCTTACTCTATTTTTGTCATTTTCTTTGTCAGGTCGGGTTTGATTGGGTTTCACCCTTTTTAGCGGGTCGTTTTGGGTTCGATCAAGTTCGGATTCGCTCATCAAAACCTTTGTTTAAAACCCAGTATTTTTGGGTCGGGTTTCGGATAAAAAACAAATCGAGTCATTTTTTGTAAGGTCCGACTTAAATTGAACATCAACTTAAAAAATTGATTAAATTAAATATTTTCAATAAAAAGATACTTATAAAAAGACAATATATATATATATGTAATATTTTATACTCCCTCCGTCCCAGAAAGAATGCCACGTTTATTATTTTGGCCTCTCAATAACTTTTGTTTGTTTACTCGTTTTGGTTGACCATTTGGTAAAATAAAATATTCTTGTCGCATCTTGTTTTGTAGAGCTTTTCATATACTTTTAAATGGTGTAATTTTTACTTTTTATTACTCTACCAATTTGAAATTAAAGTGATTTTAAAAGAAATGATATTTTGCACGTCGTTCGAAGTGTTGCAAATAAATTGGAACGGAGGGAGTAATAACTAAATATGAAAAAATTCCCATTATAAAATATCAATTATTGAATTTATTCTTTTTGTTAAGCTTATGTGTAAAACATTGTTTGGGTGAAAGATGGAGTCAATAAAAATTGAGATTTTACTTTCCTTTAAGCAAATGTATTGTAAATAGCTAGCCTAGCACAATTAAATTGTAGACCTACCGACTAGGACTAGTTGAGTGATAGGGAGAAAGGAGGAGGGGACCCACAAGGTCACAAAAGATAGAAATTCAACAAAAGGGGTGTTTGTCTGGTAGCTAGTACTCTATCCGTTCCACAACCCCTTTCGGTTTTGACTTTGGAGAAAAATAAGGAAAGTGTAATTTTGGTTGACTTTCCAATTTTGCCCCTGATGTGATGGAAAAAAGTAAGACGTGATAATTTGGTTATTAGTGAAAAAGTATGATGTGATAGGTAGGGTATGAAAAAGTAGGGGTAAAAGTGGTTTTTTAATAGAAAGTGGAAGTGTTTTGTGGAAAGCAAAAAAACAAAAGAGGAAGAGTTTTGTGGAACGGAGGGAGTAGTATTAGTTTGCAGTACTAATAGTACAGTATATTGTAATGTTGTTAAACAATAACATGTGGACTGGATTGTTCATATACATGAAAAACTGCCTAAGTTATGCTTGTAGGCTTCCATGTTTAACTCTCTATTTGAGCCATAGAGGCATAAATTAAATGACAAAAAAGGGATGGAAAAGTTAATATAATATTCGGATTTGATTCTTGACAACGGTAATAAAAAATGACCATATGTAGCATGAAGCGTGCTTCTGCAAGTACGTACTAAGAACAAATCTCACTTTTTATTTAATTTGTCGGATCGAGTAAGATTGTTTATTTTTTCCTATATACTTATTTTTCCTTCTTTATTATTATTATTATTATTATTATTATTATTATTATTACTATTATAATAATAATAATATTATTATTATAATAATAATAATATTATTATTATTATAATAATATTATTATAATAATAATAATATTATAATAATAATAATATTATTATTATGATTATGATTATTATTATTATTATTACTACTATTACTCTTATTAGTACTATTATTATTATTACTATTATTATTACTCCCTCCGTCCTAAAACTTTCTTCTCGCTTTCCCTTTTTCTCCGTCCTAAAACTACCTTTTCATTAGGAAATAAAAGATGACAAATGACATTAATACCCTCATGTATTTACACCAATTATCTTCTAACTCTATATTTTGAATGATTGCAAAAAAAATCAAAAAATCTGTTTTAAGGGGTGTAAAATTTGAAGTCAAAGCCAAAAATTAAAAATGGGGAAAAGTCAAACTGAGAAAAAAGTTTTAGGACGGAGGAAGTATTATTATTATTAGAGTGTGTGCGGCGACAATATAACGTGACTCAATAGGCAAAAGCGGCGGCTATAGATAACTATGGAAGACAACGGCAAAGTGAGTGATAATAATAATAATAACAATAATAATAACAGTAATAATAATACTAATAATAATAATAATATAATAATAATAATAATAATTGTAACAAAAACAACAATGAGTATCCTAGAGTAAGTTTTTGAATATTTTAAAGTACCCCATAGTAAATTTTTATGAAAAGATGGGACATGAAAGTTTTTTCTATTTAATTGGAGGTACCTAGCAACAATTATTGGGAAGAAAATGATGAAAAGATAATAGAAAAAGTGAATAAGAGATGGACGGAAAGTCCTTACGGAGTAAGCTTTCAAATATTTTAAGGTACCCCAAATCGGAGTATTTTTTTTAAAACGATGGGGTTTGAGAGTTCTTATCACAAAATCGAAGATACCTACTATTATTTTTTTGTTAACAATGAGTTGATATAATGTGATAAGTAGGTTCACTACAAAAAATGCTTTATTGGCACGGACTTTGGCACGGATGTCGATTTTAATTTTTCGTGGCAATAGCATTAGGCACGGAATTTGGCACGGATGAAAAGACCTGCCAATTTCGAAGCTACAAAACTTATGGCACGGATTTCTTGTCCGTGCCATAGAAAGGCACGGAATTACCCGTGCCGACACCATTCCAAACTCACGGTTTGAAGGAAAACGTCAATGTTTATAGGCACGGATCTCGCCATGCCAAACGAGTGTTCTTACCATTCCGTGCCTTTTCAAGTTTTCAAAATTTGAAAATTTAGTTTTCGAAATAATAAATGTTGGCCCCTTTGCCAAGGAATTGTCCGTGCCTATATATTTTTAAAAAATAAATTTTAATTCGGAATTTTTGTAAAATTTAACAATAAAAGCATCTAATATTCACACCATAATAACAGAATTGATTAACTAAATTAAAATAGAATGTCAAATAATATTCATCACATCCAACAAATAATATATGTTCATACCACATTCATCTCACAAATAAAAATAAAACTTACAAATTATCATGATTTAAATAACTTTTAACATCACAGATATTAGAATTATGTATGAATTTTGGGCTCGGACTTCGAATTCATGAGCGGCCGAACTTGAGACGAATATAGGCCTTGGGTAAAAAAATTGACCGAGTCCTTCAATTGAGTTAACAATTCTCCTTGCATGCAGTTTCTCTACAAAAAAGAGTAAAAACAATTTAAATTTTATTAAAGATGAAAGTTAATAATTTAGAGTAAGGGAATTAAAAAAACTCACCTTCTTCACAAACAACCAGTTGACGACCTTGAAGAAATTGGGCGTGTCATGCTCCTCCTCCTCTTATTAAAAAAATTTGAATTAAATTATTCACATAAAGTAAAAAAATTGAATTAAGTTATGTTATGACCGATTGTTGGCTGAACGGAAAAAATGGAAAAATAAAGTAATTAATATTTGAAAAATAAAATCGAAAGGGAAAAAATAAATATTGTAAAAAAAATTACCCCTTCATATCGGACTTGGTGATGAACCGTGGGCGCTCAGCGGAAGCTACCCCACCCTGGTCATGGATACTCCCCCGAGAAGTAGTGTTTCTTGAAGAAGACATTGTTAGGAAGAGAGAAGAGATGGATCTGAGATGGCTGAGGACGGGATCGGGTAAGGGCGGAGGAGAATAGCGGCAGCGTTGGAGGAGAATGGGGAAGGGTTTGGGAGTTTGTGAAAAAATGAGACTGATCGAAAGAAAGGGTTTTAATATTCTTTAACCTAGCAGGCACACTTTAATAAGACGCGCTATAGGCACGGATATATCTGTGCCTACGCCCGTAACTTATATGCGGCATAATTAATGCGGGCAATGACAGGGTTATAGGCACGGATATATCTGTGCCTACGTCCGTAACTTATGCGCGTCATAATTAATGCAGGCACCGGTAGGGTATAGGCACGGTAATATCCATGCCTACGTAAAGCTCGTCAAAGGCTTTGTCAGAGAAGGTTCTAGTATCGACCGTAGGCACGGACTATTCCGTGCCTATGTTTTGGACTTAACACCGTCGAGTGAAGCCGGTGACGATTTTAGAATTACGATGTTAACACGGATGTAGGCACGGAAAAGCCAGAGCCAAGCGTTAATTTTTTCTCTCGATGAAGGCACGGAACGTCCGTGGCTATAATTCCGTACCAATTACGTGGTTTTTTTTGTAGTGGTTAACATACATGCAATTAATATGACTAGCTAAAAGTGTAATTTTAATTGTGTAATTTTAATTGAAAGTGAAATATTTTTTTAGAACAGACCAAAGTAAAAGTGGACACATTTTTTTTGGACGGATGGATTATTACAAAGTCCTTACCATTGTTTAATGAAGATAATGTATACCGGAGGATGAAGCTCTTAGATACAAATTAATGTTCATATCTTCTTAAAGCGTTGTTGGAGAACATCGTTTTCAATTAGCAATAACATTTTTGATAAAATTTTAATGTTGTAAAATAATTCTGAAAACACCAATGCTAATAGCTACCGTCATATAGTTTTTTGAAAACACTAACGCTAATTTCTAACGCTAAATACAAACAGGGCCTAAGAAAACAAACTTATTTCTGATACAAATGTCGAAACAATTTTTTAAAAATTGTCACATCAAAATAATTTACCATGTTTTTAGTATAATTGATTCGTTTACAATATAATATTTATTCATACTATTTTTAACTTAATAACATACAATAAATCAATACTTTTCTCATAAAACTTGAAGAGTATTCTTTGTACCACTCAAATCAAGAAGTTCATCATAATTTAACATGTATAAATAGGGAGTGTGTGTGTCTATATATATATATATATATATATATATATATATATATATATATATATATATATATATATATATATATATATATATATAAACAATGACAAGTAATATACTGAAATGTCACACGCTGACATGACATTGTTCAACAAATTAAAGTTAATCTAGTCACACAGTGACATGACATTGGAGTGGTGTACCCTGCAGTGGTAAATCATTATTTTTGACTTATTTTACATTTTTGATATATTTTAATAACTCAAATTTACTTTTTTTCAACCAATACATTTTATTTTTGATTTTTTATAAATATTTAAATTCCAAAGACAATTAAATGTGTTTTGGTAAATTAAACACAATCAAATTCTAAAGAAAGCAAATTGAACCATCAAACGAATAATACTGTTTAAGAGAGGCAGTGGCACAGGCAGTAAGTCCAAAAGAGGAGAAATATCATAGGTAGTACAATAAATGGTAACTAAATAATTAAGAATCCTAATTATAAAAGGTAACTAAATAAATTACTCCATCTGTTTGTTTAAATCCTTCTACTTTTGACTTTTGACAAAAATAAGAAAAGTATAATTTTGGTTGACTTTCTAATTTTGTCTTTGATGTGATAGGTAAAAGTAAGATGTGATAGTTTGATTATTAAAGAAAAAGTATGATGTGATATGTAAGGTATGAAAAAATAAGGGTAAAAGTGGTTTTTTAATAGAAAGTAGAAGTGTTTTAGAGAATTCAAAAAAATAAAAGGGGAAGGGTTTTGTGGAACGAAGGGAGTAGGAAACTAAGTAATCACCTAACTAAGTAGTATACTTTGTCCCTAATAATAGTTAACTAACTATAAATAATTTCTTACCATAATAATAATAATAATAATAATAATAATAATAATAATAATAATAATAATAATAATCCCATAAGACTCTTCCCGCTTCGAAAATCAACTTATCCTCAAGTTGGAAATCTAGAAAAATGAGGAATCATGCGTTATGAACGGACATCCTCCGAAGTTTAACGATGGGATAGTACCTAACACTAGCTCATACAAATTAATAATTGAAGGACGAATTAAAGAAGTTTTTGATTTTGATTCTAAAAGATAGCTTTAATTTAATAAAGTTGATTATGACTTAAAGAGCCGTGTTTCTCATTATCCAATATAATGATCGAGTATATTAATTTTAGTCACATTATGATATTAATATATGTGATTCATAATGTGACACATTCATTCATATGAGTATATACTCCGTATTTATTAATTAATTCAGTTTGCACTAGAATTATTTTTGTAAATATAGTCATGGTACTAAAAAAGATACTCTCACAACAGTTTGCTTTTTTGATCAAATTGTGGCATTCTTTGACCGTGAGTTATGAAAAAAATATACTCCTTCCGTTCTCAAAAACACTTTCTCTTTCATTTTTTCTACTTCCAACAAAACACTTCCCTTTTCTATTAAAAAACCACTTTTACCCTTACTTTTTCATTCCCTACCTATTACATCATACTTTTTCTCTAATAATCTATCCATCACATCTTACTTTTTACCCATCACATCAGGGGCAAAATTGGAAATCAACTACTCCCTCCGTCCCACTGTCTTTATTCACTTACCTTTTGGCACACCATCCAATGCACTTCTCTAATCCATTTTATCTTGTAATTTGTATATTAAAAAATTATAGAAATTATATATTAATAATCTATATGTTAAGACAAATCAAACAAGATCACACATGACTATATTTAGGCTTACACATTGAGAGAATTTGATGAGTCAAAGTGCTTAGATGGACAGTTCCAAAAGTCAAAAGTGGACAAAGACAGTGGGACGGAGGTAGTATAATTTAACACTTCCTTATTTTTGCCTCAAATCAAAATTGAGAAGTTTTTTTGCAAACGGAGTGAGTATTTAGTTATAATGTAAATTTAAAAAAATCAGATTCATTTTAAAATATAATTTTGAAGAATAATATGATTATAATATTTAATTATTTTAAATTATATTTAATCCATGATCAAAAGAGACGGCACGAGTATATGGAAAAGGGTATATATACAAATCAGACAAGTGACATACTGACGAGATGGACAAAGATTGGTTAGAAAATTGTCTTATTTCTATCGAGAGATTTGAATTACAACTGTAATGGAGAATAATTTATTTGTAGTATTAAGAAATGAGTAGAGATTTTTCTTTTAAAAAAATAAATAAGTAGAGATTATTAATTAAATTACGAGTAGTTTTTTTTTTAAATAACAAAAATTTAACAATCATTATAAGACATGATACCTTACAACATTCCACGAGGAATATATTTAGTGGGCATGGCGTATCGATAAGGGAATGACACAATATATAGAGTTGGTGAGCTTTGGAGATCAAAGAAAGAGACACAATTTAGCTATAGCTAGGAACACATTATATAATACTCCTCCCGTTCCCGAAAACACAGTAGATCTTAAGAGATTTAAATAAAATTTATTTTGGTGTTGAGTATTCAAAAAATATTCTTGGATTTGAAGGATAAAAATAAAATTTGATGGGTAAGTTAATAATCAATAAATATGATGTGATAAGTAGATTAAAAATTAGTATGGGTAAACGTGATTTTTTTAATAAAAAACGAGAAAAGTTTTAAGTTTTTTGGGACGAATGAAAAAAAATTTCAGGGACAGATGGAGTAAATTGTAGAAAATAATATTTTATATATATATATATATATATATATATATATATATATATATATATATATATATATATATATATATAAGAGATAAATTATTTTGTATTGAGGTAATTTGTCTTCGGAAGAAGGAATTAAAAGAGATATACAAAAATAAATTCTCAAGCAAGTCTATACCCTTACCAATCACAACGCATCTCGATCTCTTCATTCTTTTTATCTATACATTCTTTAATTTTAGTGTGAAGTATTAATTATTTTTAAAATTTAAAAGAATGAATTAATATTCACAACAACCTATCTGTATAAACTAGTCATATGTTTTTCGCATCCATTTTTAACCCTATCCCCCAAAAAATAATTACTCACAAAAAAATGAAATAGATTTTTTTCAACCAAATGCCGATTAAAAATTTAAAAACTTGTTACCCTAGTTTATGTTTTTATAGTATTATTATTTTTTATTTTTATTTTCGGTTGATATTTGTCGATCTTTTATTATTAAGTTAAGTTAATTATATTAAAAATGGATGTAGTAATTTGATAAATTGGCATATGCATATCACTATTTGTAGTTTGAAAAATATGAAAATTAGTGAAATTTGATGTTACATTGATATATATGATAGAGATTAAGCATTACAAAACTATGGAGGTTATGCCCTCAACCCCTTTTGTTATTTTCTTTCTCTTTCGTTTTTACAAAAAACACTTGGAAGTGTGAGTTGACTTGAGGAGAGTGGAGTGATTTGAAACTAAAATTTTAGACTTTCTCTCCTTCACTTTTTATAGATTAAGCTATTTGTAAACAAAAATTTATACTTGATTTTATACCTCAAAGATATGCACTGATATTTTATACCAGTGTGAACAGTTAAAATGTTGATACATATCTTTGGGGTATAAATTGGGATACACTTTTTGGTGTACCCGTAGCTTCGTTGCTTTTTAAGTCAACGTTTCTTATTTTATCCTCATTCATGGATGAGGTGTGTTAATTCTTTTTTTTCTTTTTTAAATATTAGTGTTATAATATTTTATTTAATTTTTATATTAAAACAACAAAAATAGAAAATAAAAAAATTTAATTACAAACTAAAAAAAACTAAACTTACAAATCAAAAAAGAAGAAGAATTTGAAAAGAAAAATAAGGAGGAGGAGCTCGTCACGATGTAGAGTATATGTAATGTACTTATTGTAATAAGTTTCTAGATATTTTATCTTCTCCATTGATAAAACAATCCAAAAGCGTGTCGTTTTTTTGCTCAACCAAACTGATAAAGTCATCTTGAAACACGTGACGAGGTGTCTAGCTTGAAATTCTACTATCCCATTCTCACTCTAAATTGAAGAAAACCAATCCCATTGGATTAATCATTTTATAATTTCCTTCGAAAAACACTAGGGTCTTTATAGTTAAAGCTAACCATATTTCCAAATATTTTGATCTTAGATCGTGTTAGTCTTAATAGTGACGCTAAACCCTAACACTTGGGAGGTTAGACAGTGTTGTAATGTCTTGAATCACAAACCCTAAGCTGTATTCTGTTCTTGCCTCTTTGTAATAAAACTGTCCCCCCTCTTCTTGTGGATGTAGCCAACACAACGTTGGTGACTTTACATTATATCTGTTGTCGTGTTTTCCGTGTTCATTTTGTTATTCTTGAAATCCGTATAACAGACAGAAGCATCTTCTCTACTTTTGGCCTAGGAAGCAATCACACATGACTCGTCTTACCCACCTCCAATAATACCGTCTAGCACCAGAACCTATTATTATGCATACGGCACCGATAATAATAATAATAATAATAGTAATATTATTTCATTATTATTATTATTGTTATTAATTCCAACAAAGGGGTAAGATGAGATATCTTTTTGTTACAATCTTCAAAGTTGGGATACCTTATGTGAAAAAAAGTCATCAATTATGAAAGAGTTATGCTAGAGTCACAAACAAACAGTTCACAAAATTCACAAACTTGTCTTTTTAGCACTTTCCTAGAAATAAGATGCACTCAAATATTAAAAAATATTTTAATTTAAATTCCACAAAAGGCAAGTTTGTGAAGTTTGTGAACTTTAAGTTTGTGACTCTAGCATTTTCCATTATGAAATCATCTTAGTTTGCCAATCTTTTTTACTATCTTTTCCGTCCCTTATAAATCTTTTTATTACATGTTATTGTACTTGATTCACTTTATTTTTAGTTCAATTTATTTAAATAGTACTCCGTATTTGGAAGATATACTCCGTCCCAAATTATTTGCCCCATTTGCTTTTTCAACAATCGCGGGAACTTTTGTTTATTTCTACGTTTCATTGGTTATTTGATAAAATAAAATATTCTTGACACCTCTTATTTCGAAGAACTTTTCATGTAGTTTTTTGATATGTAATTTTTATTTTTTATTTCTTTACCAATATGTAAATAAAATGAATTGAAAAAAACTTAATATTTTGCCTCGGTAATAGAAATGTGACAAATAATTCGGGAGGGAGGGAGTATTCATGAAGTACAGAGAAAGCATCATCCCCTCCTTTTCTTCTAGTTGGTTGTCATCGGAGAAGAGAGCCAGTCTCAGTCTCAAACGTCGCAGCGTTTCTTTCTCAGCCGGCAATCTTACTTCGAAATCAAGGTACGACTGTAATCCTTTCTCAATTGTCAATTCTACTTCATTCTAATTACAGCTTCGAATCAAACTTTCTAGGTTTTTCTTGCTTCGTTTAATTCCAAGAAAATGCAGGGAGCTTAATTCCCGATTAGTTCGAAATTTGGGTCTCGTAGAAATTATTTAGTTTGAGATTTGGAAATTCACCACCCAGAATTAAACATCTTCAATTTTGGAAGAATAACGAAACCCTGGATAGAATTAAAACATTCATTTGGGTTTTTGGAAAGAAAAGGCGGTCGTTATCCCTTCTCTGAATTGTATGTAGATAAACCAAATTGAGTTTATACAGGGCATGAGTTTTGATCTTTATTCCAAAAAGAACGAAGTCCATTCGTCAGTTTTTCGCAAAGGCAATGCCTTTCTTGGAATTTAAAGCATTCAATGGTATCTCTTGGAAAATAAAAATCTTTAACTCTCTCTTTGCAATTGTTTTAAGTGTAAAAACAAATTTCTTTATAATTTTTTTTTTTTGAAAATGAGCTTAAAACATTAGTCTCATTGTAAAGCTAGTTTACTGGTTCCAGAATTGAGCATTTCAGGGTATGGGTTTTCACAACTTGGGGGTGTAGTTTTGGAAAATCATTTAAGATGATTTTCAAGTACTCAAAGCAAACCCTTAAATCTTGATGACAATTCCTCTTGAACATTTAGTTTTATGAAATCTATTGTTAAACAGAGGTATCATTTGGCCATGGTTGTAATAAAAGTTCCGCTCTGCCTTATGCTTAGTATAGAATCCAGTTTATCCACAATAGTTTATGATATAATAACTCCTTGTTTTATATAACTAGTGAGATTAATCCAACTACTTATGATTACAGGCTAAAATGTAATATTATGAATTGATAACCCACTCACCTGTGTATTGTCATGATTACACTTTACTCTAGCTTTCCAAATTGTCCATGAAGGATTCCAAACTGCCCAGAGCTGGTGTTTCTTTGTTTTTCCGAGGTTAACAACCTTTGGTTAGCCGTTCGTTTCTTCTAGGACATGAATTAGTTTGTCCAAAAGGTAAAGGTGACTATGCTTGGACGTGATATAATTCTATAGGGGTAGGATATGTGTTGGTGAAGGATAGGCTCAACACACTCCCCCCCCCCCCCTCTCGAGAAGCCACTCTTTCTACATTAAGAAAAGTAGGACTAGGAGAATCACTCCCTTATGTGTATCAGATTGATGAGTAACCTCTAGTTATATATGGGGGTAGTTTCTTCCTTTCTTAATTACGTAGATGGGTAGGCCAAACTTTCATCAATTGCTTTGTTTCCTACCTGCAGTAAACTTGTGGAGCTAGAAGGGCTAGGGTCCATCACTCCCAATGAAGAAAGTGACTAACCAATTTGATATTTTTACTACTTGGCAGGATCATGTGGTGGGGGAGGCAGTGTTCTGCTAGTTCATCAAGACCCATGGCAATTAGGGTTTATAGATCTCTCCTTTCTTCAAGACCCAATTCCTTCAACATTAATCTTCTTCGGCACTTCTCCGCAACAGCAAGATGTCCAAAAGTGAAATCCCAAATTCAATATCCTCTAGACTTCCCCCAAAGGAATCTTACATCAGTTTCTAATCTACTCAAAAGGTATGGATTTCCTCTGTCTGAACTGCATGATTTCCTTGCAAAAAATCGATCTTTACTGAATTCTGACCCCTCCAAAATTGAAAAATCTCTTAGAATTCTGTTTTCCCTGGGACGCTCCCAAGAATTTCTTACTTCTGTGATTGGTAGCTGCCCTAGGGTGTTAGAGTATGAATTTATGAAGAAATGGGAAACGGGAATATCTGGAATTGAGGGTGTAAAACTTTCTTCGTTGGCTATTAAGAATGTTTTGGAAGTTTGTTTGAAGTTTGAACTACAACCAAATGATGTTTCTGCTTGTCTGAAGTGTTTGCTGGCTTCGAAGTTGAGTGACAGTACTGTGGTTAAGGTTTTAGAACAATTCCCTACAGTTGTAGTGACTAGTCCAGATAGAATTGAGAGGAAAATTGAATTCTTGATGACTGGCCTTGGAATAGCAAACACCGAGCTCAGTCATATTCTAGGGTCCTACCCAGGTGTATTGGCATTTGGGGTGGACAACAGGCTTAAACACTTGTTGAATGAATTTTCAAGCCTCGGTTTCGGCTTGGATATGATAAGGAGGGAGGTTTTGAGAGACCCACGAATTCTTGGGCTGGAAGTTGGTGAACTTTCTCATTGCTTGAACGTGCTAAGGAATTTAAAATGTAGGGTGTCCATTAAGGATGAGATTTTTCAAGACGGAGCATTTAGGGCTGGATATCAAGCCAAGCTGAGAGTTGATTGCCTCCACAAACATGGTTTAATACGTAGAGATGCATACCGCGTGCTATGGAAAGAGCCAAGAATATTTCTATATGATATTGAGGAAATTGAGAGGAAAATCCAATTTTTGGTGCAGACAATGAAATTTGATGTTGAGAATGTAGTTGACGTTCCAGAATACTTGGGAGTGAATTTCGAGAAACAGATTGTTCCAAGATTTCAGGTTATTGAGCATTTGAAATCGAAGGGCGGGCTTGGGGATGAGGTGGGGCTGAAAGCCTTGATTAAGCCTAGTAGATTGAAGTTTTACAATCTCTATGTGAAGCCTTATCCAGAGTGCGAAAGCATTTATGGGAAAGTTGCAGGGGCTGTTAGGGACAAGCGTGGACATCCTACTGGGTTATGGAAGGTTTTCCGACCACCCCAGCACCAGCCCTCCAGTGAAGATGTTATGAACATCAAGTCTTTCATGGATTCCCTATGTCACAAGAGTGATGATTCCGTGGACCCAAGGTCCACGCCTAAAGTTGCTAGACTTAGAAGCTAGCGTGGAAAAAGGCCCGTTTTGCTCAAGAAGACGCGGAACAAGCCGAGCGTGAGTTAACAAACCAAAATTGACACTAACAAATCATTCTCAAAAGAGGTTGATGACATTGGCACAGAGATAATCTGAAAAGGCAAAAGCGCTTGGGGAAGAACGGAACTCCATTGATGCTGAAAATGTTGACGTTGGAAAATTAGATGTCGCGGGAGCAAAAAAGCAAGTTACAAAGCAAGAAAGGGGAAGAAACAAGGAGGGAACCGGGGGAGAAAGCAGCGAAAATGAAGAAGAGTTAAACGAAATGGAAAGGAAAAGATTTCGGAGGAAAAAAAATAGGTAAGCAAAAGATCAATATGGAACAACCCTGAAAAAGGCAAAAGGTGTCAAATACAGAAGACTTCAAAGACAAAAGGTGGCAAAAGATCTATTCTAAACTTATTTCTCTTAATTGCTTATTTTACTAGTAGTTTATTCTTTTTGTTTCTAATTGAGGTGGCTCTTAAATCAGGGTTCATAGTTAGCAATATGTGGAGTAAAAGAAGCTAATTTTACTGCATGCATTTTAGCTTAGGATTTTACATGGAATCAAGAAGTCCATTTTGATCTATGTAAGTTTTTCATCAGTTTATATAGTATATACTCTATGAGAATAACTAATACTCTTTTTTTATATTATCATATACTCCCTCCGCCCCCCTGTATTTGTCCACTTTCATTTTTACACACCATCCAATACACTTCTTTAATCCATTTTATCTTGTAATTTGTATATTAAAAAATTATAGAAATTATATATTAATAATCTATATGTTAAGATAAATCAAACAAGATCACACATGACTATATTTAGGCTTACACATTGAGAGAATTTGATGAGTCAAAGTGCTTAGATGAACAGTTCCTAAAGTCAAAACTGGATGAATACTCCGGGACGGAGGGAGTATATGTTAAGACAAATCAAACAAGATCACACATGACTATATTTAGGCTTACACATTGAGAGAATTTGATGAGTCAAAGTGCTTAGATGAACAGTTCCTAAAGTCAAAACTGGATGAATACTCCGGGACGGAGGGAGTATATGTTAAGACAAATCAAACAAGATCACACATGACTATATTTAGGCTTACACATTGAGAGAATTTGATGAGTCAAAGTGCTTAGATGAACAGTTCCAAAAGTCAAATGTAGACAAATACAGGGGGACGGAGGGAGTATATCACTATTATCTTGTAGGACAAGAAGCCTATGGTTGAAGTAATACTCGAAGACTATTAAGAACATTGTGGTTAAAATTCTCTCTTTCGGAGTCCCCTTCCGATGTTTTCCATTGTTTGTTTGTTTGACGATTTATGCTTATCCATTGTTAACATTCCCTCTTTCGGAGTCCCCTTCCGATGGTTACGTGGCGTTGTTTTTGGAGGTTTAGACGATTTCTTCACAATTCTTCCCCATCGTAAACATTTCTCTAGCCTTTGCAAGAATTCTCACAATTTCTTTTCATACTCAAAACTTTGAGGCTACTTTTATTCCCTCAATTCGGATATGCAGGAATTTCTGAATAAAATTCATTTTATACGGAGTATGAATAATAGAGGTTCGCAAATGTATTTATAATGGAAAATAGAAAAAAATATATGGGCTAACAACAAAATTAAGAGAATGACCAACTATACAACACTAACATGACTTGATTAACTGTGCATGATGCAATAACTTGAAAGACCAATGATGTTTATATAGAATAAAAAAGATTTTTCTCTTATCTTCTAAACAAGAACACTGATTGATAATGTAAAATAATTACTCGTATTTAAGGAAAGGAGGAAATATCTACCACAAATTATATGTATTTAATCACATGCACAAAGTAAGGTATGATAATAAATTTACAATGAATACATCCACCAAATTTTCCCCTATCAAAAACAAGCATTGAACTAATAAGATTCCAAATATCTAACACATTATCCTCTCCACTAAAAAACATCTTCAAAAACACAAATTAAATACCAAAGGTGATGATATGCCATATATTGAGCTAGGTTCTTTCTCATATCCATTTTTATGTCATATTATGACACCGACTATTTAAATGTTTTACAATGTCCCGTTGGACCCCGAAACCGGTTCTACCTTCGTAATCCTTGCCCCCCCTCCCTCTGGCCTTTTCGAAACACTAAATTAATGCTAAAGTATTGCTATAGCATTTCGGTATTTTTTTAGAGACTGGAGAGTGTGAAAGTTAACAGAGTGGTATCACCTACTTCGTTCCGGGTGCACTGTAAGATGCCGGAGTCATATTATGACACCCAAAATTGATGTCAAAAGAACATGCCATTAGTGGCAAAGTTGTCAGAGCCTTAGGGTTAGGTCTGGTGCAGCCATGTCCTTCCCAAGAAGCTGCTTCTTCATTCCATCATCACCCACACATACTGGTTGGGTATGTAAACCGGGTTCAAACTCTGAGTGGGCTCTGTAATCGAGTGGGCTCATTGTTGGGTCAAACCCATTACTAAAAGAATGGGCTTTGATTTCTAGAGACCTGTTGAAGTATAATAGTACTTTAATTTCACTTACCAATTCATATTTAGAAAATACGAGCATAGAAAAAGTGTAAATTTCAAAAGCGATCATTTCTAATAAGATGTTTTTTCGAATCAGTATTCAATATCTTCTAATTGCCTACGTGGTATTTTAGAAATTAGACTTCTCTCTAGATAGTCCTCCGTAGAAAATTTTGCTTAAATGTTGATTAAGTGGATGGTATTTTAATATTTTTCTTCATCTAAACTTAGTGCAAGTTCTCACAATTATCATTTCTAATGAAGTGTTTTTCCAAAATGATCAGTTTTTTTAATATTTTGACAGATTGTTTATAATTCGTGGGTTATTTTTTAGTTTTATATGAAATTGTACAGAAATGACAATTTTGAGAATTTAACTTTAGTTTCGATAATGGAAATACCAAAATGCATGTACCAATTAATCGCCATTTAAGTGAATTTTTTTACATAGGACTACTTAGGTAATAAATCTTAATTGTAAAGTACAATGTATGTAATTACAACTTATTGAAGACTAATTTAATTTTGAAAAGCACTTACAAATTAAAGGATTATTTTGAGAAATTATTCTATACAAGCTCTTCTCATGATATTTTTTCTCAATGTCATTGGATGACTCGGTAGACCCTACTCCGCCTTGACCCGAACCCCCCTCCCCCCCTTTCCACCTTCAAATGCACCTCTCAAATTTATTTGATTTTGTAGCCAAAATTTATGAACGAGCACCGTAGGGTCTGCGGATCATCGAAATTGAGAAATAATACTTCCTCTCTCTCTCTTAAAGTTCTTCCCATTTCGATTTTTAGGAGAATTAAGGGAGAGATATATCTGTGTCAACTTTCCAAAAATGCCCTTAATATGATTAGTAAAAGTAAGATCTGATGGACGGATTATTAGTAAAAGTGTGTATGTTTGAGTTAGTAGTTTTTTTTTAAATTTTTTTGCAAGTAATATTGTGTTGAGCCCGGTTCCATGGCCACTGGATTCCAGTGGCCATGGAACCGGGCTCTATTGTGTTACCTGGTGGTGGGAGATGAGTAGGTATGTAACAAGCCTGGAGATGGGAAGGTGGCCGGATGATGATGTTTGTGGTCGCCGGAGAAGATGGCGGCCATTCGCATGGCTCTCTTGGCCAGCGACCGCTCCCTTTTGTGGGCGTTCTGATGTCCCCCCAGCGCCTGGGAGCTATAAAATCCCCTCTTGCAGAAATTGCATGTGAAAACTCTTGGGCTACTACTCCTCGTCGTCGCCGGCGGCAACTCATTGTAGCTATTATTATTACTGTTTCCGGCGGATTCATCCGAGCAGCTGCCGCCACAGCCGTTGTTCATGCCCAGCGACAGGTCGAGGTCGAACTCGTCAATAATGGAAGCCGATTTCATGACCCTTGATAACAAGAACGTCCACCTGAGTGTCACTATTTGACAAAAAAAATGGGTTTTGTCGAAATTGGAAAACGTAACCTTGTTTTGGGAAAGATATAAAATGTATTGCGGAATTTACGGGGCGCGGAAGAATTAATAAAATTGGAGACTTTGGAAAATATTTGTACCTCTTATTCCCACTATAAAGATCTGATTTTCGTTGTTGTTGTGAGATCAAAGACAAAGCTTTCTCCACCTGATGAATAAATTAAGAAATAGGTTGCAGAGAAGAATAATTGAGGAGAAGAATTGAAGGGGAAAAAAATGAACAGAATTTATTGTTTTTTTCATGAGAGAAATTAAGTGCATATTTATTGGTGTGTATATATATGTATGCATAGAAAAACATATGAAAATCAAGATTTTTTTATAAAAAAATAATCAAGAATTTAAAAAATACTAAAGAAATCCAAAAGAAAACAAATCTTGAAAATCAACCAACCAGATAGATAATAGATGCTTGGGACTAGCTAGCTAGGAGACATCCAACTCTGTAATGGAGTGGTTTGGTTGTGGGGGTAGACTAGTAAATGTTCATCTTCATGGACAACATGGTTACATGTGTGTGTCTCAAATGCCCCCACTTTATACTCCTTTTTTATTTCTCTCCAGTTTTTTCTTTTACTTTTTCATAGATTTTAAGAAAAAAATAATCTTGTATAACTAAAATATTACACTATAATTAAAATATTTTCCGAGCTTACAACCATTGTAAATGAGAGATAAATAATACTTCCTCCGTTCCTTTAAACCCTTCCCATTTTGACTTTAGGCAAAAACAAGAAAAGTATAATTTTGATTGACTTTCCAATTTTTCCCCTGATGTTATGATAAAAGTAAGATGTGATAGTTTAGTTATTAGTGAAAAAATATGAAGTGATAGATAAGGTATGAAAAAGTAGGGATAAAAGTGGTTTTTTTAATAGAAAGTGGAAGTGTTTTAGAGAATTAGAAAAAAAACAAAAGGGGAACGGATGGAGTAATATAAATCACTTATCTATTTTTCGAAATGGAATGAAAGCCCAATTGTTGTTGTTGTTGTTGTTGTTGTTATTATTATTATTATTATTGAGGGACACTTTGGTAGCACGTAAGAAGATGTCCCAAGATAATCATGTGAATGAACATTCTTTTAAAAAAATGAGCTAATTAAGTGCCATTTTCAAATAGACATAATAATAATAATCTAAGGACATTAAATAAAAAAAATATGATTATTTGTAGTACATATTTGGTATTATTATATTCTTTCACTTGAACAGACAACATTTTCATATATGATTATTATGCATCATTTTTATTTGTTTGACAACAAATATAATAACCTAATTTTAACCATAATTTGAAACAAAATCTTAAAGGGTGTGTGACTGTCCATTCAAACGATTTTGCAAGTGTTGGTTTTGTCATTTTTTTATTATAGGTAGGGTTTATATTTTGCAAAATATAAAAAAAATAATCAAACATGATACATTAAAAATCAGTCCTGATTTGATTATTATCATTACTATTATCTGTCCTGATTTGATTATCTTGCCTCTAAGGAGTGGAAAGGTAAGTGTCAAACATATAAGACTCAGATTTAGAATTCTAAAAATCAAAGATGATCTGAATTGATCAAATTGAGATTATATCTTTCTCCTCCGTTTCAAATTTATCGCTCACTTTCCTTTTTTAGTTTGTCTCAATATAATTCTTTTACTTCTTTACTTTACTAATAAAAGAAAAGAATATGTGGTCTACCGTCTTTTTCTTTCGCCTAATCAAATTCCGATCATTAACCTTTTATTTTTCAATATTTTTTCTAAATTTTGTAGAGTCAAATTGGAACGATTAATTCAGGAGAGATGGATTGATTTGTTTTTATTTAAACCTTGAAAAGTTTGGGAAAAAATGACAGAGAAGGGTGGGGGGGTAGGGTTGAGAGGTGATGTTTAATAATGGCAAAGCAAAGGTTTGAGGATGTGGGGGTCGGGGGACATAAAACAAGTCATAAAAAAAGACAGACAAGTGGTGGGCTTAAAATATTTAAGGAAACAGAAAAGGATTATGACATGATCAATGGTGTGCTAATTCTTTGGATCTCTTTTACGGAGCATTATCTCAGTTCCAGTATATTTGTTTATCTTAATTTTTTTTTGAGTAATTAGATAAATTTTAAATTTTAATTACTCCTAATTTGTATTACATATTAATATAGTAAATAAAATTTTATTAGTTCTCAATATGATTTATCTAATAAAACATTTTTATACATATATGCATTACAAATTTTATTTTAGTAAAGATCAAAGATTCATCGAGTTTGAGTAAAAAAAGTCAAATCAGACAAATATACTGACACAAAGAAAGTAAATAATATGGAGTAGTGAGTAATATAGTTTAATAATAATTAATTTTATTGAATGATAAATATTCCATTGTGGTATAACAGTTAGAGTGATTTTATTGAATACAAGAGAGAATCTCGATCATAGTGAAATACTCCATCACATTTATAGAAATAATAAAATAGCGAAAGTAATTAACAATTAATATTATTTGTTTCCTACTCCTATAAGCTGATCATCGGTAACGAGAATCAACTTGAGGCACATGTACTGAAATGGAGTCGGCGAAAGCAATTTTTTGAGGATGGTTGCTAGAAGTAGAGGGCCAAATCTTTGCTGCATGACGAACGAGTTTGAAAGTACATTTGATTAATTTTTAATGAGAGTGTTGGCAATTCGAACAATGGCAAGAAGTTTCTTTTTTCTTTTTGTAGGCCGCTCTCTTCTTCTATATCTCTTTTCATGCTCTCGGACGTGAGAAGAAACACATACAAGTGCATCTTTCTAGTTATTCGCTACACACGTAATTTTTTGGGACAAAGAGAGGGTTAAATAAAGAACAATGATTGACCAAGAAAAAATCAAATAAAAAGATTAATTCGTAAAAATATACTCCTTTCGTCCCAAAAGTAACTTCCCAGTTTGACTTTTGTAGTCAAACTTTTTAAAATTTGACCGTTTATTACGGAAAAAACAAATTGAATTTTCATATAAATTTATTAGCAATAGATTCATTTTGAAATATGTAATTTTTATAAAATATATTTATATAAAAATTGAGATATTGATATTCAAAGTGTCGCATTGGAGACCGTGAAAAGTCAAATGAAAAGTTAATTTTAGGATGGATGGAATATAAAACGCATATATGAAATGGGGTTATACGCCAAAGAAAAAGATAAAAAGGACCATGCTACACGTACACCAAAAAATTTACCCCACTTGTACACTACAGTTTTGCACAAACACTTTGATGGTTTACACTGATACAAGTTTTAGTGCGTTAACTAAAATTTACACGTTAACTAAAATTTACACGGACACAAATGTTGGTACGTTAACAAAAATTAGTTTTACACTAACACAAAATATTAGTACAAACCTACAGAGTACAAATTGAAATATAAATGTTGGGGTACACATAGCTTAATCCTAACAAAAAAGAGAACAAGTTGGGTTAATAATGAGATAGAAACCGTTAGAGAAGCAACTAAAATTCATGGGTCCTACCTAGGATCCTATGTCTTCTACTCTTGCTTGCTTTTTCCCTGTGCGTGCGTTTGTCGTGAACCACATTTTCACACATGAATACATGTGTATACTCCCTCCGTCCTGAAATAGATTACAATATTTCCTCATATTTTTGTTCCAAAAAGGATTACAAAGTCAATAACTTTATAGTGATTTGACTCTTTTACCATCTCTTTTCTTTTCTGCCAGCCACTATTCATACTATTTGGGGGGTAATTTGGGAAAAAAAATTTGATTTGACTCTTCCTTAATTTCAACTAAAAGAGAATATTGTAATCTAAAGTGGGACGGAGGGAGTATGTGATTTCCTCCATTTATTTATTTACTTTTTGTTAGGAATAGTATTCCCCGGTCCTAAAAACATGAGAGTTATTGATTTTTTGAGGTATTTAAGAAAAGTGAATTTTGGTATTAAATTTTCAAAAAAATCCCTTGATGTGATATGTAAAAGGTAATGGGTAAAAATAATTTTTTAATAGAAATAAGAAGTATTTTTTGGGACAGATGAAAAAATGAAGGAGAACGATTTTTAGGGACGAAGAGAGTATTAACTATTAAGATGAGAAAATAAATCTCTTGTGTTTCTTATCACTAATCTCTTGTTATTAATAGTATTAAGAGAAAAATAGAATTTTTAAGGCAAATTCTTGTTTACTTTCTTTGGGTACATACTCATTTTATAAATCTTAATAGAGGAAAAAATATTATAAGGTGATTTTTTTGTAAAAAAGATAAGATATAATGTATTTCCAATGCTATAACAAATATGAGAAAGATGCACATTTCTAATATAAACTTTAGTATCACACAAACATGACTAGTATTTTAATATGTTCAGGTTTACCGATTAAAGAAATATTACTATATAAGGAAATGAGTAATACTCTTAATAACAATAAATACACCATAAATAAAGATTGTCATTTAGAAAATAGCTTTTAATCTAATTCTATTTCGATATTAATCTTGATCTTTTAGCAGCATTTAGATAAATTTTGTTTACGCAATTCTCCGAAATTAGAAGACTATTTTGTATACACACAATATCAAACTCAAAGGATATTTTCAATATATATCAAAATATTTTTGAATTTAATGAATGAAATAGATAAATATTTTTAATTTAAAATGTTTTCAAAAGGCACATTACTAGTTTACCACCAATACCTGATTGGGCCGTTCGCGTCAAGCATGTGGATTAGAGCCGTTCTTAAATTCGGGCCTGTAAAATGCTACAGACCAGGTGGCTTATCTCCCGATTCCAAGTTACGACTTCTGAATCGCCCCCGAGTTCCGGCAATCTACCGGCCGCCGTCCGCCGCCAGTAAGTCTGCAATTTCTTGATTTTGGCTTCCATTATTAAATGACTGTTTTCTGGTTCCTTAGTGAAAGATTATAAGAACGAAAATTGTCGATCTTCGTTCTGGATTTTCACCAGGGCGGTAATTTAACTGGAAAGTTGAATGGAAGAGAAATTGAAGTTGCTGGCTTTGATTGGAGCTGGAGCTTTTTTCGGCTCTGCTGCTACTGTTTCTCTCTTGAAGCTTTTCCCCAGGTAAATTCCATTTTTTCTTAATAAATTCAATTTAATTTTCTTGAAATTCTTAAAAACAAAATTGCTTTATTCAATAATTCAGCTTGAATATTTATTTATTTATTTATTTATTCTTTCTATATGTGAATTCTTGCAGGGCTGTTACCCATGAGGATACCAAAGAGGCAATTACAGCAAATGGTAATTTTTTTTAAACATTACTTTACATTTCTCTGGAACTTAGCAGATGGCTTATAAAGTAATGGAAAAGTCACTGAAAGTTTTGAATTTAGTAAAAGTAGATGCATTTGCTCTGTATTTATTTATGCAATTCACTTTTATGTCCAGAGGATATACTCTATGCATTAAGATGAATAGATGAAGATAATGAGGGTCGTGATATGGAAGGAGATGGAAATGAGGAAAAAGTTGCAATTTTAGATCACAAGTGCAATGGATGATGCTATTTATTTTGAGGATTACTCATACTATTTAACAACTTAGAATCCTTAAATCTTAATCATGTTTTTACTTTTTAGTGTTTCTTATGGTTGGGCTGCATATTTTATCCTTTCGTGTCCTTTTGACTTATTGTTTTGGTCTTTTAAACCAACACTATCCGTGTATTTATTGCAATCTATCTAGTTTTAAATCTCGTGCTTCTTCCCATTTTATTTGGAATCTTGATTAGTTGATTTTAAACAAATGTGTATCTGTTAACTACAATTTCTTTCTATCTGCAAAATATCTTCAGGTACTAATCCTGTCCTAGGAAAGAAGCCCGCAATGACTCCGCCTGACTTGCTAAGTGATGAAGTAGTTTGTGAACAATTAACCAGGTATCAATGGAATATAGTTTGAGTAGGAATCATATACAATTCTTAATGAATATATGTGTTCTTCATAAATTTGTAATTCAATTAAGGTCACTTAACTGCACCATAAAGAATTTTTCCAAATAATACTGATGGGTATTATTGGGACCGACCCAAGAGTATAAACGGGTTAGGTCCAATATACCCAGACCGTTCCAGTATTGTTATTTGTATTTGGGCCCAGATCACCAAAGACCGAACGATCAGGTGAGTATATCGACCTGTGTGATATGGGTTGGGCTAACCCGACCCGGAAGTGAGGTCCAGATTCAATAGAGTAAGAGGTGATGTAGGCACTAGTGTTAGGGGACATAGAAGCATTCCCCAAATCAGTAATACATGATCCACTTGTCTCTCATAGGAAAGTTTGAGAAGGGATGAACTCTTAATATACAAAGGGGTTCATATAGCTTATCCCTCTTATTTTTACAATATATTCTCCATCTTAATTCTTATATATTCCGGTTGATTAAAGTTCATCAAATACTAAAAGATTGAATCTAATCAATTAGCTAATCCAATTCAAGGTCTTATATTCCCATCCATTGGCTAGTCGAATGCAACACCTTATAAACCCATGTCTCTCGTCACTCTCTCTTGAAATTGTTATGTGCAATTCTTAAAAGTTCTTGTGGGGGTTTGTTTTTTGCACAAGGATGGGATTATTCATTATCGCTCGGCTTTTATTCATCAAACCACTTTTTATTTCTATTTTTCATTAGGAATATTCAATTCTTTGGGCTTGATTCCCAACAAAAAGTTACTGCATCATATGTTGTGGTAATTGGTCTAGGAGGAGTTGGGAGTCATGCTGCAGCTATGCTTTTGAGGTCTGGTGTTGGCAGGTTACTGCTTGTGGATTTTGACCAGGTAATGTAATGCTGATTTTGCCTTTTAGCGCTGACGAGAATACCCTATAACATGTTGGTTAACACTGATATATGACTTTACTTTTCGTTTGCATTACTCCAACTCCCTCAAAAAAGAAAGGGGCCCTTTCACATGTAGTAGTCAATGCTATTTCCTTGTCGTTTTAGGCATTACTTCCAAATTAATTGTCGTTTTAGACATTTCTTTTTTGTCTCAAACTAAGTGTCGTTTTAGGACTTCAATGCATTTCTTATGAATAGTCATGGTTTATTATATTATGTCTTCCTACATTTGCTGTTGTCTGATTGTAGCTTGTGTGATTTCTGTGTTTTTCTGTGCTCATGGTCTAGTTGCTAGTGTCCGTATGTGTGCGTATTTGTGCTCTTACTTTGTTTTTGCTACTATTATTTTTACTTTGTCTTAGCTTTTGTGTTTGAGTCGAGGGTCCCTTGGAAACAACCTCTCTACTTCCATTTAAGGGTAAGGTCTGCATAAACACACCCTTCCCACACCCTACCCTTGTGGGATTTTTACTGGGTTTGGTGTTTCTAATCAGGGCTGCTAGCTTATTTCCAGCTTAAATAAGTTATAAGTTCTTAATTAAGTCTACGAAGCACACTCTATATCTGCACAACTAGCTTTTTATCCTCATTTAGTGATTGCATTCTTAAGGTGACAGTTTCATCACTGAATAGACATGCTGTTGCAACAAGAGAGGATGTCGGTACCCCAAAAGCCTTTTGCCTTGAGAAGCATTTTCAATCAATATTTCCAGAGTGTCGCGTCGATGCTAAAGTTCTGTTATATGATTCATCTTCTGAAGAAGAAATCCTTTCTGGCAATCCTGACTTTGTCTTGGACTGTATTGATAACATTGACACTAAGGTAGTTTTTTTAAAAGTCCAAATATATCAAATTCTCTATAGTCAAGACTTGTAAATTTCCAATTTTTTTAAATTTTCCTTTTATTCCATATGTTCTTCAGGTGTCTCTTCTTGCTGCATGTGTACGCAGGGGTTTAAAAGTAATTTCCGCAACAGGAGCTGGGGCACGTCTGGATCCCACTAGAATACGTGTGGCTGACTTAAGAGAGTCAGCTAATGATCCATTGTCTCGAGCTGTAATATTTGTTTGTGGCTCATATATTATCCATTATATATTCTACTCCTATTGAGTCCTACACTCCTACCTATGGGAATTTTTAGAAAGCTAAATATAAACCAATTCAGTGGATCAACTCCTTTGGCTCCGTTTGATTACCATTCCTCGAATTTATTTATTTAAAAAAAAAAGAAGAAGAAAGTGTTCTCAAACGGAGCCTTATTGACTACTCTTGTTCTTCAAACCTGACATCGAAATGACTGGCAACCAACTATGTTCTAATTGAACATGAAAATCAATGAAGGATGTCTGAGACATTCATTCTTTGTTGATTACACAGGTAAGACACCGCTTGAGGAAAGATCACGGCATTGATAGTGGCATTCCAGTAGTTTTTTCTTTAGAAAAGCCGAAAGCCAAGCTGCTCCCATTTCGAGAAACAACTGGAGAGGAAGAAAACCCTTCAGATTACCAGGTAAGATTTTTTATTTTTACTTGTTATTAACATAGCAATGCCAATTGGCCATTTGGGAGCACGTTTTTTTCGGTTTATAAGCCTTATCATTCTACTCCATAGAAGGGGTAAAGTCGGCATACACACACCTTCTCCTGACTCTACTTTTTGAGATTCTACAGGGTTTGTTGTTGTTGTTGTTTAATCAAACACTTGCCTTTATGTTTGGATATATCAGATAGTACCGGGTTTTAGGGTTCGCATAATTCCAGTTCTAGGACAAATACCTGCAATTTTTGGGCAAGTCATGGCTTCGTACGTTGTGACACAACTTGCAGGGGTGCATGTTCAGATGGAGCCTGTCGTCAACTTTGACATGGACCATTACCATACTCTACACCAGCGTCTCATCGAGCACGAAGAGTTGATATATGGGACATCCATGCAAGTTGAGGTAACCCGCCCTCCATTTTTTATTCTCCTTGATCTTTGAAACATTTGGCTTTTCGTCATCAAAGTTATTGAACTTTGAGTAAGAAGTATAAATTGTCAACTTTTATGAGATTACTTTCTCTCAACGAAGAACGCTTTTGTATTATTTTCGCATTATAACTCTTTTTTGTTAAAATATATTGTTGGCCAACGGTTAGCGTATTTGTCCCACAAAAAGTCAAATAAAACAAACCAAACAAAACACGCCTAGTAATCTAGTATGCTAAGTAGATGTTTAATGGTATGGAAAATGTTACTTTAGCCTCAAGGATGACACCACTAGAGACAATCACACACAAACAGTCGCATTGTCGGTGAGGAATCATTGTGTGTGAAACGCGGGTGGTGTCAACTTTGGTGTCATCAATGGTGTGACTGTAGCATGGACCCTAATACCTAATAAATGGTATTTAGAATGTTTGGTCTTGTGCTCACAATCCAATGTCTATTGACTGTTAAGGTAGATGTTGAAGAAGTTAGGTATGTAGCTAAAGAGTTATGGCATGGGAGAAGTGCCAGGGACCTCACGGCTAGAGATGTTGGGCGTGCAATGTGGCGCTCAATCAACGAGTTGATGCTTGTCAGGTATCGATGATGGTTAACGAATGATACTTTGACTTATAAGGCATTGTTTGATTACCTAAATTACATTTTGCACAAAAGACTTATCGTACTTTTTAATTTTGGAAACCAAATTTATTACTCCCTCCGTCCCATAATTGCTCTGAAGGTTGGCAATTCCCAGCGAGGCAGTTCTTTGGTCTTTGGAAAATGTGAAGTAAAATTAAAAGTGATGAAAATTTAAAAAACATAATAATGCTTAGTATACACAATTTATAATAAAAACATAATTTAAATACTTAATAATACCCAGAAAGTCTTGATAGTATTTTTAATTTTTTGTGAAAACAGATTGAATGTACTCGTATTTATTTACTTATTTATTTATTTATTTTTCAGATGGGATAGAACAAAGCCAGCATCTGTGTCAAACTTGATCCTTTTGAGATTCAATGAGGTATGAGTACATTTATCCCTCAATGCAAAATGGGCAAACAAAATTGTGGGAAGAGTTCTCTATTCATTTCAAAAGAAAAAAAAAACTTTGCACGTTTTGACTTTCATAGAGTTCATAAAAAGTGCTGAAAAATGAAAAATGTACGGTTAGAATTTGTTCAGATGAAAGAGAAATGTTGCAAGCAAAATGTTCATTATTAAAAAAAAGTGATTTTTGTTTTTACATTTTGTGTTTGTGTGACTTAGGCGGAAGAACACGAGTTGAAGACGGTTGAAGAAATAAAGGAGAGAGAGCCACAATTCTTTGATAGGGTGGTTTCTGTGTTAAAGGGAGCAGAGTTGGAGTTCGGCGTCATCCATTAAAGCCTTTTTGTTTTCTTCTTGACACCAGTTATTTATACATCAATTGATTACACCAGTTCGTTGGTAAAAATGATCGTTATAGAATTAGTCTATTTTGACTTCTTTTTTGTCAAATTAAGACACTGTTTGACTATAAATTTTTAATAGTACAAAAAAATATTTAGTTACTCAGCATAATGTAAATTGAACATAATTAAACATATTTTAAGATATAGTATGGATATCTCAATTTTTTTATAAATTCATTTATTTAACATTATATTTAATATTTGGTCAAAGAGTGTCAATTTCAGAAGAAAAAAATCAATATATATTTTAATTCTGTAATGAAGGGAGTACAATTTTACTTTATTTTGTAAGGTAGATATTAAAGATATTATATTTTGACAAAAAAAATAGTAAATCTAGTAAAATTCTATTAATTGACAATAGATTTGTAGAAGCATGTTAACAAACTCAACATTTCAATTACACCGTTAAGATAAATTTTGTTAGCGTGACAAACTTAACTCATACGCCGTAAATTTTAATTACATAGACGAATTTGATTGAATGCAATATATAGAGACCAAAATGAGTATTACCTCTAAAAAAAATTAGTGCGTGTGTTAGGATAATAGATTATGATTCCTATATTCACGGTTCAAGATCAAACTAAATAATGGACTAATTAAAAATAATGCATCACACTTCGTTTGATTCTTACTTCCTACACCTTCCGGCCTTGATTATTTTTCTACTTTTGACTTTTTCAGCCAAAATTGATAAACTTTAACCTCATATTAAATAATAATTTTATTAAATTTATTATGCAAAGTATTTTCAAAAATATTTTTTATTGAATTAATGTACAATATATATTTTATTTAATTAAAAGCCAAATGGTGAAAATAATTGGATAAAAAAAGTCAAAACTGGATAAATACTCAGGGACGGAGGTCGTATAAAGTATTAAAAAAAACATATATGCAACAATTCATCAAAGGAATGGCTAAACCAGGGCATTCAAAAATTATGGGAGTGATCATCATCTAACCAGACTACTACTGCCTGGCTGCTTCATAACCCTAAATCTCTGCATCAATTCCCTCACACTAGCAGACTCTTCCCATTTCCCGGCATCGGCATAAATATTCGACAGCAACACGTAAACCGCGGGATCGTCTCTTTCACTTTCGAGCAGAATCCCAGCAACAATCCTTCCCAGTCTTGCATTCCCATGAGCTGCACAAGAACTCAACAAACCCCACCAAACAGTGGAGTCCTCGACCTCAACATTCTTCTTCGTCTTCTCTTTTACCATCTTTTCTGCCTCGTCCAGATACCCGGCTCGGCTAAGAATATCAACGATGCAAGAGAAGTGTTCCACTCTGGGTTTTACCCCATGAGTATTTACCATGGAGTTAAAAATCCGAATCCCGTCTTTTACCAGACCTGCATGGCTGCAAGCTGATAGAACTCCAGTGAAAGTGGCAGTGTCTGGTCTAACTCCTCCTCCACTGCAATCTAACATCATTTCAAAAACATCAATGGCTTCCCTTCCTTTCCCATGGTGTGCATATGCAGATATCATCGAATTCCACGTGACTGAATCTCTTACGGGCATGGTCTGGAAAACCCTCACAGCCCAATGTAAAACCCCACACTTTGAGTAGAGGGCAATCAGCGTGTTCCCTAAAGATGGCTCCAAAAATAACCCGAATTTCAGAATGTATCCGTGGATCTCTTTCCCGTGCGGAAGAGAATGGATATTCGCACATGAACTCAAGACTGTGCTGAGGGTGGAAGCATTAGGGGTTAGCCATGTTGCCAGAAGCTCAGTGAAGAGGTTTAAACCCTGTGTGGGGAATCCGTTTGATTGAAAACCGGAGATCATTGCATTCCATGTGACCATGTTTCTTGTGAACCTGCTGTCACAGAAAAGCATGTAGGCCTGCTCTATTTCTCCAAACTTGGAAAAGGAAGAAATCGCTGAGTTAGAAACTTCGGTTTTCAAGATTAATCCGTTCTTGATTGCGATGGACAAAATCATCTCGGCGCCGGATACGGACTGTGGAATCGACAGCAAGCTTCCTAGAGTGAACTCATCTGCAGAAACCTGTTCCCTCTGCATTTCAATGTATGCCGAGATTGCTTCTGCACACATATTCTCTTGGGTATAGCTTGTTATCATTGAATTCCACGACACAACATCCCTCTCTTTTATTCTCTGGAAAACCAACCATGTCGTTTCCAAGTCACCACAGTTGGAATACATGGCTATGGCAGCATTGCTCACCGAAGTGGAATCATCAAAACCGTGTTTCACTGCCAGAGAATGGATTTGGGCTGCAACTGTTGCATCAGAACAGGAACTCATTAGACTGACAAAAGTCAACCCAGTTGGCATCAGACGAACATTTTGCATACGCTTGAACATTGTCAGAGCCTCTTGGTTTCTTTCCATGCTGACGAGCCCGGCAATCATTGCATTGTAAGTTATTTGATCAATCACTCCATCATCTGCATCTTCAAAAACCCGGAACGCGTCCGAAACAGATTTAAAGTTATAATACATTGTTAGCAAAGCATTGGTGACAGAAGTTCTACTCAAAAACCCTGTTTTGACCACTGCTGAATGCACTTGCCTGCCAAGCCTCCATAAATCCAAAGAGCAAAGGCTCAACACACTGGCAAAAGTGTAATTATCGTGTGCAACGCCCGAAGAATGCATCTTCTGGAACAATTTCAAAGCAACCTCATCGTACCCACTCTCTGCACAGCCCGTGATGATGGCATTCCACACAGCAACATCTCTCTGTGGCATTTGATCAAACACCTGAAGTGCATACCCAACTTCGCCCAGCTTCGTGCAGGCAGACAGCAAAGTAGTCCACGAATAAACATCTGGGTTATGAATCTCACCGAAGAGCCTTTTGACACAACGCAAATCGTGGGACTTGGCGTACAAGGAAAGCAGAGCATTCGCAACATGGGGGAAGCGTCTCAGCCCAGCCCGAAAGCAGAACGCGTGGATTTGGGCGCCCAAGACGGCGTCTTGGACGTTTGCGCAGGCAGTGAGAGCGGTAGAGAGGGTGTAATGGTCCGGTCTCAGGGTGTGGGAGGAATGGATATGGTGAAAAAGGTTGAGAGCAGAGTGGTAATGGTGAGACCTAGTGAAATCAGCAAGAAGACAATTCAGTTTGATGAGCTGCTTTCCTAGGGTTTCTGGTTCACCCATAAAACTGATACCTCAGTATTGGTTCCCCACATTCCACAAGCTGTGTAGTTGGATTCCTTAACAAGAGAATCCTGCAGCCAACCAAGCATCATCTTACTCCAAGATTGCTTTTTTTACAAATAAAAAACACTTATGTTTCAAAAAAAAAGGACCAAATAAACCTTCACGAAAATGAGAGTCTCGGAAGGGTGTGAGTACCACAGACGGGGCTCAAATACAGAAGTAACAACAAAGAAACCATCGTAGCATGGACGAAATGTTCCATCCATTCTATATTAACTGTCCATTATGAATTTCTTGATCTATTAAAAAATGAATGAATATAGACACACTTTATGTCTACATTCATTCATTTTTTCAATGTACCAAGAAATTCATAATGGACCGTTAATATGGAATAGAGGGAGTACGAGCATAAACAAAAGAAGCACACAAACTGACTCTAGCAACTACACACAAAGCACAAAAACCACACCTGCATGACATAAAAAGTACACTGCCATAATTATGTCTCGAAGTACTCCGAGGCAATAGTTTTTGCATCAACAAGATTATATATGTTTCAAGAATCAGAACTACATTTTCATTCTACATATTATAATTACCCAAAATATATAGTATATATCTTGAACAAGTTAAATACAGAGTATGAAAAGTTAATTATCTGAAAAGAAAGACAGTGTTATTCTATGCATTTTTTTGTTTATTTTTTTCAAAAGTGAATAAAACCATGGCTTTTCACCAGAAGGTCCAGAACGAAAACAATTAAAATCTGGCAAAAAATACAGATTTTTAATATATAATAACAAGAAAAATTTAACACAAATATTAAATGTAATAGATCCTCCAAAAAAAGGAGAAATGAAAAATACACCACATTAGCTGTTGTAAACAAAAACTCAAAATTTGCCTATGTATTTTTTTATTCAAAATAGATTTTATATGAGCAAATAGTTATAATAGCGGACTTGAAAACGGGGGCTCAATTAAATTCAAATATGAACCGCTATCACTCGATTCAAGTTTCTCAAATGTATGAACAGTTTTCAATCCATTAGATATTTATAAATGAAGAAATATTCAAAGAAAAAAATACTAGCTAGAGGGAATTGCACATGAGAAATGAATAAAATCAACTATCAACCATTATTAAAAAAAACTATCAACCATCAACATAGAGTCAAACTCATGTTCTTTTTATACCAAGTATATTATAAAATTCTCAAGAAATAATTATGAAATTTAATCAACCATCAAGTCATCAACATAAACTTCAAAACTAAGCTCTTGATCCTTTTAAATACTAAATAATCAAGCAATTCAAATATCAAGAACAAGAAGTCATGAATCTATTAATGAGTATGAAATTTCAAAAAGAACAATGAGAAAAATAGCAAATAAAATATTGAACACTCAAGTTCTTCAAATTCCGGTACCACTTTCACGGGAATCGGGTTCTTTAAATTTTGGTTCTTGTTTTTATGAAGTAACTTTGCATTGTAATTCCTAATTTAAGAAATAAATATTAATTACACATTTTACATTTACGATTTAACACAATAATATGATCCCCCGTCCCTATTTTCATTACAATTTTATTTTCTCTCTCAACTCGATAACTTTTGTTTATTTGTGTGTTTTCATTGATTATTTGGTAAAATAAAATATTCTTGTAACTTTTTGTTTTCTAAAACTTTGGACCTAGTTTTTTAATATGTAATTTTTATTTCATATTGATACACTCCGTACCAATTTGTAAATAAAATAATTTCAAAAATTGTGGAATTTTACATCGTAATTCCCATTTTGTAATCAAAATAGGGACGAAGACAGTATGAATTAAATCAATTATTAAATCAATTATAAAGTGAATGAAACTAACAATTGATAAAATTCATTACAAATTAGGAAAATACTCAAATAAAGTGCAAAACAAATCACAAATTAAATCCTAAAATTCAAAAATATTTGTTATTGCGTACCTTTTAGATTGGAAACCTGGAGAAGTGGTGGTGGCTGCGGTGGTGCGGCAGCGCTAGGGCGGACTATCCCAGAACAGCGCTCGGACAATCAGACTTCCTGCGCCCTGTGGACAGCGAACTGGTGGCGGGAGGCAGCGTGTGGCGGTGGCGCGGAGGTCGGGCAAATCGCAGCCACGCTGGTGGCGGTGTAAGTCGAACTGCGAACCCACGGGTGACGGGACATTGGCGAATTTTGTTTCCTTATGTTTTGGAAAATGGCAGGGTACACCAAACCCCAAACATCCTCACTCCCTCCATCATCACACAAAAAAAGCAAAAAAATTCAAAAAAAAATAAAAACTAAAAATAAAATAAAATGAATGGTAGAGAGGGAAGGTGTACCCCTAGCATATCCCTTATGTTTTTCAATGAAAAATGCTAGGGTACACTTGGTGTACCCCATCCATATGTCTCACATCCTCTCTTTGTCCACATAAATTTGCAAGAAATTCAAAAAATAAATAAGTAAATAAAAATGGATGGTGGATAAGGAGATGTGTATATTTGGGGTACACCTTCATGTATCCCTAGCATTGCTTATTCAGATTTCGCATTCGTTTTAAAAGAATATTATCTGTATCCGATTACTAAACGTATACAGATTTGGTAATTGTATATCCGAATCATTTAAAATCCGATCTGGATATGCATCTGTTTAAATAACCGTTTATCCAAATATCTGATTCGTTATATATAGTTTTTCCTAATTTGTTATGTTTATATTTTGTTTCTCAATTGATATTTCAAAATATAATACATTTTTATATACAAAATAAATGTGTAGACACATAAAAATATATACAAACGTATAAAAATATGTGTATATGTGTGTTGTGTATATCTTTTTATCATATATAAAAAGAAGATGGTTTGAATTCAACATCTGTGATTATGAAGTTATTTCCTATTTACTTGGGAACAACGTTTAAGATTACCCTTAGCGTTTAAGCGCTTAAACTAAAAGCTATGTTTATTAGATGCCAAACGAATGAATATGAATCTCTAACGTTGCTGCCAAACGAGACCGTAATACATCAAATGTTGAATGAATATGGACATACATCATATCTACATTCATTCAATATTCACTGCATCACAAAAGGCTTAATGGTCATTTAAATGTGACCCTTGCTTTGTAATAAGACAACAAATCAATTAAAGATATTGTCTTAACCATAGTTATGTCTCATTTCAGAATTCACATTGTAAACACAAAACTCATACCCTTAACTAATCTTTTTCGAACCACTTCTTCTGCACAAAACCAAGTTATGAAGATTTTGTTTTTCCAGGAAATACATAGCCGAGTCACTATATGTATGTCATATTCGTATAAATTTGAATTTTTTTTAATACGGGTAATAGAGTATTATTCAAAGAAGGGCTAGCTTACATGCTGAGAAAACAACCAAAGGATGTTACAGAAATAGTCAAGAAAGTTTTGTCCTCTTAGGAAAAACCAGACCTAGATTCATGGATTTCCAATTGTACCATCTGCTTGCTGAATTGTCTTTGACACATTCACTATTGGATGGAATTCAAATTCAGATTCAATTCTGGTTCGAAAACTTTTCAGAGATTCCTATTTGATTCGTTTATCATACATAGAAAAGTCTAGTCGTTTATAAATATAGGATTCATTTGAGTTTTAAAATATTTATCAACAATTAATTTATTTCTTAAAAAATGTGATTCGTTAAACTATTTTTAAAAAAACTCTTTGTGTGGAAACTATGGATATACATTGCATTAGCTATTGAGAAAAAAAATTATGTACTCAAAATTTACACATTGTGTAACACCCTAATCCGTCCAGGTCTGCAACCCCTTTCGGACTAAAGTATTTAACTTGGTAATCGTAAAAATTTAACACTTTTCAAACACACTTTATTAATCCCAATAATATTTTTCATAACATATACAGTACGGAGTATTCAACATTATTGCGGAAGCGAATTTAATATTGACATATTATAGATCATTTCAAACTTGTCACATTCATCCCGACAATCTCGCCCCATTTACCGCCAGGATCACATTGTTCTTTCGGTTTACCTGCGTGTAGCAAATAAAACACACTATACGCTCAGCGGTAAAGCTGAGTAAGCATATCTAATACGTCGAACATCCATATAAACTGAATCTAAATTCATAATCAAATCATTTGATATCATGCACACAATGTTCATTTCAGACATTCACAGTTTTGATAATGTTCAGTTCATATCAACACATTTTATTCAATTCAGATATTATTCTGACAATGCCCTTAAATTATTCTTAAATCTAAGGCCAAATAATAACAATGCTCTTAGCTATTCTTAGTCTAAGGCCATATCATAACAATGCTCTTAGCTATTCTTAGTCTAAGGCCATATCATAACAATGCTCTTAGCTATTCTTAGTCTAAGGCCAGATAATAACAATACTCTTAGCTATTCTTAGTTTAAGGCCAAATCATAATTTTCATAACCAGATCCTTAAAAGGCAATTATTAATCAGACACTTAAACTATCATTAGTTTAAGACAATTGATTTCAGACACTTAACTATAGTCAGTTAAGGCAATCAGACACTTAAACTATCACTAGTTTAAGGCAAATGATTCGGACACTTAACTGTAGTCAGTTAAGGTAACAACAATATAGCGATTGATCAACATTAGATCGGGCATTCCCAAACGAGTGATCCTCTAGTTTGGTCTATGAATCCCACTTTTGCGTTTTCTTCTAATTCATCAAATGTTCATGTTTTCATAAGCCTGTTCTAATACAAGATCTATTCTAGAGGTCTTCTAGATAGCCTAAACATCAATTAACTAATAGGTATATCTTAGAGTTCTTCTAGATACCGTTTAACAATACAAATCGTTTAATAATTATCAATATATTCATTACTCTCATCGCTGAATCATCAATAATCATTTTGATCAGTTAGTTCATTATTCATGATCATCCATAATAATCATTCATCATAATCATTAATCAACATAATAATTGATAACAAATAGCGGTCTAGTTTTGAGTGTTAACACTCTAACTTACCGTCATGCATCACATAATGTTTTATATGCCTAAAACATCATTTTTATTATACAAAAATCATATTTGTATTGTTCATAATTAATTTTTATCAAAAATAGGATTTTAGAGCATATTTTCAGGAATATTTTCGTAGCAGGATCTGGAATTGAGGAAAATAATTTAAAATAATCATTTAATTTATAAAAATTGATTTATATAATTTTAAATAATCCATTAATTCATAATAATAGATTTTTAGAATTTAAATAATCAATTAATTCATTATAATCGATTTTTACAATTTAAATAATCAATTAATTAATTTTAATCGATTTTTACAATATAAATAATCGATTAATTCATAAAAAATCTATTTTTACAATTTAATAAATCCATTAATTCATAATAATCGCTTTTTACAATTTAAATAATCAATTAGTTCATAATAATCGATTTTTACAATTTAAATAATCAATTAATTAATTTTAATCAATTTTTACAATATAAATAATCGATTAATTCATAAAAAATCGATTTTTACAATTTAAATAATCCATTAATTCATAATAATCGGTTTTTACAATTTAAATAATCAATTAATTCATAATAATTGATTTTTACAATTTAAATAATAAATAAATTAATTTTAATCGATTTTTACAATATAAATAATCGATTAATTCATAAAAAAAATCGATTTTTACAATTTAAATAATCCATTAATTCATAATAATCGATTTTTACAATTTAAATAATCAATTAATTCATAATAATCAATTTTTACAACATAAATAATCGATTAAATGGTACTGACTTCGAATAATAAAATTCTAATCGATTTTTAGTAAGTAAATAATCGATTTTCGGCCACTGTTCATCATCTTCTTCCTCGGGTCAGTTTTAACATTATCATTTTTAATCACCAAACTTCAATTTAATTATATAAAAATGTTTTCCAATGTTCACAGATCATTTTAGAGTCATTAGTTCGTAATTTTAACAACAATTTTATGGTTTATGATTCTTGGTTCTTCAAACATGTCAAACACAAAACTCAACCAAACGACCGTTTATGAACGTAGAAACGATCTATACGAACATTCTAGTCAATAGATATATCTACGGGCTTACATCAAAGGTAAATGAAGGTTTTGGATATTTTCCGGTGAGACTTCCGGCGAACACCACGTCTTGTTCCGGCGACCTCTCACCAAATTGACTGCACCACTGCGTTCTCCTTACTTTGAGCAACAGAATAGAACAAGGAAGTATAGGTTTTGGTGAAGAATTGAGAATGCTTAGCTCCCTTTTTATAGTAGATTTGAGGAAGAAGAAGACACTGGTTGCTGAGCGTAGGAAGATTCACAATCGGCTTAGTGCGCTGGGAGGCACCGTTCGCACAGTGTCCCTGATTGGGACCAATTTTGGTTCCAGTCGGGGTACACTTTTTGGTCCAACTTTCTCCGAATTGCATTCCGTTTGAACTGTTGCGATCGGGCAGTTAAACTCTATCTAACGATATAATTTTTATATTTATTTGTAATACTTTTTCCGACATCATATTTTTGGGAGCTTGACTTTAACAGAGTCAAAATTGGTTTAGTTGACCTTTATTCAAAAAGGTTCTCACATTTAATTCATATTATTTATTTCCATGATTTATTTCAATAAATCATTTCAAAGTTCACATTATAAACAATTTCTTCATTTATTCTTAATTTGAGTCTGTACTCAGATTTCCAATCAAGATCACACAATAAATCAACATGTTGGATTTATCTGTATGAGATTATCCCAATTATTTTATTGGATATCAATATATATTTTATTTCAGCCCAAAGCCCATTAATTGCCTATTAATTTTTTAATATTTATGATTTTAAGTGTTTAGCTAACTGCCTATTAATTTTTTAATATTTATGATTTTTAAGTGTTTAGCTAACTGCCTATTAATTTTTTAATATTTATGATTTTGACTCATCTTTTTGAATAAATCGAATATGGAAATATTTGTATTTGTTAACGTTAAATCAAATGACAAATTAAATCAAAACTATTGTCTTCATTTATAACCCAACCATGCTAGGGGAGTAGGAATAGGGGTACACCAAGAAGCTTGTATCACAAAAAGATGCACCAGTATTTTAAAAATTTACACTAGCACAAAATGCTAGTTCAATAAAAAAAATGCACAAACATATTTTGTCATGGTAAAGCATCACACTAATACAAAATACTGGTTCATGTCTTCAAGGTATAAAATAGGGTATAAAAAATGCAAATACTTCATTTTTGGTGTACAAATATCATTTCCCTTTATAACCTTCAACAAACTGCAATAAAAACAGTCACTTCAATAACTTCTTTTCCAACCTTTTAGTTTATTTTAATAAAATCATTTCCTTTCCAACCATTCATTTCTATTACTCCACGCATTAAAAAGGCGTTCAGACCTAAAGCAGGAGCTTCCTTCCTCCGCATTTTAATCTTACTATATACAATGGTAAGAGGGATTTGTGAACAGTGTTCCCTCCATTTTCTGCACCTCCTTTTGGGCCGGATTTTGGCCTACTGTTCATGGGCCGAGATTCTTCATATTTAGCGGGCCTGCAGTTGACAGCTACTTTATCGGGCTGTGGTTGACAGCTACTTTATCGGTCTGGGGTTGACAGCTACTACCTGTAGTGCGTTGCTCCATAAATTTGCTTTATCTCTATTCAATTTTAATGGTTCCATAAAATTGTATTGGAAAAAAAATTGTTTGGCTCAATAAAATAAATTTGGGAAAAAGTAACTTTATGTCAAATCAATCCATTGTAAAAAATTTTAAAATCTAGCCATTTAATGAATGGTTAAAGAGATCATGAAAAATGTAATATATATACTTGAGCACAGTGATGTGAACTTCATTCCCAAAAAATAAACTTCTCAAGTAGGCTAAAAAACATCAAATGTCTCAAATTTATTCTTTAAGCATGGGGTCTTATGCCGAGCTTGACAACACTCGAACCAATTGGATGTTCAAGTTACGGGCCATGCGTGTCTATTTTGTTCCCGTTTGGACCAAAGGCGGAGATTCAATGGTGATCATTTCTCACGATGAACATTTATGATATTCAATCTTTTTACGCTTAATTGTTATTTATTTATTAATTTCTTCTAACCTATATGTGTGTGTGTGTGTGTGTGTCCACGAAATCTAGAGGCAAATATGCAGTTAAATATGTATTTTATATACATGTTTTTAATATATATATATATATATATAGACACATACACGCACCCACAAAAATATATTACGGAGTAATATACAATAGAGGCTCAGATTTTTTAAATCCGGTGTTAAGTTTGAGGCAAAATAAGAAACGAAATCGCCATGGCTGCAACAACAGGGATTAATTCCGTGACGCCACGCCAAGATACGTTCATTTTCTTCGATGCCTCAAACATTAAAAGCCTAAAAATCATAGTAACTTATTTCAGTCCTTCCAGATCATCACAGCCCTATATTCATACACACACACACACACACACACACACACACAAAATTGATATGTTTGAGGCCATATCATCACAGTACTACTTTTCACAATCCTTTCATCTCATCACAGCCCTATAATGAGGCACACACACAAAATTGAATTTCATGAAAACTTTGAAGGCAAAGAACTGGGAATAATTATCATACATATATATCACATACATATATACATATATGCATATACATGTATATATAAATATATAGACATATACATATCTATATATAAACACACACACACACATGGTATGCACATATTAACAGTAATAAGAACACACTATATGTATTAATTTACAATATGTATATTATAAAGCTTAACAGATTGTGTCCTATTTGCAAAGGGGCAGATAATGCATAAGAAATTTCGAAAATGTACATAGTATATTATAAGACTTCTTATATAAATAAAGAAATTTATAAAAAATATATGTATTTTTGTATTATAATTAAAAACATCTTGCTAAGTATAATTTTATAGGCTTATATTTTTCAAATATTAATATATTTATGTGTATGTATATATATATATATATATATATATGTAAATATATTGATATATATAAGTATATAATTTCGAAAATTATATACATGTCTATATTATACACACACACAGATATATCTATATATATATATATATATATATATATATATATATATATATATATATATATATATAATTTTCGAAATCTATTTATACATCGGATGATATAAATATGCATTGTAACACATCTTACTGAAAAATACATTAAATTAAAACGGAGCCCAAGATCATCCAAAAAAACGATGTGAAGAAAAAAAGTGAAAATAATCGGCGCACATGGAAATCGGCTAATGAAAAAAATCCAGAATCTAAAGAAATCGGGTAATGAAAATCCAGAATCTAAAGATCTTTTTCATTACAACAGATCTTAATGAAAAAAACTATAAAATCAAAACAAAACGCAAAACGATCCAAAAAATATTTACTAAAAATATCAATACCTAATAAAGCCATTGATGCATCGACGAACAAAATCGGCGAAACCAACAAATGTACTCTGTATATGTTCAATAACCAAGAAACAACAACATAGGAGAAAGAGAGATACAGCAAGTATGTCGAGAAAGAGGGGGTGGATGCGGCGGAAGAATGTAGTAGATTTAATAAGGTTTGATAAGTAGGTTTTATATGAATAGAGTCTGGGCCGAAAATATTGTGTGGGCCGGAAATAAAATGTGGGCCGAAAAAAGTTTAGTCATTGCCTATTACTCCCTCCGTCTCTGAGTATTTGTCCACTTTTGATTTTTTTCAGTTAAAATTGATAAACTTTGACATTAAATTAAATAAAAACGATATTAGATATTGATACAAACATATCTTTATTTGATTTATTATATCAAATATTTTCAGATTATTATTTTATCTAATTAAAAAACAATATATATTTGATTTAATTCAAGGTCAAAGGTTGAAAATAGTTGACCGAAAAAAGTCAAAACTGGACAAATATTCTGAAACGGAGGTAGTATATATTTCTATCTTTCCTGAGTTTTTGTTTAGGTTTGACTTTTTTTGTTATGTATTTTTAACTTTTGATCTATTATTAAATACAATATATATTGTATTTTAATTAGATAAAGTAATATTTTGATAATATTTGATATTATAAATCTAATAAATTTATTTTAAGATGTGACAAATATAATAACGAATTTTTTACGGTGCAACACACAGGTACGAATTTTTTTTTGAGCTATTGCTTATTAGATATTTGCATCTCCTTCCCTAAGTTTTTATACTGATTTGACTTTTTTGGTCAATTATCTTCAATTTTTGACATATAATTAAATAAAAAATAAATTACATATTAATTAGATAAATCTGTTTCTTGACAATAATTAATATAATAAATGTAATAAAACTATTTTTGTATCAATATCTAATACCATTTTTAAATTTAAGGTCAAAATTTACTAATTATTACGGAAAAAACCAAATGTCGACGAATACTCAATGACGGAGTGAGTATATTTATTGGTTAAGTATTCACTGGCTCGAAAAAACATGGATGAATTATATAAACAAATTTTTATCCCGAGATTGTTGACAGGGAAAAACATTGGTCAAGAAATTGTTATTCCGTGATTGTTCGTACATCATCGGATGCAAGAATTCTTTTTAAATTTCAAAGGAAATAGTTCCCAATTATGATTTCTTATGCTATGACAATTAATAAAAGTCAAGGACAATCATTGACGCATGTTAGGCTTTTACTAAAGAAATCTGTATTCAGTCATGGCTAGCTTTATGTGACATTATCACGAGTCACTAATCGCAATTGATTAAAGATTTTGATTTGTGGTGAAGATCCTTTGACATCTAATAAAACTGCAAATGTAGTCTATAAGAAGTTTTCTAAAACTTATTATGTTATTTTATCACATTGTTGGCAGGGTACGAGAATCACGTCACCTAATTATTTTAATGTATTTTTAAACGGCAATGATCTTTTGACTCTTGAACCTCGGGTAATATTATGACCCGAGACCCTACGGTACTCCATTCGTAAAATTGATAGTTCATGTCCCCCTAACCCCCCCTAAACCCTACCCCTACCCCTTGCCCACCCCACCCAAGCACCGCCCCTGCCCCCTCCCCCTTTCGCCGATTGGCTACAGTATTCATTCTAATGAATGAATATTCGTCAGGTATATAAGAAACATCATAAATGAAGGGATGTAACTGATTAGGATGGACTAATATAATTTACTCCCGTCCTCTCGCTAAAATGAGTTAATTCTTTGTTCTTTGTTTTGTAGTTAAGTAACCATTTATTCTGCTAGAAAAGTCTACACAAATTTTTAAATATACTAAATTAAAAATAATTTTAGCAAAATATCGTAAACTAAAATAAGTAACTTTATTGAAAACGAGGAAGAAACACTTTCTTTTAAAAGACCATATCAAACTAAAAAGAGAAAACGGTGAGCCTCATCATTAGCGTCTTCTTAGAACCATGGCTCGCAGCTAAGATGAAAGAATATAAGTAGAGCTATGTTCTTAATGTGACAAATATGGAGTGAAATTTCTCAATAATAAATACAAGTGCTATGATCGCTCTTCATCGTCGCTATCAGAAGTAAAAATCGAACATCATCTAACTTTGCAAGTTTCTTTGTCATCGAAGTTACATCCTATCAAATACTTTTCTTCTTCGTTAATTATTCCGATGTTATTACCTAATTTACCCATTTCTAATTCACTGCCCATATTCCAAAAAAAAGAATGACCCTATCTTCGGATGCTCCCACATACTAGGTTGAACGATTACAAAAATGAGGTGAATTAGATTTTGATCAGAAATTGATGCTAAAAATTGGAACCTGCATCTGTTGCTTTCCAACACAACTCTCGAATATTGAACATAGAGTCTACTTTTTTGATATTTTTTATCTTTGCGAACTGCGCAACATTCACCGCTCCGCATAGACTCCACCGGATTGATGCCAAACGTCCAAGTATGTGGGCCCATCCATGGCTACACATGATGATGATGATGATGAACAGTCTGGTCAAAAGATTTTGCGGCAAAACATCCCTTACTCGTTTTGCTTGGTTGTCCCTCCATTTTTATACACATTTTGTCATTTTCCCCATCTTCCCCATATAATTGAACACTCCCTTTTCTCTCTATATATCCCATTAAATTTAACACCTGAAATCATCAAAAATTAATTACATCAGAGCCCATTTCCTCTTCGACAATGGCCTCTTTGACCTCTTTCTTCGTCCTCCTCGTTTTCCTCGTTTCAACCTATGCAGCTCAGAAAACGACACGTGGCAGCAATCCCGTCCGTCGGTCCTTCTCCGCCTCCTTCTCCCTCACCGCCTCCTCATCGACGGCTGGTATCAACTACAAGTCGGCGGTCAATTATTCGACGACGGCGCTGATCGTCTCCCTTCCCATAGGGACGCCCCCACAGGAACAAAAGATGGTTCTGGACACTGGGAGCCAGCTGTCATGGGTGACGTGCAACCAGAAACCCCCGACGACGTCGTTTGACACCTCCCTCTCTTCTTCCTTCTCCGTTCTCCCCTGTGAGCACGCGATCTGTAAGCTGAGAGTTCCCGATTTTACCCTCCCCACCACCTGCGACCCCCACAAGATTTGCCACTACTCTTACTTCTTCGCCGACGGGACTCTCGCGGAGGGTAATCTCGTCAAGGAGAGAGTTTCGCTTTCCGATTCCCGAACTACCCCTCCTCTGATCCTCGGGTGCGCGGCGTCGGAGACCTCCGCCGCCGGCCAGTCCGAGGGCATTTTGGGAATGAATCGCGGCCGCCTGTCTTTCGCTTCCCAGGCTAAGGTGAGGAAGTTTTCTTACTGCGTTCCCGGTCGGCGGACGGTTCCCGCCGCCGGAACGTTATACCTCGGGACCAACCCGAATTCTCGTACCTTCCAGTACGTGAACCTCTCGTCGTTCCCGGAGCCCCAAGGCATGCCGAATCTCGACCCGCTGGCTTACACCGTCGCGCTGTCGGGGATCAGAATCGGCGGGAAGAAGCTGAACATCTCGGCGAGCGTGTTCCGGCCGAACGCCGGCGGGTCCGGGCAGACGATCATCGATTCCGGGACGGAGTACACGTTTCTGGTGGACACCGCGTACGACGCCGTCAGGGGAGAGATATTACGCCGCGCCGGAGCTAAGTTAAAGAAAGATTACGTCTACCAAGAGTCCATGGACATGTGCTTCGCCGGCAACCGGACGGAGATCGAGCAGTTGATCGGAGACATGGTCTTCCGGTTCGACAACGGAGTGGAGATCGTGATCGGGAAAGACAGGACACTGGAAGGCGTCGGAGGCGGGATTCTCTGCGTCGGGATCGGACGGTCGGAGGTGCTCGGAGTGACCAGTAATATAATCGGGAACTTCCATCAGCAAAACCTTTGGGTGGAATTTGATTTGGCGGGTCAAAGGGTCGGGTTTGGAAAGGCGGACTGTAGCAGGGGAGGGTAAAATCGTAAAGGTAAAAAATGGATTTTTTTTCTCAGGTGAAAGTAACAGTTTCTGTGATGAGTGGGACTGTTAAATTTGACTGTCAGTGAATAGAAGGATTCCACATTGTTATGTCGTTTTTTTACGGTCTTGTGCAATAGTAATTTTGTCATTTATTGTAATAAAAAATTGTGTGGGTTCTTTGTTATGAGCATCTAGGCTGAATCACATGAGGTTGTGAAGTAGAATCTGTCAATCTGATTGTGAATTCTAGATATACACAAATAAAAGAAATCAATTTAAATAGAAGTAAAAAGATAATAAAATATCCAAATATGAATTTTAAATTTTTTTAAGATCAAAATAAGAATATAATGAATGTGTAGAGTAAGAATATAATGAATGTGTGATGAAAAAGTAATGACAAAATAATATATTAATATGATTAGTCAATCATCAGTGATCCACGACGACACTCTCGTAGCAGACGGCGACGAATGGCATTGTGACAGTGATAATGTAGCAGTTACAATGTGACAATGTGGTGATTGTAGCAGTATAACCATAACAGTGTGAGCTCATATTTTACACTTAAATGACTTATGTGGAATTCTGCTGGTTGTTGTATTGCATTTGATTAAAAAATATTGTTAATTTCTATGAATTATAGGAAAGTGTATTTTAATATATTAAAATTAATTTTAGTTTTGTCTTATAATTTACTCCTAATTTAATCTGTTTCCCTTTAATTTTTACACGGAGGAAAGGGAAAATGCTAACTCTTTAATACTCCGTGTTTAGTACGTTGAAAAAAATACATCAAAGCAGATAATTCGTTGTAACGGAATTAATAATGCAAAAAATTGATTTTATCAAACAATTTCCACTCTTCTTTTATGTCAAATGGTATTGGTAATATTGTTAGAACACATGTAAAGAAAAAGAGAAATAATCTTACCCTATTAAAAAGAATGAGAAAATTATTGTAAAAATTGTTAGAAGTATTTCCATAACTTAGTACTCCTTTTTTTTTTAATAAAAATTACTCCGTAGTAATTGTACGTTTTTTGTCACAAAATTTCTAATTTAACTTTCACCAGCCTCATCTCACGCCCTAATCGTTATTAGTGTTTAACAAATCCACTTGAATCAATCAATTAATCTGATCTAAAATACCCAATAACTATTTATCTATGTTTTTGTTTTGCATTCTAGTGTAAATGCCTGAAGGGCACTGGAAATACTCATGAACCCTCGGAAACCTTCTCTCTGTCACGTCAGCTTTAACTTAACTCACAATTTCACTAGAAATGGGTTTGAAGCCCCGGGACTTCAAACCTAATTTTTTACATTTTAAATAAACATTTTCTAAAATTAAATTCATTAAATTTAAATATTTAATTTTTTGAAAAGAATTGAAATGAGAATAGTTCAGTAAAAAATTGTATTCATTATAAAAAATTACATTCATTAAATAAAAAAATTACATTCATTAAATAAAAAAATTACATTCATTAAATAAAAAATTACATTCATAAAAAAATAAAAAATTGTTGAATAATAAATTTTTTTTTTAAAAGATGATAGAGAAATTTGTATTTGTGTTGAATTTTAAAAAAAAAATAATTTAATTTATAGAGAAGAAAAGAGGAAAAAAGAAAACAAAAAAAGAAGGAAGAGGCGTTATCACGCCTTCAAATTGCGTCAAAACTATGACGCGGGAGTTCTAACGCCCGGATAACAAGGGAGGAGGGCGATGTTTAACGTCCCCAAGCGTCAAACGGAGCATAACGTGTTTGCCACTGCTCTAATAGTTCATAGAGGATGACAATGAATTGAACACCAACTAGTAAATATTATTCACTTCATTGTTATTCCATGACAAAAAATATTGCCACGTGACACTAAAACAACTATATCTCTGTTTTTTTAAAGAAAAAACAGACCATAAAACATCGTTTGGTCGATCAGGACGACGCCCGTCCTAAGAAAAACCCAAGAAACAACAAACAAGCTAGAAAAAAGGGCACATGAAGAAGAAGAAGAAAAATACAACAATGGTTTCGGTTTCCCAACAAAACGCACACCCCCGGAAACATAGACGCACGTCCGACCTTCCCGACCACCCACTTATTCTTTGAGCAGAATAGTGGTCTCGGCGATCATGGAGGTCACCGTGTAGGGGTCCATGTTGGACGCCGGCCTCCTGTCCTCAAAGTACCCTTTCCCATCTTTCTCCGTGTCCCGTCCCACGCGAACTGAGGCGCCGCGGTTCGCCACACCCTGAAACATTTTGCACATGTTAATAACTTCAACATTTTTTCGAAAAACACTAGGAAAAGATATTCTCAAATTGACTTTTTATGATTTTTAAAAAGAGTTGAAAAAGGTGCCAATTTACTAAAATAACCTTGATAAAAGTGGAGTATTATTAAATGAAGTGAGTGATATTAATAAATAAACTTAGTGGCAGTAGTAGTGACACTTTAAACGTTAAAAAAAGTAACAGAAAGATTTCTCCCGACAAAGCAAAATGGCATTTGGGAAGATCTATCCTAGCCCTGTAAAAGAATTTTCTAAGTAGACTTTTCACAAGAAGAGTTGAAAAATGATAAAGTTATCAAATTACCCTTAATAAAAATAGGTGGAGTATTGGGTAAAGTCTAATAAATAAATAAAGGGTAGTTAGACTATTTCAAATGTTCCAAAAGATAATGGAAAGATCTTTTCTGGACAAGGGAAAAATTGGCATTTGGGGAGATCTTTTCTGACCATGGGGAATATATAACCGTGGGTTTTATTTTTTTTTGTTTTTGGTGTGTGTGTTTGGGGGGGGGGGGGGGGGTAGAAACATACCCATGAGAAGGTGTGAATGCTAGCAGTCTCGTGCTTTCCGGTGAGACGGCGTTCGTTGCCCTCACCATATGCAGCAATGTGCTCCTTGTGCCTCAGCTTCAACTTCTCAATCGCCTTCTTAATCACATCAATTCCACCCTCGTTCCTCATCGACAAAGTGCTGCGAAAACAAAAACACAAACAATAAACACGCCTTACTTTGTATAACGGACAAACATTTCAGAGCAAACGCATTCGTGCTCGCAAAAAAAACCATCATAATCTAAGCATTCTTTACCTGTAGTTTGTGTGAGCACCGGCACCATTCCAATCGCCCTAGACACGAAGGTGAAAAAAACAAACAAGAATAATCAAATGATGCATTTTGGATTGAGCTATATGGGCAATGTTACCAATTTAAAAAAACTAAAGAGCTTACAGGAATTGGTTTGGGGTCAAATGAGACAACCACTCCAGATATCTCAGCAATCCTCTGTAGAACAGTAAAAAGTGAGCGGTAAAAAAAATTATCTGGCCAATCCTCGGAGTAACAGTTATGTTACAGTCACGCCATGGATGCCACAAGTTAAAAAAAAAAAAAGGATGTAATTATTTACCTCAAGAATATACCTAGCTACCCACACCTCATCACCAGCTGAAATGCCAACTGATGGGCCAACTTGGAATTCCCACTGCACATCACAACATGTTCATGTTGTAAAAAAAAGAAATGACACAAAATTATTCCCAAATGCCCACCAAGTCAAAAGGCCAAAAAAGGAATAAAGAAGATGAGAAAAATCAAAAGTTGGAAAAAAAAGGAGGATTTAGGAGCTTTATTTGATTCTATAGGGTCCCGTTTGGAAAGATGAAAACGACTTCTGAAAATAAATTCATTTTCTTGAGTTTGGTTGAATGTTGATATATAATAAAAAAATATGGTTGTTGTTAACATAATAAAAGAACTAGGAAAAGAGTGGAAAATATCTTCCCCCAAAAAAGGGAAGACAAAATTCTCAGGTTCATTTTCTGTTCGACTTCAAAAAGTATATTTCGTTACTCCTATTTTGCAGAAGAATTAAACACCGGAAACTAAAAAAATGACTTCCGGAAATCATTTTCTCCTCCCAAAATGACCTTTATTTCAAGAGAAAAGATTCTTTTTTTTATATTCTTTTTTAAAAAACAAAATAAAAAAACGGTACAATTTCCTAAGGGTCCGTTTGGTATACGGAATTGATGGAATTGGAATTGAATTGGAATTGTAATTCCATGAGATTCAATTCCATGGAATTGAATTCACCAATTCCCATTCATTTTTTGCACTATTAATTCCAAATCCACATAATTTTTGTGCTACCAAACAACAGAATTGGAATTGAAGTCTTCAATTCCAATTCCATAGTTTGAATTCTGTGTACCAAACGGAGTCTAACATTTTTTCTATCTCCTCGGGCAGGCAAAATGTAAACCAATTTTTTTTATTATATACCAAGTATTTCTAAAAAAAGAACTATTTTCCGAGTATATTTCCGTCCATTTGCCAAACATTTTAGGAGATCCAAAAATGCCCATAATTTTTCAGTTCAGACAAAACAAAGGAAGGAGAAAATTGTCAAATTTAACCTGTCCAGGCATGACTTCTCCATTAACACCACTGATGTTGATCCCAGCATAAAGGCATGCCTTGTAGTGCGCATCTACAATGTCACGCCCAAAAGCTTTGTCTGCCCCAATCCCACAGTAGTATGGTCCCTGTGACACAAAATTTAATATTTTGGTAAATGCAGTAAAAAGACTAAAGTAAAGTTAGTTTTTTTAAAAAATCAAAACAAAAGTTATCGTAGACCTTGAAATAGTAACTCGGAATTTTATTTTGGGACGGAGAGAGTACGTACCTGTGGTCCAGGGAAACCTCCGAGAGGCCATCCAAGCGGCCAGTTAACATTCTTTTGCAGGAGAGTATACTCTTGCTCAATCCCATACCTGGTTTATACACACAATTTTCGTTATTCGCCATAGTTATTCACCTCAATATGTGTTGGTTATACCATTTGTACGTTAAGAATATTATATATGTTTATTTTCTTTAATTTATCAACATTTTCTTTGAATTTGTGACTATTTGTTTCGTTGCGAAACATATAAAATCTTGATCCCGAACATAAGAATACTAGGGTAGTAAATGTTAACATCATAGTAAAACTAATATAAGTGCGATATAAAAAAAATCTCTTTCAAACGGCGGCCAAACAGTGCTTCCAACTTTTCCTAGAGAATTTACCATGGCTCCTCTTTGGCAACATCAGGGTGGCTAAAGATCTTGGCAGCATTGTGTCTCTTGTTTGTTGGAATAGGCTCACCAGCTGGTGTGTATGCATCACACATCACCTAAAAAACACAGCAAAAACTATGTCATTCAAGACCTCAAAAACTTAGGACTCGTTTGGCAGGCTGAAACTGTGAATGTGATGAAAATGTTGAATTATCCCAACAGAACTAAAAATATAATTCCTCAATAAATCCAACTCACCAAGATATTGTTGCCCTTCCTAAATGGATCCTTGAATATTGCTTGAGGGCTGTTCCAAAAAAAAATTATAGTCAAACAAACAAACCTCAAGCACAACAAAAGTTGAATGAATATAGACATACAATATGTCTACATTAATTTAGTTAAATGTGAAGGGAGGGAGTGATAATGCTGAGGCAACTTACTATAGGATCACTTCACTGTCTTCCCCCGGTGCTTGACCGGTGCTCGACCCATCATAGTTCCACTTCGGAAGCTTCGATGGATCAGTGACCGGACCAGCAAGGGTCTGCAAAAATAAAATTAAATAAATTTAAGTTAATTGAAAAGGATCTTAAAATTGTTGAACTGGGGTAGAAATAAGTAGTTAATATAAGGAGCTATTTCGTGTAGGTTTGTAGTGAATTCCTAATAAAAAAATATTCCCGTGTAATTTCTGAAAATTTTCCCACAAGATAAATCTAATAAAATTATTTTTGCATAATTTTTAGTTACTTAATAATTTAAGTTTTATCCAATTTGACTCAAAAAATGAAATTGGGCTGAGGATAGATCTTCATCCCTCCAGGACAGTTACCTAAGAAATTGGGTTATAAACTAAAATTTAGGATCAAAATAACGCCCAATTATTGATGATGAAAAATAATTGCTCAAATAACAGACTTTTGGACCAATAATACATGTTGAAAGTAAAAGACGAAAATACCCTGGCTTTGCTTCGGAGGTCCATACCAGATCCACCGATCCTGTTCAAACAGATCAGAGGCAATCAGATAAGAATGTTTTATACCCATAATTTTAAAAAAAAAACATACAAATACATAAAAATCTGATCTTTACATCAAATTGGTCAAACACAACCAAATATCCAATTTTTATCAAACCCATAATTTCCAATCATCCATAACATATCAAAACAGGTGGCCACTAATCCACACCAACTCCCAGATTTACTCAAAAAGCAAGAAAACAAGATCATAAAACATCAATAAACTCGTGAAGTAGGAAAGACCCAAAACGGAATTCGAACTCAGAACTCCGGCACTGATCGGAGCTCGCCGGAGAAAAACAGGGGACAAAACCAGAAGAGATTAAAGAAACAGAGGAAAGCGAAAACAGAGACAATCAGGCAATGAATCTAACCGGAAACACATCAAGTACACAGATCGTAGTATAAGCCAGACACAAAGTTCAAAAATTCTAAAAAAATTAATCCGGGATCAAGTAAAGAATCCGGGAACTCACCATATGTACTCGGCGATGATCTTTTTCGTGTGATCGGCGAGGTCGAGGTTGACGAGATCTGAAAGCAGAGACATTTTGGGAGAGTTCTACTGTGAACTGAGCTGTGCACAGAGAGCGAGAGATGTGGGAGAGATTGGGAGAGAGAGAAGAGAAGATTGAGATTTTATAGGAGGAGAAGGCGTTTTCTTTGGAGAATATCACAATTTTCATAGGATTGGGTTTATTTTTGTCATTAATTTGAGATTTTTCAGATTCACCGTTTTAAAATATTAATCTAATTCAAATAGTAGATTTTTAAAAAAAATTCAAATATTAGATTTAGTGTTAGTTTTTTTTGTGTTTATTTGCATAATTATAAAATTATTCAAAACAATAACGCTTATTACTAATATTACCATTCGGTGAGGTTGAGGATAATTTTTTATTAGAACTAGAATTTTAAATGATTTTTTATTAGCATAGATTATTTTTGAAAATATGTAAATTAAGAGTGTCTATTAGAAATCATTTTCAAATTGTTCAATTTGTTGCAAACGAGCACCTATTCAAAAATTACGAAATTTTTTATTTATTTGATAAACTTATGTATTCACATCAATTTTTGTTTTATAAAATTTTAAGCATAGTTTTTAAAGTCTGTATATTTTATTTCTAACCAATATTTTAATAAAATGAATTGAAAATTTGAATTTCGCTTTGTTATACATAATATGACATCCTTTTTTAATTTGGAGAGTATTATTATTTGTCCGTCTTTTAAAAAATTTACATTATACTTCTTCAATTTTTTTTAACTAAAAGTAAATACTATTTCTCCCGTCTTAAAATGATCTTCTCAATCACTATTTACATGGTCAAACTTTAATAACTTTCTATACTTATTTTCGTTAGTTATTTGATAAAATAATATAGTCATGTCAAATTTTGTTTTGAAGAACTTTATACTTGATCCAATAATAGATTTTCAAGTAGATAGACATCCTTTGAATACTTAAAAGAATTGTACGAGTATATTTTACTACACTAGCATCATGATAACTTTTATTTACTTATACGTTTCTATTAATTATTTGAAAAAATAAAATATTTTTTTGCTCTAATTTTGTACTCATATATTCCCTCCGTCCTAAAATGTTCTTTCCACTCACTTTTTATCCGGTCAAACTTTAATCACGTTCTTTACCTATTTTCGTTAGTTATTTGATAAAATAATATAGTCATGTCAAATTTTGTTTTGAAGAACTTTATACTTGATCCAATAATAGATTTTCAAGTAGATAGACATCCTTTGAATACTTAAAAGAATTGTAGAGTATATTTTACTAGACTAGTATCATGATAACTTTTATTTACTTATACGTTTTTATTAATTATTTGAAAAAATAAAATACTTTTTTGCTCTGATTTTGTACTCATATAAAACTTTTTACATAAGTTTTTAATGTATAAATTTATTATTTATTTCTAAACCCAATTTTAAATTTTTGACTCATACTTTCCTCCATACAATTTATTTTGGGATGCATGAATTATTTATTTTTTAAAAATAAGTAACTCAACTCACCTTATCTCAACATATTCAAAGTTTTAATTTTTGCCACCAAAACCGTTTTTTTGAGCTTTTAGAACTTTTTTTTAATTTAGTGAAAGTTAAATACTCTCTCAGTCCCAAAATATTCACAACATTTGCTTTTTCAGCATTCGTGGAAACTTTTATTTATTTTTACGTTTTCATTAGTTATTTGATAAAATAAAATATTATTGACACCTCTTATTTTGAAGAACTTTTCATGTAATTTTTTATATGTAAATTTTATTTTTTATTTCTGTACCAATATGTAAATTAAATGGATTGAAAAAATTTAATATTTTGCCTTGGAAATACAAATGTAGTAAATATTTAAGGATGGAGAGAGTAAAAAAAATATTTTGTGGGAGTGAGTACATTACTCCATATTATTGAGGGAAAGTTCTAAAAGAAAATCATTTGTGAGTCCCATCAGAGAGACCTACCCCAAAAATCTTATGTACGGAGTGGTTAATAAATAACAATAACAATTTTTTTTACATACAAAAAGATAGAAACATATTCTGATATTCCAATGCTAAAAACAGATTAGATATTTTTATTGCAAGAAAACACAATTATGAAATTTTTTTATATTTAACTTTAGGTAATAAATGAAGAAGATAATTAGAGATCTTTGATTGATTAATTTACACTTGAGTCAAGTTCTTTTGGTCAAAAAATAACTCAATTAAATGATCAAATAAATATGTAAGAAAATTCTAATTTTGGATAAATTTGGATATATAATATTATTTTACTTTAATCATATATAAATATATTTTTAAGTCGTTGGAAAAAACTAAAAGGAGAATCCTTGAAGGAATTGCAAAAAATTGAAATTGTAGGAGTTGAAATAAGTTGAAAGTTAATTTTTCCCGCTCAAAAGAATAGAACTTTATTATTGGTAAATTTAATAAATGACTATTTTAATAGCTCTCAAACTCATCAATGTAGTATTTGTTTAATTTAATAATTTCAAGCTCTTAAGTGCAGAAGTATAGCTTGATCTGGATGTGAAGAAGTTTGGGGTGGCTTCTTTTTTTAATGTTATTGACTCTATTACAAGGTAGTACATGTTTATATTATTCTCAATCTAATGACATGCAAAGAATATATGCTTCCGCCTCTCATGGAGCTCGAACCTGAGTATATTTTTCCATAAATCTTTGGGAATAAGCTTTCTACCACTCAAGTCAGGGGGAAAGTTCGGGGTGTTTGCACAAATATACTTCACAAATAATTGACTACTCCATCCGTTTCAAAAAATTTACACTCTTTATTACTCCGTATTTAGAAGCCATGGAAAAAATTGTTTATTGGTGTGTTTTGATTGATTGTTTGGTAAAATAAAATATTGTTGTTACTTTTTGTTTTGTAAAACTTTTGACGTAGTTGAATATGTAAATTTTACGGAGTATTTTAAATTTCTATACTAATTTTTAAATAAAATAAGTTAAAAAGTACTCCGTATTTGATATTTTATTTCATTTTACATAAAATGCAAAACATTTTGAAACGAAAAGAACAAAATTACAAATCATTTTAGATTTTAAGTTCTGATATCTAACCTGTGGTACATATTCTTTGAAGCTCAAAACTCTACATATCAGTGAAAATCAAAACAATACTCCCTGATGGTAAATATTATTTGACCCAAACATCTGATGGTAAACATTAGCCACTACTTACTCCTCATACTGTACTTTTCTTAATTACATCAACCATTCACTCATTACCATAACTACCTTCACTTATCACTCCCTACCATAATTACTCCCACCATTCACTCCCTACCATACTTATCTCCATAACTACTCGCTTATCTCTCACTATTATAGGAACCCTTCACCTTCAGGATAAGGGGGCCAATTTCCATATTTTCTCCTACACTACCATATAATTATACTCTCACAACTTAGAAAATACTCCTTGTATTATTTATTTTTTTTAGAGTTAAAAGGCTCCATCAATGGCTATAATGCCAAAATTATGTGTTGTGTACAATCCCCGGTATTAATAAAATCTTCTCATTGGCATGGTACTGCCGAAAAAAGTCCGTGGTTTTCTCCCGATTTGGGTTTCCACGTCAAAAATAGCTTGTTCGTATTTTTGGTGATTGTTTGGATCGCTTATCATTTTTACACGATAAAAATGATAAAACCGGTCAAAATAATTAACGCCATCATTTGGCGCCACCCGTGGGACTGATTAAGTTCGGCCATACAAAGATCAATGCTCGAGCTGCGCAAAGTCCGTGAAGATCTCACTACAAACTTTGGAAGTATATTTTAAAAAAAGTGCTTTTGAAATATTTCTCCTAAAATATCTGAGAAGCCTAGAGAGGATTTTGAATTTTAAAGAACAATCAACCACAGAAGTGACCCATTTACCAAAAATCATGTCACTCTCTCTCTCTCTCTCTTAAAAGGAAAGGTCAAAATCTTCTATACTGTTGATGCATGTTTCTCGATGTCACTGGAGGACTGCTTCCACGCCATGACGTCAGCCAAGAACTCGGATCCAGTAAATGGAAGTTGCCTCTGTTGAATGAAATTGATCTAGGCGGCTTAGATTTGTCGCCACCTTCGCCGATAAAATCTCCCATCACCACTGACTCTATTGGAAGGAATAAAAATTTTCCTGGTCATACCAGGCGATTGGATGCCCAATCAAATAACAAATAATGGTTGGAAGCCTAGTCCAAAAAAATTCAAGACTAGATGTCGTTGTACCTAGTCATCACGTATGAATTAGTGATGCACTAAACATACAGACTGGACGATATGGATGATGCATTAGACAGAGAGCTCTAGTGACCACACTTTCAGGGAAAGACTTAACCACACGTCGGAGTAGGGCGGAAGACCTAACCACACGATCGGAGTAGGGCGGTAATAAAAGATGCCTAAAATAGATAAAATAAGAATTTAAACCTGAAAAGGGGCCTTGGAAGAGGGGTGTTGTCTGAAAGAGGGCCATATAGAAAGAAAAAAGAATAATTGAGCTCTTATTAGGGATGCCCGATTCATTTAAGCCCTCTAAACGAGGTATTTTAGATTCGTCTCCGAGAGACATAGAAGAGATAATTACTTACATCAGTTAGTGAGACTAACACCATTTTAACAGTTGATTTAATTTGTATCGACCCATGTGGATACTAATTACGTTATACATTAATATGTGTTAACAATGGTCCCGTTGACAAAATGAATCACTGTGACTCTAATTCGCTTCATATTAACATCATTTTTCTTGAGATGAGTTATTGGATTTGCTCTAATTTTTAGCTATTTGATCAAGATATTTATTATACCTAAGTAGGGCTCAATTGGCCAGACAAATACATATTGCATTTTTTACGGGAAAAAGAAGAAAAAAAATCAAAAGATATATTCGAAGATGCTCAAAGACCAGCGAAGGGCAATGAGAACTAACAAATCGTGATCCTACCAACCTGTCAAAAATACAACACGTGAAGATTGAAGATACGACTCGAAGAGATTGTTTACTTTCTTGAGTTGATGATTCTCACAACTCAAAAAAGTGGGGGACTTTATGATGGGAAATATTATTTGACCCGGACATCTCAGTCCAAATTTTCCAATTAATATTACCATAATTATCATCACCAAACACTAGCCACTAATTACTCCTCCTACCATACTTTTCTTAATTACATCCACCGATCACTTATTACCATAACTAACTCGACTCATCACTTCCTACCATATTTACTCCCACCATTAACTCCCTACCATATTTATCTTCATAACTACTCTCTTATCTCTCACTATAAAAGGAGCCCTTCACCTTCAGGATAAGGGGGGCCAATTTCCATATTTTCTCCTACACTACCATATAATTATAATCTCACATTACTTGGAAAATACTCCTTGTATTATTTATTCTTTTTAGAGTTAAAACGCTCCATCAATGGCTATAATGCCAAAATTATGTGTTGTGTACAATCCCCGGTATTAATAAAATCTTCCCATTGGCATGGTACTGCCGAAAAAAATCCGTGGTTTTCTCCCAATTTGGGTTTCCACGTCAAAAATAGCTTGTTCGTATTTTTGGTGATTGGTAGGCTTGCTTATCATTTTTACACGATAAAAATGATAAAATCGATCAAAACAATTAACACCATCACTCCGTATTAAAATATACTCCGTATTAAACTACATTATACGCCTAAAATGGTACTACGTATAATCTAATTCTTTGAGTTCTATTTCTACACCCTTCAATTTTGAATATCTTATTAAAATAATCCATTCATTCCAAAAAGAATGACACAATTACTATTTCAATTTCTCGATAACTTTTGTTTGTTAACTCGTTTTAGTTAATCATTTGATAAAAAAATATTCTTGTCACAACTTGTTTTGTAGAATTTTTTATATACTTTTGAACGGTGCAATTTTTAATTTTTATTTCTTTACCAATTTGTAAATAAAATGGTTTAAAAGATGCACTCAGGTAATAGTTTGCACGTCCTTCGAAATGTTGCAAACAATTTGTGATGAAGGGAGCATAATGCTACTTCTGTGTTAGATAACTCGTTCAATTTTATTTTTATGAATCAAATTAGATAGATGCTGATCATCAATTAAATAAAATTATATTTAATAATAATATAAAATATAATTAATGATTTAAAAAATCAAAATGAAAACAATGTAATTTGTACCAAGCACGCGGTATAAGTTGAAAGGGTCATGCTACTCTTACACCAAAAATTGTACCTCATTTGTACACCGCAGTTATACACAAACATTTTGATGGTTTACACCGACACAAGTGTTGGTGCGTTAACAAAAATTTAGACGAATACAAAGTATTGATATGTTAACAAAAATTAGTTTCACCAACATAAAATATCAATGCAAACCTGCGGTGTACAAAATGAGGTACAAAAATTTAGAATACAAATAATCGAAGTTGAAAACTTGTAATTGAGTGCTACGTCCAAGGCACTAGACAGACGTTTGAAGTATTCGTAAACAACGGAAGGGAATGAACGGAGGTAGAGAGAGTGCCTTTTGACTTTAGGGGCCGTTTGGAGATGGTTAGGTGCTGACCGGTAAAGTTCTCCTCACTACAATCTCTGCACATATATAATCATGCCCACTATTTACTTTTCTCTCCCTCACCTACTCCTTGGCTACTTAAGAAGGTCCCAAACAACCACCATTGGTTTGTTGGCAACCCTACCAAAATGGAGCATACTACATACCCTTAAATTTGTACCCTATTTATGCACTAAAAGTGTGCTTTAATATTTTGATGGTTCACACTGACACAAAGTATTGATGCGTTAACAAAAATTTACACTGACACAAAGCATTGATGCGTTAACAAAAATTAGCATTACACCAACACAAAATATTGGTGCATCCTTGTGGTGTACAAATCCTAGGGGTACAAATCGCTTTATCCTATCCAAATTTGTCTACTCCCCGTCCCAAAATGTTTGCCACATTCCTTTTTTAACCATCGCGAGAATTTTTGATTATTTATACGTTTTCATTGATTATTTCATAAATAAAATATTCTTGATACATCTTATTTCAAAGAGTTTTCATGTAGTTTTTAAATATATAAATTTTTTTTTATTTCTATACCAATATTTAAATAAAATGAACTAAAAAAAATTAACATTTTACTTCAGTTTTTGAAATGTAGTAGACATTAAGGGACGGAGGAAGTATTTTTCATGAGCGTATTTCTTTCAAATTATTTTAATATATTTGAAAGTAACATTTGAGATTGTATAAAATTATTTAGAAGAATATCATGTAAATAAAAGTAGTAATTTCACCACTTTTTAGGACTTCTTGTGTACGTTTTTAATATATATTTTTATAAAATCCTAGAACAATTTTAAGTTATAATTTTTTAAAGTAACTCAAGTTAGATATCATAAACTAAAACAAGCATGCACCTTATTTCAAAACTAAAGCAGCAAATAAATAGAGTTTATTACATATTTTTATTTACGTGATATTTTTTATAATAATTGCAAACATTCCGAAAAGGTTTATTTTCAATTTTGTTAAATTATATTTATAGTTTTATTTATTATATTCTCATCTTATGAATTTTAAAGTTAATTTTATTTCAAAAATGAATCAAAATGAGAAAACATCCCATTAAAAAGAATTATCTTGGAAAATTAGTTTAAGTTTTAACATTGTTTTGATGTCGTTTTGATGGCGTTAATTAGAAGACTAAACTGAGCATTATTTTCAATTAATAAATGTCATCCCTTTAATTATTTCATCTTGAAGGCTAATTTAAAAAAAATACATAGTTATTAAAACTGTTTTGAAAATTTACTCCATATTTTTACATGCAAGACCTATTTTGTACTTCTTTCGACCTAAAATTAATTACTCATTTGACTTTTCACGGTCTTCAATTTAACACTTTGATCATCAATATTTTTATTTATATTATAAAATTAAAATATTTCAAAAGTATGTTTCAAAATTAATCTATTGATATGAAGTTTATATGAAAACTCAATGTATTATTTTGTAATATACTATCAAAATTATAAAAGTTTGACCATAAAAATTAAACTGAGAAATTAATTTTAGGACGAAAGAAATAGTTAAGAAGTGCGAGACAACATAAATAAAGGACCTTAGACCAATGATAGAAACACTCATTAAAATTATATCATGACAAGAGTGGAAAATTTATAGGGAATACATAAAATAAACTTAAAAAATATCAAGAGTATAAGAAATTGACAATAACAAAAACACTACTTTATTAATATTGTATTCCCTCCTCCCATATTAAATCACATATTTTGGTTTATAATGTTTGAGTGTAATTATTTTCAATTTATTTTATTTGAGAATTGGGGTTGAATTAAAAAATATAATTTACATATTTAAAAAATATATAAAAAAACCATTCAAAATAAGTGGTGACATTACTATGTTTTTATGAAATAACTAACGAAAATTAGTAATAAAATAAAATTTGATCATGTAAAAAGTAAAGAAATAGGTATAATTTGGGACAAAAGTAGTTTTGAGGTGCAAACCGTAACACAAGGAATAAGAGTATTACCATGATCTTGTTTGGGAACAACGCTTTCAGTTTGCATTAAAATTTCTGATAAAATTTTAATGATGTAGATTTATTCTTAAAACGCTAACAATAAAGGCTACGATCATATAATCTTTTCAAAATGCTAACGTTAACCTCTAGCGTTTATGCCAAACGAGGCATATACTAAACAGGGCATATATTTGAGAGTATGGGCAATCAGAGGGCAAGTGAATATACAAGGCTGGTCGAAAAATAAAAAATAAGATACCGAGTGAAAATTTATAAAAATATTTATAGATGAAGTAAGAGTGTCAATGTCAATTATGACTACCATTGACATGTAACACTCTATTGTAGAATAATGATTGTAATAGTGAGATTGTGATTGATGACATTTCAATATGTTATTGTAGCCTTTAAGGCTATGGGATATGGTTCTCGTTTTTCCCATTTCCCCTTCTGTCAACTCAGTGTCATGTCAGTTTTTCTTTTTAATTCTCCTTATCTTCCACCGGCTCAGCGTCGAAATTAGACTAACTGCTACTTCATAAATTAAGAAAGCACAGACAATTTAAAAATCAACTTTACTTTATTCTATTACACTTCAAAAGCCAAAAAAGAATGAACTTTCGACTTTATCGGAGATGATGGAAAGAAACTCTTCGTATGCAGAGTACAAATTATATCAAGATTTACAAAAGATAGAGAGACTATTTAGTTAGTAGTCATGTAAGGGGAAAGAAGCAAATAGTCTGAACAACACATTCATTTTTTAAGAAGTTAGACACATTTTTAGGATAAATACACTCCAAACTCTAAAATAAATCTCAAAATAAATTCCAACATATCCACTTTGGCGAATGAAATAAATGCACCATAAACTTTATTTGAGTAATGCTAGAGTCACAAACAAACAGTTCACAAAATTCACAAACTTGTCTTTTTAACACTTTTCTAGAAATAAGATGCACTCAAATAATAAAAAATATTTTAATTTAAAATCCACAAAAGGCAAATTTGTAAAGTTTGTGAACTATATGTTTGTGACTCTAGCATTTTCCACTTTATTTTAAAGTGAGCTCAAATAGTGTTGAACGATAGTATGTTATTCAACCCATTCCCCTAATTTGGGCCCAATATTATTTTTCAGCCTTAGGCGGGCCGGACTTTTTGTCGGAGTAGATCGGGATTCAAATAGTGCTGGGTCAAGCTCGATTGGATACTCTTTTTGTGTTCATTCACATTAATCTTTTTGAGTGAAACTAAAAAAAAATTAATTTTTGATTACTATTAATTTATATTTTACATTAATATAATTGAACTAAACTTTGAAATCTTTCAACAAAATAAATACATTGAAATTATTTATATACTAGTATACATTATACAGAATAATTTTTATTTAACTGAGGTCTAAAGTTTGTCTAAGTTGACTCAAAAAATTCAAACAAGACAAATACACTGAAACGGAGGTAGGACAATTTAACAAAGTATGTTTGGTTCCTTCTACCTTGGTTAAAGTCAATACATGTTCAAGAGTTAGAGCTTTTCTCATACTGTTTTTTCTGTGGTGCATTTGGTTATGCCATTGTTGATTACTTTCGTGCTAGGTAGATGTTCTAATGCCGGGTCGGTTCATGTAATATTGGAGTTATATTATAGCATGATTCGGAGCATTTATGGCTCCGTTCAAAAAATTAATGCTTCCTTTCTCTAAACCTCTCTGCCGCCCTCCACCCCCTCCTCCTCCATTTCCTCGATGACAAATAACTCTAAATATGACTAAAATAAAGACAAAGTACTAAAGTTTCATGTGTATATACTCTCAAAACAGAAGTTTGTATTGTGATAATGTAGCAATGTATGTAGATATTTAACAATACGTTTTGGTACTCCCTTCGTCTCAATTTACATTGCTTGTTTACTATCCACAAGGTTAAATTTCATTCACTTCCTCTGTTTTCGTTAGTCATTTGATAAAGTAAAATAGTCATGTCACCACTAGTTTTGTAGATCTTTCGATTTAGTATTTTAATATGTAATTTTTATTTTTTAGTTCGAAACCATTTTTCATATAAAATAATTTAAAAATAATTTTAGTTAAACATCGTACACCAAAATAACAATATAAATTGGGACGGATGAAGTATTATATATTGGCAGACATTCTATTTACCGTGAAACTTTTATTTTGGTAGATTTTCTAAACTTTATTTGTAGTTTAGTCTTTTTCTCTTTGTCGGTCGGCTAAAATGGTGACTGTAATCAATCAGTGAAGGGATGGTTAAAGGGAAGGAGTGATTAGGGAGAAGAACCATCAATTTTTTTTATATTGAACACGAGAGGTGTTATGAATTTATGATCATGCTATGATATTTATTAGACTCCAACATCTCATGAACCGTAGTGTTCTAATATACGGAGCAATAAATATTTCATAACCTGCTAACTTGTATTTTTGCATATTATTTTTAAATTTTGCATCAATTTTCATTTAAAATAATTTGAAAAATAATTTTAGTGAAATATCGTAAATCGAAACAGACAATTTATAATGGGACGAAAGATGTAATATTCCACTAAAATTGTACAATCTAAACCTAATACTATTTAAATCTTCTTCAAAATAATTTTATTTTATATCACATAATCAGTGTGCATTATCATTCGTGAATCCGTCAGGTTGCAACTTGTCCTTGGATGTGTTTGGAAAATAACTTAAAAATGTCTTTTGCTCTCTTTGACTGACTTCAGCTTTTTTGATCAATCAAACAGCCAAAATCCTTGTTTGGCTAATGACTTTTTTCACTTAGGGGCTGTTTGTTTCAGTCTCTTAATGATTCAGATGTCTGAATGGTTCAGCACTTAATGATTCAGACTGTTTGTTTCAGCCTCTTAATGGTTCAGATGTCTGAATGGTTAAAAGATTTGTCTCTGAATGGTTAAGTATTATACAGAGTCTGAATGGTTAAGACCTCTTATCTGAATTGATCAGACATTTGCCTTTAAATAGTTAAGCAATATACTAGCTCTTAATGGTTCAAACCTCTTACTGATTCAGCACTTAATGGTTCAGATCTCTTACTGGTTCAGCACTTACCTATTCAGAAGTTGCCAAACAGTCCCTTAGTCGTTTGATCTGAAAAGCCAAAATCTAAAAAGTCAATAGAATCAACTTTTGGACTTGACTGTTAGCAAAAATTAAAATTTTACAAATTACAAATACTATTAGAATATACAACATCGAACATTTACAAATTGCAAAAAAAAGATGATCCCCATTCTCGAGGTCTCTTAGATCCGGCCGGACGGTCATTGAAAGAAGTAAACTTTTACAAATTACAAATACTATTAAAATATACAAAATTCACATGTCTTCAAAATGAATTAACCGGGAGGTACACCAACATGGGGTACCTCATATGTACACCAAGCCAACACAGACACAAAATGTTTGTGCTGTATAGACATTTTATGTCTGTGTGTGTTTGTGTTTGCTTTGTGTAGATATGGGATACCCCACGTTGGTGTACATCTAGCATTGACCCCTTCAAAATTTATTCTCTTTTGGTTAACATAAATAAAAATAGTAATGAAACACTTTTTGAATAAATTGAATCGTTTTTGGACCATCATGGATGTATGTGATGAGTGATGACTATTTTTGGGGAAATTACAGAGAAATTCAGGTGTAGAAAATAGAAGCACTGTTAATTATTACTCACTTTGTCCCTAATAAGCATTTTTTCACTTTTGACTTTTTTTAGTCAAAGCCGGTAATCTTTGACCTAATTTTTTTTAGATATTGATACAAAAATAGTTTTATTATATTTATTATATCAAATAATTTTATCTAATTAATATACAATATATATTTTATTTAATTATAGGTCAAAACTTAAAAATTATTGACTGAAAAAAGTCAAAACTGGACAAATACTTAGAGACAGAGATAATACAACATATTATTATCGTGAGAGTATAAAGATACTCCACTCGCCCCAAAATCTTTTACACTTTACTCCGTATATAAATTGAAGTTGAACTTGAAATTTTTAAAATTCATTTTATTTAAGATTAGTACATAAGTTAAAAACAAATTAAAGCATACATATATTTAAAAAAATACGTCAAAGGTTCTATAAAAAAAGGAGATGACAAGAATATTTTATTTTATCAACTAATAATTCAAAAGCACAAATAAACAAAAGTTTCCATGACTTTTGAATAGTGAAGAATGTAATTATTATTTTTTTGGGAGGGAAGAAGTAATATATTATTTTCTGAAAGATTAAAGTATGTGTTACGTTTCTCTAAGGGCGTGCTTGATGAACAAAATAAATAAGGATTTTGATATCCTCAGATATCAAAACATTGTTTTAATTTGGTTTTTGTTGAAACCTAAAGAAAGACGGAGTATGAAATTTGTCAGCCATCTCACCCCGGTATATCACTAATTATATCATGATTTTGAAAATATTCAATAAAATTCATTTGAGATTTCTGAACTCATATCATTCCTCACATATTTCAAAGCTCATATCATAACAGAAATCCAAAAGTCAACAAATTGAAGAGGCCCTAAAAATACTGCTTACCCAAGTCCTAACGCACTAGCTAGCAAGTACTCCCTCCGTCCCAAAAAGATTGGTACATTTTGACTAAAGTGGTTAAATAAAGAGGGATACTTTGGTGTTGACTTTCCAAAAATACCTTTGATGTGATAGGTAAAAGTAGGATGTGATAGGTAGGGTATGAAAAAGTAAGGGATAAAAATGATTTTTTAATAGAAATGGAAAGGACTTTAAGGGACACAAATTTGAATGAATTTATAAATCTCAATTTAATACTCACAAACTTTTAAAATCCAAAAAAATCCTACAGATTCTTGATTGAATACACCCCCTAAATGGTTTGATATTAATTACACGTATAATTAAAACTTAGAAAATTTAAACATACTCCGTATGAAAATATTAGAATCACAATTATAAATGTCACAAAATACACAAACTTTCTATTTACATATTTGAAGTTTTAAATTTTTTATTATTTGAAATCATTTTATTCACTTAGTAAGTTGTACAAATAATAAGATTATTTTGTGACTCTTAGGGGTTGTTTGGCAACTTCTGAATAGGTAAGTGCTGAACCAGTAAGAGGTCTGAACCATTAAGTGTTGAACCAGTAAGAGGTTTGAACCATTAAGAGCTAGTATATTGTTTAACTATTCAGAGGCAAATGTCTGATCAATTCAAATAAGAGTTCTTAACCATTCAGACTGTGTATAATACTTAATCATTTAGAGGCAAATGTCTGAACCATTCAGACATCTGAACCATTAAGAGGCTAAAACAAACCGTTTGAACCATTAAGTGCAGAATCATTCAGACATCTGAACCATTAAGAGACTGAAACAAACAACCCCTTAATGTTTGTAAGTCTAGCAATTACACCCAAATGATGATCTTTTTTCATGCTAGAATCCTTACGTCAATAGGTTAAAGTCAATAATAATCTTACCTTTCTTGATTGCAATATCCCCACATTCCCCGCCTTTAATATTTATGTTTTCTAGGGCATTAAAAAAATACAATAATGGGACACTTCCCGTCCTAAAATTTTATAAAAGTTATGAAAAATGTACGTTAATGGTCTGTTTCGTATACATAATTGATGAAATTGGAAGTGAATTGGAATTGAAATTTCATGAGATTCAATTCTATAGAATTGAATTCTACCAATTTCAATTCATTTTTTGCATTATCAATTCCAAATCCACATAATTTTTGTGCTATCAAACACCAGAATTAGAATTGAAGTCCTCAATTCCAATTCCATAATTTGAATTCCGTGTACCAAACGGAGCCTAATTGAAAAGTAAAATGCATTAACATGTGTTTGAAATTTATAATGAAAAATTTTCAAATTCACATAGGGCTGATTGGAAATAGCGTTAGAGATTAGCGTTAGAGTTTTGAAAGGCTATCTACAGACAGCGTTTAGCGTTAGCGTTTTCAAAGTAATCTGCACCGTTAAAATTTTATCCAAAACACTGACGCTAATCTGTAACGTTATTTCCCAAGAGTCCCATATTTTAAAACATTTCCAAAAAAATGTAAAATTCATTTTGGATGGGAACCATTACAAAAAAAGAAGAGAGAAAGAGTGGGACCAAGTGCACTAGTGATGGACACCATAAATACCAGACAGCATCACAAAGGGTGGCAATATCACTCCAAATCAAGTTTTCGGCGATAGAATATAAACTATCCTTCTTGTTCTTAGCTTCATTTTTTTTCATTTTTTTTTCATTTTTACAATTTATAATTCCATTTAGTTTATTTATACTTGATCATTTTCATTCCTTGAGTCAATTGGACGATAACCATGGGGTCTCTGGTTGCTCGCACCGGCCGGAATTTGCAGCGTTACAACGACGGCCGCCGCCAAGTCGTCGGGTATGTCTTCGTTTCTTTAGAGAATTTAAGTTTCATCTGCAACGTTTTATTTTTTTTAAGACGAAAAACCTTGCAGAGGACACTCAAATTCTCGATAAAATTTGGCATTTACACCCATTTTCGTGAAACTTATTTTCTAGTCACTTTTTTTTTGTTATAAGGGCATAAATTGAAAAGGTTTGCGTGAATTCATAAACTTGAACTTATAGTTGAGTTGGTTAACAGAAACCCTAATTAAGGGATATTAATTAGTTTATTAATGTGTCATTTATGTGTGGGTTTTGGAGACGCAGATGTGTGCCGTATAGATACAAGGAAGGAATTGCAGAGACGTCATTAGGAGTTAATAATAATAATTATAATAATAATGCAGAAGAAGCCATTGAAATTCTTGTCATTACTCCACAAAGAAAAGGGAAAGGGATGTTGTTTCCTAAGGTACGTAATTAAAGGTACATATAATAGTTTTCACTTGTAATTAAACCTAAATTTATGCATAAAATTAGAAATAATTAATACCATGAACCGAAGGTTTACACACTTTTTTTGTGTATCTATGATGGCGTCAAAGAAATGTTTATTACCTAGTCCAAAAAAATAAAATACTTTCGATGTGAGATCGTCCACAAAAAAGGCGAAATATGTTTCCGATGCTTGGAAGAGTCGAACTTCTTCAACGGTCCTTTGTCATACGTACTCCTTCTGCTCCTAAAAGATTGTCGGACTTTATTGGCCAAACTGTAACACCTTTTGACCACAAAATAGTATAGCTTAATATAATTAAATATAACGTAGAATAAAAAAATTGATATTGCAAAACTATATTTTAAAATAAGCACAATTTTACTAAATTTACGTTATAACTAAATATTTTTTTTCATAATTCGCAGTCAAATGGTGTCACAGTTTGACCAAAGAAGTCAAACTATGACAATCTTTTAGAGACGGAGGAACTATAAACTTAGCTTTCACTCTATAATTTTTTTAAGGTTCGTAGAAATCAAATCAATAACTTTATTTAAGAAAAAAATGAGGTACTCACATCAGCATTATAGCTTAATTAGGCTCTATTTTGATTCAATTCCAATCTAGTCTTTGCCTAACTCAAGCCTAGATACTTAACTTAATTACTCTCACTTTTTTTACCAAATATTTCACTCATTCCCCAAAAAAGAATATTTTGATTCAATTCTACTCCCACCGTCCCGTAAAAAACTTTTCATTTTGACTTTAAAATGAGTTAAGGAGTGTATTTTGGTATTGATTTTCTAAAAATGTCTTTTGATGTGATGGATAAAGTAGAATGTGATGAGTAGATTAATAGAGAAAAAATGCGATGTGATAGGTAGGTTAAGAATTATTAGGGGTAAAAGTGATTTTTTAATAAAGAAAGGAAAGAGTTTTTTGAGACGAATGAAAAAGGAAAGTAAAAAGATTTTGAAGGACGGGGGAGTATTATTGAAAAGAAAAGGTTTGAATGTAAGCTTTTGTTTAAAAGAAAATAAAAATAATTTCTCTCATTATTTTTATGCGACCAAAATAGGAGGACAGTTGTTTTCAGTTTTTTTTAGTTTATTCTCTCCTCACATTTTTCTATACTAGATCTTTTTTACTTTACTTCTCTTCTCCAATTAAATAAGAAAAATTATTTTCTATATTGTTTTATTTTTTTTCCTCAAATTTATTGAACCAAACATAGTATTACAAGTATTCCGTAAGATTCAAACTTATAAAATCAAGTGAGAGTGCTTTTAATTTAAAATAATCTGTAATATAATATTGTCATCGTTTATGTTGATCATAGATATTTGTATGTACGTAATATTTAAATCGATACTTAAATATTGTAACTCTATTAGACGCTAAATTCTAATATAGTCTTTTAAATCGATTACTATAACATTTTTGCACATTGAAAAATGAATAATAGATATAGAAATAAAATACGGAGTATGTCTAGTGTTAGAATTTAAAAACATTTTATGGGTCTACAAGCACAAACTTCCTTTGGTCGAGTTTGTTCGTTGACATTTACATATTTATTTATTTTTTTAAATATATCATCAAAAAGTATAACTGTTAGAGTGTCATCCTATATCGGAAGTTCAGGATCAAATTAATCGGTATATAAGCTTTTGAGTTGAACTAACTAATCGATTTGATTCAATCTTTTAATGTGATTTAACCCAAGTGTCTTATTACCTAATCCAGTGGTCTATATTCATCCTAAATTTTATCAATAACAGTAAATTAACAAAGATTAATGCATGGAGTAAATTAAAAGATATGATAATATTGACAATATATATATATATATATATATATATATATATATATATATATATATATATATATATATATATATATATATATATATATATATATATATAATAGGGTGGATGGGAAACAGATGAAGCCATTGAAGATGCAGCATTGAGAGAAACAATGGAAGAAGCTGGGGTGCTAGGTCAGGTTCAGGTCAGTTTAATTTTTAATTAATTAATTCATTATTAATTAAGACTATGCATGTATTTAAGTACATACTTTGTTTTAATGCTTTTTATTCAATTCAAGCCTCCATCTTTTTTTAATTAATCCCATCTAACCTCAATTAATGCCATTCATGTCCACCTGCCTTGTCCCTATAACCTAATACTCCCTATACTATTTTAGAAGAAAAATATATTCTTGTCCTCATAAAATGATTTACTTCATTACTATTACAGCTTTTAAATCATTTTTGTTTGTTTTTATTAATTATTTAATAAAATAAAATATTCTTATCAATTCTTATTTTGTAATAATAAATTTTTTTGTTTAGTTTTTAATAAATAAGTTTTTATTGTTTATTTCTTGTTAGAGTATATAACAATCATTCATGGGCCACAACCACAAGCTTGAGTTTTTGGTTGAATCGGTTTCTTGACATTTCTAGATCAATTTGTAAATAGGAAATAATTTTAAAATGATGATATTTTGCATGTCATTCAAATAAAGAACATCATTTTGAGACGGAATGAGTATATGAAATCTTAAATTAAGGCCAGGCTATATTAAACTTAAATGTACTCTGCACTCATAATCTATATATGATGAAGTGACTGTTACATCCTTATAAAATTTTAAATCTGAAAAATAAGAAAACTATTGAAAAATAAGTAAACTATTGAAAAAAATGCAGCGGCATTTTTGTAAATAAGTTAAACTTTTTAAGTCATCGTAAATTATGCGCTACTTTCAACACAAATATGCATTGCGATTCGATGAACTAAAAATGTCTCGCTTGAATCTTTACATACACGATTCACATGGTGGAATTTTATATTCTTTGTTTCCCAATTTTTCGTTATTCATTTGATAACATAATATAATTATATCATTTTTGTCTTGTACTTCTTTCGTTCCACAAAACCCTTCCTCTTTCGTTTTTTTTGCTTTCCACAAAACACTTCCACTTTCTATTAAAACACCACTTTTACCCCTACTTTTTCATACCCTACCTATCACATGATACTTTTTCACTAATAACCAAACTATCTCATCTTAATTTTTCCCATCACATCAGGGCCAAAATTACACTTTCCTTATTTTTTCCCAAAGTCAAAACCGGAAGAGTTTTGTGGAACGGAGGGAGTATATCTTTTGATGCAGTTTGTCAATATGTAATTTTAAATTTTATAATTTACACTTATTATAATCAAATAAGTTGAAAATAAAATTGGTCAAATATCGTAACGCGAACCAGGAAGATTCAAATGGGACAGAATATCATTCACATTTTTCACATTAAGAATTATTCTTAATGCCCAAATTAACCTCATGCTATATGCATGTGTGGAAGGTGCATGGAAGGTAACTATGGGAATCATTTTGCAGGGCAAATTGGGAACATGGAATTTTGAAAATAACAATAACAAAAAGAAGAAGGCAACTTCATACGAAGGTCACATGTTCGCTTTACTCGTCAAGGAGCAATTGGATTCTTGGCCCGAGATGCAATTTCGCCAAAGGCATTGGGTAAATATTCTACCACTACTTTCTCTTAATATAATTATTCTTCTCTACTTTTTTTCTAATAAAGATTATCTTCAAAATCCCAAATTATTTTAAATGCTTAATAATTTTTGTATTTTTCCGAAATAACTTCTGGAAGTCTCTACATTTCTTTGAAAGTGTTTCTTAGACCTTCAATTATTTTACTCCGTAATTTGTTTCTAATCGTTCCATCATCCCCGATGGAGCCAAAATTTCACCATTTTTTGGCTTTGGGGTGTGATGGAATAAATCAAAATGGATCTCTAAATTGTCTGCGCTTCTTTAATTAATGAAGTAGCAGTTAGTCAAGCAATACAACTTTCGACGTTGAGCCGGGGGTCTCTTTGGAAACAGCTTCTCTACTTCCGAGTAGGGGCAAGGTCTGCGTACACACACCCTCCCCAGACCCTACTCTTGTGGGATTTAACTGAGTTGTTGTTGTTGTATTTTACTCCGTAATTGTTTACCATTTCTTTATAATTTCAAAACGGCACATAAGTAGTCTGGACACCAAGTTTGAAGAGACTAGCTATATTACTAGCGACAAAAGTTTATGATATATAATGACTATTTTTTTTAAAATAAAATAACCATATTTTTCCCTGTTTGTTTCGTTTTCTCATATTTATATAACGTACTCATTAGACGTTATACCATAAATTTTAAGTATAAGGACCTAGTTAAAAAGTATAAGGACCTAGTAGTTAGGCATTTAAAATATTTAGGAATATGGAGAGTACTTTAAAAAATAAAGACCTAGTAAATATTTAAAATGATATACAGACCGCCTGGAGAGCATTAAAAAATTACAGATACCTAACAAGCCACTTATTCTTCTTACTTTTAGCAAAGTGATTTTTTTGGTCATACTCCGTATAAAGTAAGGTAAATTCTATAGTGGACTTACGGTCCACCATGGGCCTACATATGAGCAAAATAAGTACAGTATTTTTTTACTACTTAAATAAGTATATATTTTTTTAAATAAAAAAAAGGTTTTTATGTGAAGGTTCACAAAGTACACCAAAGAAGCTAAGCACTTCAAAAGTGATTATATATGTTTTTGTTTAACAGAGTATATTTGTGGGAACTTAATGTCTTTTGTTTCCATTTTTTAGATGACCAAGTTTAATTTTAAATTTGAGTCATTAAGTAAACTCTAATTTGAATTAACGCTCTTTTTTGTCAATGCCCTAATGCATTCTTGTGTGTGGTTTAATTTCTTTGGTTAAAGGAAAAATGTTCAAAAAGTGTCTCTTACGTATAGAAAATAGAGATAGTTTGTCTCCCTTCTATTTACTGGTACAAATATGCCCCTAATAATATTCCTTATCAATTCAAAAATGTCTACCCTTCTACGTATTAGCTTACGTCTTACGATGGTCTCTAATGGATTTTAGTGAAAAAAGAATAAAATATGATCGAGTAAAATATTGAAAATATAACAAAATAAAAATTTCATGTTTTTATTCTCAAAGTAGGAGTTAAAATATATTTACATTATCAATCATGACCATGTAAATTACCAAAAAGTATAGTAAAATTAAATGCACATGTACAGTGTCACATTACCACAATGCAAACTCTTATTTCGTGAACAAAAACATGTAACTCTTATTTTGACATTTTCTATATGTTTTGCTTTTATTTAGGACGATTTCTTTGATTTTTACTAGTTGAAATTCATATTTTTACCGTTATTTATTGGTTCGAAATACCTTTTTTTTTAAATTGGATTGCAGATAAGTGTAGGGGAAGCAAGAAATGCTTGCAAGCAATGGTGGATGAAAGAAGCCTTGGAATCATTAGTGAATAGGTTATCAAAGGAGATTAAAAAAGCCATATATTCCTCACATTTTGCCACTAGATGTGGAGCTCAAATCCTCCCTCCCCCCGCCATGGGCTCTCTGCAGAAGGAGCCTAGCTAGATTTTATTCCATCCATTCCAAATTAAAAATAATGATACGTTTTTTGTTTTTTCGATCTTAAATTTAATCGTTAATTTTATCAATTGAGTTCATCTGATGACATTAGTTGCCAATGTCATAGAATGACTTGGGATTTTTACCGTGTTCCGTTTGAAATATTGTAGGTTTTTTACCCTCAAACTCTACTAAACTGTACATCTTTTGCATCCATGTCATGCTTCCCTTTCTCCGCCAATTGGATACAATAATCATTGTAGCCAATTGGCCAAAGGAAGGGGTCAGGAGGGCATGGAGTTAATGAGTGGTAAAAATTATCAATTTTTTGAACCGAACTTCGTAAGAGTCTCGAGTCATCTTATGAGATTGATGACCAATGTCACATGAACCTCCTGTAATTATATTCATATATCATAAGTTTTAAATGATGTGAAAGTACTCTTGATGAGCTTGTTTTCACATAAGTATACAAATACTAGAAGTTCATGATATTCTGCCTCTGTCTCCAAATAAGCGTTGGACGCACTCATAATGATATTTGATTGGAGTTATTATCAAATAATATTGTTTAGATATTTGTATATATATAACATATCAAAATAATTAATACTACCTCCGTCCCACTGTCTTTGTCCACATTTGACTTTTGGAACTGTTCATCTAAGCACTTTGACTCATCAAATTCTCTCAATGTGTAAGCATAAAAATAGTCATGTGTGATCTTGTTTGATTCGTCTTAACATATAGATTATTAATATATAATTTTTATAGATTTTTTAATATACAAATTACAAGATAAAATGGATTAAAGAAGTGCATTGGATGATGTGCCAAATGGTAAGTGGACAAAAAAAGTGGGACGGAGGGAGTAATAATAATAATAATAAAAGTAGGAAAAATAGAGGGGGGGAGGTGCTGAACAAAAGTTTTTAATACAAAATTGGGGGCACCGAACAATAATTTTTTCGAAAAAGAATATGAAAAGATAATAGAGCAAGTGGACATGACGGAGAGTCCATCTAGAGTGAACTTTCACGTATTTTAAGGCTCCCCATAGTCAATTTTGAAAAATGACGGTTTAGGAAGTTCTAAACCACAAAACTAGAGAAATCTAGCAACAAGTTTTGGTTTAAAAATTGCATCAAAGGTTTTATAAAGTTATAAGATGTCATATAACTATTTTGTTTTAATAAATGGACAATGGAAATTTATATTTATTTGTGTTTTTTCATGGTCTATATGATAAAATAAAATATTCTTGTTACCACTTGTTTTGTTGAACTTTTGATGTAGTTTTTAAATATGTATGTTTCATTTTTTATTTCTATACCAATATTTAAATAAAATAGATTGAAAAAACTTGGGATTTTTCTTCATTTTGCGAACTGGAAAGATCATTATAACACGGAGAGAGTAATTGAGAAGGAAATTGGAATCAAGTAAAAAATGTTTTCCTCACTGATGGAGGGAAATGGTATGGGAGTTTAATTTCCATTACAATTCCTTCCTAAAAGATGTATTGGCAGACTGGCTTTTCAACTCTTGTCCAGTAACCTTTCGATTGATTTTGAACCTAGCTAGCTTCTTGAATAGAGTAATCTAGAACTAAATATTGGATGGAATTTTCTAGGCATCTCATAATGGTTGAAATCATTATTCTCATTTGTTTGAACTTCATGTTTTATACTACCTCCGTCCCATTTTATAACGCCTGTTTCGGTTTACGATGTTTGACTGAAAGTATTTTCAAATCATTGTATATGACAAATGATATAGAATTAAAAAATAAAAATTACATATTAAAAAACTACATCAAAAGATCTACAAAACTAGTAGTGATAAAAATATTTTATTTTATCAAATTGCTAACGAAAATAGAGAAAGAAAGTGAATGAAGTTTGACCCTGTGAATAGTACACATGCATCATAATTTGGGACGGAGGGAGTAACAAACCCTCCTTGGGTTGCTTCACTAGAAGGGAAGGACTTGACTAAAAAAATTGAGCATATAAAAATTAAAACAAAAAAAAAACTTATGCTAACTGGTAGCATGTTTTTTTGGGGCAAAAAAAAGAAAAGTGTATTGCTACTTTTAAGGCTCCATTTGGTAGCCATATTGAGTTCAATCTGCTTATTTGGTTGGAATGAATGTTACCAAACACGTCCTTCTAGAAATTCCGCCATTTCCAGCCAAAAACCACTTGCTTAACGTAGAGTAACATAATTCGTTCATGTGCGTGAGCACATCTTTCACACTAATGGAACATACATATATTTTGAATAACAATTAAGTTATCAAGATCATAGGAGACCAATAACCTTAATTACGTAAAATCTTTGTTTAGTGGGGAGACATTGTCACAATTTGAATTCTTTTCACGTTCAAAATGGTTCGGTAAATTGCTGAAAAATGGTGTGAAGAGTCAACCGGGCGAACATCCTTCGATTGAAGGCCTGAAAAGTTATACATATATGGTCATTGTTGTCTTTATTTGGTCTCTACTTGTGGTTTTTTCCTTTTGGTTATCATTCCATTTTTGGGACTTAGGGGCTGTTTGACAACTTCTGAATAGGTAAGTGCTGAACCAGTAAGAGGTCTGAACCATTAAGTGCTGAACCAGTAAGAGGTCTGAACCATTAAGAGTTAGTATATTGCTTTAACTATTTAGAAGCAAATGTCTGATCAATTCAGATAAGATGTCTTAACCATTTAGACTCTGTATAACACTTAACCATTCAGAGACAAATCTCTTAACCATTCAGACATCTGAACCATTAAGAGGCTGAAACAAACCGTCTGAACCATTAAGTGCTGAACCATTCAGACATCTGAATCATTAAGAGGCTGAAACAAACAGCCCCTTACTTTTTATTCTCCTGCCCATAACAATTTATTCACTCCCCCATTTCCTTCATATATGAAAATACTCGGCCCCACATTTGAAGTTGGTTTCCTCTTCTGAATTGAAATCAGTATTTTCCTGTTGCAGATTTCAACCTTCCTTCCTGGGTTGATGGAATGCATAATATGTGATATGTCATCACCGCAACATCATTTCGCAAATTTTCTTTCTTCAAGATATTTTCCTTATTTTATTTTCACACTTCTATTTTTTCTTTCGGTGTTCGTTCAAGATTTGAAATACGCACAAGCAAAATCTTATAGAAGTATTCAATTTAGATTTTTTAAATATTATGTGGGATATATCATCATCCATGAAAGACATAAATTCAATGAATTATTTTAGTTATGCATGTAGTGAAATTGATTAAATTGATATTAATGTATTTTATGGATTAGATTTGTTTAGATAGATTCCAAAAAGTCTATAGATTGTTTTAAATCTCACAATTATAAAAAAAGTCAATAATTCATTAGTATAAAACTGATTATAATTAACAATTTAAAATATTGATTACATATAGATAAAAAGAAAATACTGAAGTAAAAATGAAGCATATAGACGCATCGAATACATCTGAATGGATGATGGATGAACTCGACTTTGGTCAATTTTTTAATAATAAAAAAATGCAACCAAAATTATGATCCTCCAACGAACACATTTAAAATCAATTTTATCCAACGAACACATATAAAATCAATTTTATTATAAATTGATATATAAATAAAAATTATAAATTACATTGCTTAAAAATATATATAAAAAAATTTTTGCATAAAAAATAATTCATGGAAAAAATGCATGATAAACTGTTTTGATCCAACGAGATTCATTAACTCCTTCGGATACGGGATAACCATTTAAGTTTCAAAGAAGACCATTTTAGGATATGGTACCATATGTGATGATCAAAAACAAAAATCGGAACAATCTCTCTCATGTTAGCATATTCTTGAAAAAACCATTTTTCAATTGAGACCAGTTGTATGTAGTAATGTTTAGGTTACATTTTTGCGCAAGTTTAAAAATAATGATATGTAATTCTGAAAATATTTCAGCTAACACTACAACGAATGTAGTTTATAAGGGGGTATTTGAGAATGTTTGATTGGTCTTAATGTGCACAGTGTATTGCCTTTCATTCTCATATTATCCGATTGTCCTTTATTCTCATGTTATCTATTGAAGGCTCTCTCTTTTATGTTTTGTATGTCCATTTAAAATTAAATAAATTATAATATTTATAAATTGAAGTACGTACATATCAACTATTTATAAACTAATACCCAATAATTTAAAATATAAAATGTTTTTCATAATTAGGACAAATTTTTTCTTCTCGTGCATCGCACGGGTGATGTACTAGTTAATAGATATATCACAATATATGTCAGCATTTATGATTGTGGCCAATCTTGCCTTAATTTTTTTATAATATAAAAGAAAGGAAAAAAACTACTCCGTAAAAAAACAAACCCAAAAGAAAAAGGGTGTAAATAGAAAAATAATTAGGCATGATTAAAAAAGACAATTTAAAATTTAGAAAATTAAAAAAGAATGTAAATTTTTTTATTCTTTTTGAATTGGGACGGAGGAAGTATAAAAGATACCGGAGTATAATTTATTTTCAGTTTAAAAGGACTTTACTAATAGAGCACCACAATTTGACCAAAAAATCAAGAGTACCACAATTTGACAAAAAAATTAAACTGTGGCAATCTTTTAGGGGCATAGAGAGTAATAAATAAGAACCAAACTGACACAATAAATTTAGAGAATTGCTTAATGAACATAACTTGGGGTACACTACATGTACACCAAGCAAAAAGTATGCACACACAGACACTTAATGTTTGTGTCTGCACATAAGCAACAAAAGTCTTAAGATGAGAAAACACATCATATTTATGCACACACACACACACTTAATGTCTGTGTCTGCACAGATATTAAATTTCTGTGTATTCATATTTTAAATTTGGTGTACATGTAGCATACCCTAAGTAGTCTTCCTCTAGCACTCCTCATAAATTTATGATTAAAAGTTTGTCAATTTCGAACATAAAAAGTAAAAAATGTACAAAATACTCAGGGGCTGTTTGTTTCAGCCTCTAAATGATTCAGATGTCTGAATGGTTTAACACTTAATGATTCAGACTGTTTGTTTCAGCCTCTTAATGGTTCAGATGTCTGAATGGTTAAGAGATTTGCCTCTGAATGGTTAAGTATTATACATTGTCTGAATGGTTAAGATCTCTAATCTGAATTGATCAGACATTTGTCTCTGAATAGTTAAGCAATATACTAGCTCTTAATGGTTCAGACCTCTTACTGGTTCAACATTTAATGGTTCAGGCCTCTTACTGGTTCAGCACTTACCGATTCAGAAATTACCAAACAACCCTCAGTCTAATAACAAAAAAAATCCAAAAAATATCTTAAATTGTTTGGACCATGTTCGTATACTAGAAGCCCAAAATGAACTTACGGTAAAGCCCATCTTTTCAAGACCCAAACTTTTTTAATGTGTATCTTCTCGAATATACTATTCCTACTTCGGAGGAACCTTCCAGACACTCTGATTTCTTTCTCCTTGCTTAAAACTACTAATCTACAGAGTGAGATTTGTTTACAGACGTGCAAGAAGATCTAATCGGAATCCATGGCGGCCTTCTTCGGCGGCGATCCTTTCCGGCGCTTCTTCTGGAGCCCCACCGTCTACCACCGCGCTCCTCCTGGCTCCGCTGCTCTCCTCGATTGGATCGAATCCCCCGCCGCGCACATCTTCAAAATCAATGTTCCCGGTTCGTTTTTCTCCGGTCAATTTTGAAGTGGTTCAGATTAATTTCGAGCATTTAAAAATAAATAAATTGTGTACAGGGTACAGCAGGGAAGAGATCAAGGTACAGGTGGAAGACGGGAACGTGTTGGTGGTGAGGGCGGAAGGCGGGAGAAATGAATCTCCGGAAAAGGAGAAGGGGGTGGTTTGGCACGTGGCGGAACGCGGTGGAGGAAAGGGAGGTTTTTCCCGGGAAATAGAGCTGCCGGAGGGGGTGAAGGCGGAGCAAATCAAGGCCCAGGTGGAGAACGGCGTGCTCACGGTGGTTGTCCCGAAGGAGACGACGGCGAGGCAGCCTAAAGTCAGGAACATCAATATCACTAGCAAGCTCTAGTGCTTCTGCGCCTTCATCTTAGAATTTTATCCATCTTAAAATTGTATTCAAAATGTTTATGCTAATGGAAAATACTATTTCCCTTTTTTCCTTTGAATTTGAAGTCTTGTGTGTGTAAAAAAAACATACTCCCTCTCCCTTTCATACAATCTCTTCATATTTTTTGTTTGTTTGTATAATATTATTGATATATTTTTGAATGATGAAATTTATAATTTTATTTTTATACCTTATTTTATTGAAAATTTATCTAAATAATACTATAACATAATGATTTTTTCAATGTAGTACAATATGTTTTTATTTCTTAATGTAGTATCACCGTTCAATGTCTATTGTTCATTGTTTAAGTAAATGTCTATCGTCACTGGACATTGTTCAAACTATATATCTAGCGTCTCTAGATATTGTTCCCGCTACTAGACATTGTTCAATTGTTATTTAAAAAATAAAAAGTTCAAGTATTACATCGGTAAAAAACATATATTTTAATGCTATTTAGTGTGAATTTCACTATTTTATTCTCTCGTTATGGAGGTACGGCGGTTGGTTGGCAATGCACTTTTTATGAGGGTGGCTTTTTTTAATAACTATTTTTGATAAGATATAGTGTTCTTAGAGTCTAGCAATGGAATCTCATAGAGCGCATCTTCCAACCAATCAAATAAATTGTGCAAAGGGTGTTGCATTTCATAGCTTGCATCGGCAAAGTTATGTCGTCTGTGGTTGTGGTATGAGCAGAGGATATGATAAATAACGAATGTGGTAGCAAGATAGATATATAGTTGGCAATTTTGCAACAAAAGGAGGTGTGATTGATGATCTCGCATAGGGGGTGATGCAACCAACAATTTTTGCACATGGTGGTTGCGAAGGTGGATAGATAACCAACGAAGTTGGCTGACTATTGGGGTAGGGTGGGCTAGTGATTTGGCATAGTTGGAGCAAAGCAAATTGGCTTGCTCTTAGGCACATGCGGTAGCCATGCTCGTCTCTCTTCATACCCTGTGCACGCATCAACTTTTCTCTAATAGCTGGATGAGACAATTTTTTACTTGTTGTTGCGAATGCTCTTAGTTAAAGCTATGGCTTATCAAAAAACGTTATCTTAGTTGAAGATTGAATAATATTAGAATGCTGAGATTTTGTTCAGACAATATACAAGTTGTAGATGCTATGACCTATGTACAACAATGTTAGCTCGCTTTATCCTTCCTATTCTAGATTTTTAATTGATTAGTGTGTGCTCGTTTTGGCGTCTTTTGAGTTTGTTTCATTAATCTTTACACATCATTTGGATAATAATAGAGAAATTTACTTAAATAGGACTAAAACATAATGACTTTTTTTCTCAATATAGGACCATATGTTTTTAGTTTCTAATGTAGGACTTTTGGTCATTATCTATTAGTCATTATTCAACTAAATGTTCATCATTACTGAATATTATTTCTCCCACTAGGCATTATTAAGTCCTATTTAGAAAATAAAATTTTTTTATGTCCTACATTGAGAAATGACTTATGTTTTACTCCCATTTAGTACAAATTTCACATAATAATATTGTTCATAATTTTATTAGGATTAAGGTCTAATATGGTGTGAGAGATTTTTAATATTATTGGACAGATGGAGCACTAAAAGTATTATTTTCTCTATAAAGAATAATGAATATTAAAAACAGCTACAAATTATAACAGAGTTATTAGTGTTAAAAAAAAGTAAAAAATGCAAAAATTTTATACTTCTCTACTAAATGGGCTGCAGAGAAAGGCGGGCCTAAACTCATTACCCGGCCCGCTCTAAGTAAAGTGCTTCGCGCACAAGGAACCGTCGCTTCATTTCCGGATCCTTCTTCTCCAACGACCCGGAAATATTACTCTGCATTTTAGCCTCAATTCCCCTGTCAACGAAATCACAAAAAACCAGATCTCAGATCGAATCGACAATGGCGTTAGAGTGGGTTGTGCTAGGCTACGCCGCCGGAGCAGAGGCGGTCATGCTTCTCCTGCTAACCCTACCGGGCATCAACCCGCTCAGGAAGGGCCTCATCAGCGTAATTCGGAGCCTCCTGAAACCCTTCCTGTCGATCGTCCCCTTCTGCGTCTTCCTCTTGATGGACATCTACTGGAAATACGAGACGCATCCCGCCTGCGAGTCGCCGGGATCGTGTTCCCCCTCCGAGCACCTCCGCCACCAGAAGTCGATGGTCAAGTCTCAGCGCAACGCCCTCCTCATCGCCGCCGCCCTCGTCTTTTACTGGCTCCTCTTCTCCGTCACCGGTCTCGTCCTCCGCGCCGAACAGCTCAGCGATCGCTTGGAGAAGATGAAGAAGAATCAGGATTGATTTTGCTCCAAAGGTCGGATAAGATAAGCAGTATATTTCATTTGTTAGGGTTTTTTTTAAATTTCATCTAATTTCTACAGTTCTGAGACTTCTTGCTTAAGGTTCAAATATTAGGGGAACATATTTTGAATAATGTCAAAAAAAGAAAAAAAAACAATTACAGTATGTTATTTCTGCAGATTTTCATTTCTTTAGATTCTGAAAAGGATATTTTGGCTTTCACAAGTAATAACCGTTTGATTTTCCATAACAACTAAGGGCTTGTTTGGCAACCATGGCTACCTATCCGCAATGTTTTGTGTTTAGCTTTAAAAACAACACTGGCGTTAATCGAAAAAAATTATTCCCAAACATGGCCTAATTCTAAGAGAAAAATCCACCATTCATGGGTGATGCTCGTTTGGCAACCGTTATACTACCTTCGTTTCAGAGTATTTATCCAGTTTTGACTTTTTTTCTGTCAACTGTTTTGGCCTTAGGGTCGAGACATTATTATGTACAATCTGATAGACTTTGTTTAGGAACTCAATAGTCTTTGGAGCTAGGATGTTTCATGTGATGTTCTAAAGCGGGTCGAGATTTTGACTACGAAAAGATGTTCATTTGAATGGAGATATACTCTAAGCTCAAGTGATATTTTTTGTGTTTGGTTAGGCAAGGAGAAACAAGATTGTGTGGACTTTACAAGTGTGTCCCATCTTGTTGGACTTAGGGATAGTGAGTTAGTTTTTGGCCATAAAATTTTGAAGGCGGAATTAGGCAAAATGGTTAAATACGAGAACGCTTGCTTGAAAAAAAATCAACATGTATTTATCCCATTTGCTTTTGAGACATTTGGTTCTCTAGTTCCAGAGGCCCTGGAAATTTTTAACAAGGTCCAGTGGACCACGCTTAGGGGCTGTTTGTTTCAGCCTCTTAATGGTTCAGATGTCTGAATGATTCAGCACTTAATGATTCAGACCGTTTGTTTCAGCCTCTTAATGGTTCAGATGTCTGAATGGTTAAGAGATTTGCCTCTGAATGGTTAAGTATTATACAGAGTCTGAATGGTTAAGAGCTGTTATCTGAATTGATCAGACATTTGTCTCTGAATAGTTAAGCAATATACTAGCTCTTAATGGTTCAGACCTCTTACTGGTTCAGCACTTAATGATTCAGACCTCTTATTGGTTCAGCACTTACCCATTCAGAAGTTGCCAAACAGCCCCTTAGTAAAGTGTCGACCCCAAAGGCGCATAATTTTATTTTTAGCACAGTCAATTTGCTATTCAAAAACGGGTTACGATGCAGCTTGTTGCCCGTTTGCCACCTATTTTTTTGTAATTGGTTCAAAGCAAATGATCATTCGATTATGTAATAAAAGTGTACCAAAACCAGAAAAACTGGATATTCGGTGACAAAAAATATTATCTGATTTGGATATCTCGGCCTGAATTTCTCAATTAGTAATTAATATTAATATAATTATCATCACCAATTATTCTCCACAAATTACTCTATCATCACCTAATCTACTCCTTATGATAACTATGTGCCTGTTTGGGAATAGCGTTAGCGTTTTGAAAAGGATATTTATGGGCAGTGTTTAGCGTTTTCAAAGTAATCTGCATCGTTAAAATGTAATTTTATCCAAAACGCTAACGTTAATCTCTAATGTTATTTCCAAACAGGCCCTATATACACATAATCAATTGCTTCATTCATTCCCTACCATAATCAAATACTTCATTCACTACCTATCATAATTATCTCTACAATTCACTCTCTATCATATTTATCTCTACTCCCTCAAAACGAGGGGGCTTATTTACTACAACTCTCCTACTCACTTATCTCAAATACTATCTCATTTGTTTAAATAAAGCTTCATAACGAGTGTTTGATAGTGTGCTGCTTTTAACAATTTAGCTTCTGCTTTGAGTGGAAGTAGTTTTACTCTATTTGGCATGTCAACTTTTACTTTTCACCAACACTATTTTGTACATATAATACGGTTTCGGAGAAACATGGATTATGTGCTTTTGCTTTCAGCTTTTGTAGAAATCACTTTATCTACAAGTTAATCACTCCCAAACACCTTCATAGTTTCTCTAAAATGAGCCATAAACTTCATCATTGGCTTCAAGCCAATATTATATACAGTGTACAAATTCTTGATGTTAATAAAATATTTCTATTGGAAAGGTATCATAAAAAAAGACCAGTATTTTTCTCTCGATTTAATTTTCCACGTAAAAAAATATTTATTCAGATTTTTAGTGATTGTTAGACTCACTTCTTATTTTTTACATGGTAAAAATAATAAAAATCGGTCGAAATAATTGAGGCCATCATTTGGCGCTCACCGTTGGATCGATTAAATTCGATCATACAAAGATCTATGCTTGAATCGTAAAAAACCCACTGTAAAATAATATATAATGCTTTTTGATTGAATAATTTAGAGGAATACAAGGTAATGAATATATAGGTGGAGTTGGAGTATTCTAGAATTCTCCATATTAATGGCTAGATAAATAAGTAAATATTGTATTATAATAACTCTAACTATAATAGGTAACAACCATAAATATAATATATAATATTAAATATATTAAAATAATTAATATATTTAACATGCTACCAACGTCTTGGGAGGTGAAGATTGATCGCCAACTTTTTTACTTGAATCGTGACTAGAATTGTAATCATAAGTTAGATGCATATCTCCGGTTAGAGTAGACTGATTGCATCCGGCCCAGAAGAGAAGAAAAAGATTTCCAGGAAAGAGATGTGACGGCGCTGATGAGGAGAGGAGAAAAGCCGCTGCGAACAGACTCATGCTGCTGACGTCGAAAGAGGGAGAATGTTGACGTGCGCTAGAGTCGTGCCCGACTAATTTAGAGGAGAAACAAAAAGAACGAAGTGTTCCTACTTCCTAGGGATGCTTGTTAACTGAAGATATGCCAACTGAGCAACCTGATGTGACAGTCTCATCTTAAATCAACAAATGATGGTGATGGATCTAGAAACAGACAGTTGTGGTTGGCTGGGAATATTTTTTTATAGATGGAATTATGAAGGAATTAGGATCAAAGGAAGAACAAGCTAAGTGAAAGTGAGGCCACCGTCACCGGACAAGCCACCGGCGACGGCAGAAGCAGAAACTATTGGCTCACCAAGACCAAAGGCTCTGATACCATGTAAAATAATATACAATGCTTTTTGATTGAATAATTTAGAGGAATACAAGGTAATGAATATATAGGTGGAGTTGGAGTATTCTAGAATTCTCCATATTAATGGCTAGATAAATAAGGAAATATTGTATTATAATAACTCTAGCTATAATAGGTAACAACCATAAATATAATATATAATATTAAATATATTAAAATAATTAATATATCATGAAATTTGTAAGCGTATTCTCAATAAGTTGATTTATTAGAATATTTCACAAAAAAATATCCAGGAAAGCCTCATTAAGATGTTTTAAAATATATATATATATATATATATATATATATATATATATATATATATATATATATATATATATATAAATATAAATATATATATATATGTGTGTGTGTGTGTGTGTGTGTGTGTGTGTGTGTGTGTGTGTGTGTGTGTGGTGATAAAAAATTAATATGCGTATACCATGTGTGTTATCATCTTCTAATTCAAACATCTTCTTAATTTAATATGCGTACACCATATGTGTTATATATATATATATGGTCCAAACATCGGAGTGAGTGTCTAAATATAGGGTTGTGATGATATGCAAGGACTGAAATCTGTTATGGTGAATTTTTAGGATTTTAATGTTTGAGGCATCAAAGAAAATGAATGTATCTTGGCGTGACGGAACAGAATTAACCTTCGTTATTGCAGTCCTGGCGATTTCGTTTCTTATATTGTCTCAAACTTAAACCCGGATTAAAAAATTTAAGCCTATATTGTAATTATTAAATATATATACACACACACAAACACACGTGGTGTACGTGCTATATAGAAGGAAACACCATTGTCTTTAACTTGCCATTGATGTGGAGGGCTAGATGCTCAATGAGAAATAGAAATATTGAATGAGAAATAGAAAATTGAGAACATGAGGAGTTGTGGTGTTGTTGAATCAGATAATGACCTATTATTTATACTATCAAGATTTGTGAGATTGGTATGAGATATAATGGATGGATTTGACACAAAGTTACTTTTTCATCTACTTCATTGAGCCATTCAATTTTTTTCCCAATGTAACTTTATGGAACCACTAAAAGTAACTTTTTATCAAATCTACTTTATGGAGTCACTAAATTTTCTTCCCCAATGCAACTTTATGGAAGAAATAAATTGATTAGACAAAAAGTAATCATTTTCGTACTTAAAGAAAATCATTCCAACTCTTCCCAAGAAATCTACTCACATTACCCAAGAAATTTGCCAAATAAAAATGACCAATTTTTGACCCATGGACAGCAGCCCATTACCACGGATCCGGCCCAACACTTTTGGCAGGAACACTGTAGAAAAGTGTCTCACACCATTGTATAGATAAAGATTTTATTATTATTATTATTATTATTATTATTATTATTATTTTATGCATCTAAGGTTCTGAGGTGACAGTATGGTTAGGTTTGTGGGACATGAGTAGGGGTGGGTTCGTTTTTCAATTCGGTTTTTTATACATAAAATCAAAGATAGAGCGTAAATTATTTTGGTAGCTCGGTTTGATTCGATTTTTCAAAAAAAGTGAACGATCAGTTTTTCAGTTTAGTTTTTTTGTAATTCAGTCATCGATTTGTTTAGGTTATTCGCTTTTAAAAAACATTTCTTAAAAGTATATCACACTTATCATATTAAAAAAACTGTAAAAAAATACAAACATCTATCCAAACACTAGAATTGTAGACCAAAATTGAGGAAGTGCATAGAGTTTATACTTGCTCACATTTAAAAAACCAACGTAACCTCATAGTTGTTCATAATAAAAAAACAAAAGTCCAAGAAGTCACGTCAACATGTAATTAAAGTCCTAAACATTATTTCTAAACTTCAACTTGCATCTTCAAAATTAAATATTTAAAAAAATGAAGCAATTTAAAATTTTATATGGAGCATCTTTTAATCTTATTTTCAACATTCAAAAATAAATAGAGAATAAAATGGAGCCTTACCAGAATAAAAACAATTAAACTTGAAAAAAGAATTTAAATGATTGAATATGTAAAAATGAAACAACTTAAACAATTAAACCTACAAAAAATTGAGGTTTACAATAACAAAAATGATTAGCTGTACTTCTCATCTTAGAACTTTTGGTGGTAATTTACATATTTTGGTTTTTCTCGATTCGGTTCGGGTCTCATAGCCTAAAACCGAAAACGAAACAGATTGGAAACGGTTCAGTTCAGTTTTTCACATTCGATTATTATTCTTTCAGTTCGGTTTATTTTTTGGCATCATTCAATCAATTTCGATTCATTTTTTGTTTTTTCTCAACTCACCCCTAGACATCCGTACTTTATTTAAAATGATCGACATGGAGTCAATATTGCATTTTTCCACCCAAAGAGTATGACCAATACACATGGTAATGTGAAGTTAAAATGGTACGTGCCCGAAATTGTAATAAGATAAAATTTACGTTTTATAAGTATAATTATTATATTACATTTAAAATAATTAACTGTCATTTTTAGAGTATCCGAAATTTATACTAGCAAAAAATGTAATAGTTATTTCTCCGTGCAATTATTATTACCTATATAAATGGTAAGTATTCGAAATTATAGTGTCCATTTTTAACCCATGCACGAATTATGGCCATTACATATAGCAATTGTGAAATTAAATGGTAAGTGTCCGAAATTATAGTAATATAAAAATGGTTAGCGTATGGTTGTGAATATTTATAATAATTAATTGTCATTTAAAAGTGTTTGAAATTTATACTACCAAAAAAGGTGAGTTATAAAAAACATTTATAAAAAAGGCAAAAATTATTTATAAAAAATATTTTTTAAACTTTAATACACGTAAATCAATGGTATTAAAAATAAGTGTATGATTCTTCTTACCATAATTATATAATTACATGGTTACCGTATGACTAGGTTATATAAAAAAATGTGTATGATTATAGTATAATATAATTATGATAAGAATAATTATACATACAGTTTCGGAAAAAAATTAATATAGTAAAACCCTTTACATATATATATGTTTAATAGCAAAAAGGTAATAACGAAAAAAATGTAAAAATTATAACTCCGTGCAATTATTACCTATATAAATGGTAAGTGTTCGAAATTATAGTGTACATTTTTAAACCGTGCATGAAGTATGACCATTACATATAGCAATTGTGAAATTAAATGATAAGTATCCGAAATTATAGTACTATAAAAATGGTTAGCGTATGGTTGTGAATAAAAATAATAAAATGATTTTTAAGCACCCTACCAAGGTATGATTTTTAAGCACGCTACCAAGAAAGGTAATAACCATAAAATTATATAATTAACTGTCATTTTTAACTCGTGCACGAATTATTACTCCGTGCAAGAAAGGTAATTTCCAAAAAATGTTTAAAAGCGTTATTAAAATTGAAAATAATTAAAAAAAGAGGTAATAATTAACCAACGTAATGATTGTATAACCGTGTGAGTAGGTAATATAATATAATTATAGTAAGAATAACTATACACACAGTTTCAAAAATAACTGTGTATGCTTATAGTAAAATATAATTATAGTAAAAATAATTATAGTATAATATAATTATAGTAAGAATAAGTATACACACAATTTTGAAAAAAAATAGAATTATATACTATAAATACGGTCTATATTCTATTGCATGTCATTTTTATTATTAAAAAATGATTTGAATTTAATAACATAAAAAAGATCAGTGCAACGTACGGACGTGATAGTTGTGAGAAATAACACTTCATACTTTTTTTGAATTATAATCGTTACAACTAGGCCATATAGCCGTTGGCCAACATATCCATATTTTTTCACGCCAGTCAATGAAGTCCAATGTTGTCTCACATTGACCCCACGAATTTCTCTTATGGCCTCCCACCTTGCTCTAAGATGTTCCCTAAAAGTGTCGACCATTCCAATTTATATACCATAATTTTAACTATTTGTTAATAGTTCCTTGTAATTTTAACTTATTCTTGTCTTACTCCTAGAAACTACGGAGTAATTCATAAATAGAAAGTGTTTCGGTTGTTTGCACCTCATTAAAATTTTATCTATGTTTCTTTTAAGTGGCGCAATTTAAATTGTCAAAAGATAGTGCTAAAGTGTAACCTGAATAGATTTGATTTCTGGTAAGGACAAAATGAGATTTTCATATTTAGCATAAGGTCATTGTACATGTCCATTTTTTTATTACAAAACCAAAGTTTTATAAACTTTACTTATGTTTGTGAGTATAGAATTTCTCAATTTCCAAGAATATTTTTATTTTTTGAATACTAACCCGGTGACCCTAGTTGGCCTAGTAGATGGGGATGATTTGATGATCCTTTTTTTGCAATATGAATCGTGTGTTGGAGTTTATCCCACACCGAAAAAATCAAATAAATTACACTCTCATATAAACAAAGATGAAACTTTACTCATTAGCTTAAATTTTTGGATAGAAAGTGGATCCTGACTCTATATGAGTAAGTGGTCAAATCTCACCTAATACTCTGCCTTGTTTACTCGGCCCACAAAAATTTTAACTCAAATTATTCAGTGGGTATTTGAAGTTTAGAAGGAAAATTTTAAATTGAAAATTAAGAAATATTTGTAATTTTAACGTTTAATTTTATCATTTTAAAAAAATTATCTACAAAATCATTATAATACTTAACATTATACCCCGTACTTCATATAGAGTATTTTTAGCTTTTTGATCCAAAAATGCTAAAAATATACACAATCATTCCTTTTTAGTTTCTTAAAATAGATTTTGTATTTTTCATTTTTCGATGGTTCCAAATTTGTCATTGAATTTCATTACAAAAAACAATATAGTAGGGAGTACTATGTAATGCTTAAACTAAGTGTTCATTTTAGTTTTCTTAAGCTCATTTTTTTGGTCAAGCGAAGCACTAATATTGCTGATAAATATTTAATTATTTACTAGTATCACACCCGCGCGTTGCACGGGTCAAATTTATATTACTAAATAAAAAATTTTCTTCAACGGCCATATTTAAAAGTGCACTTGAAAGAAACTAATTACGAAAATCCTTGCAAATGATCGCATTTATACTATGAAAAGTTTTTGGCTTATTCTATTTTCCTTTTTCAAAATTTTTATTTTTAAAATTACAATGTACGGAGTAATATTTTTGGCCAAATTACATGGTTGGTGTTACTTACCATTTTAACATTCCTTTTTTAACTTAAATTTTTAATTATCAACGTGTATTTATGATTCTTTCTTACCAAACCGTATATAAGAAAAACACTTTATTTAAAATACCTAAAAAGTATAAATGAAAATACAACTGTAATTTTAATTTGGATACTTTAAGATGTGAGAATATTTTTTTGTTCAAGGCAACGTTTTTTTTAAAGATAGTAATTTTTTATACATGGTACCCGCAAAAAAGAAACATACAGTACCTTTTTTAATAATATTATTACATTGATTATAATGAAGTTACCTTATTTAAAATACGTATAAAGTAAAAAAAGGAAAGATAATTATTTTTTGAAGTTACTCTAAATTTTTAATTATCAATGTGTATTTATGATTCATTCTTACCAAAGTCGTGCATTAAGAAATCACTTTATTTAAAATAACGAAAAAGTATAAATGCAAACACAACTGCAATTTTAATTTCGATACTTTAAGGTATGATACTCCGTAATATTTTTTTCAAGGCAATGTTTTCATGTTTTTTTCCAAAGACGGTAATATTTTATAAATGGTAATCATGTAAAAGGAACCTACCTTTATTATTATTATTATTATCATCATCATCATCATTATTATTATAATACAGTAATATTTTTATTATTATAAAATTGTTTGCTTAGGTTATCAATTATTATTATTGTTAATTTTTTTTATAGAAACCAAGAATGGCACTGCAACACTTAATTACCATTGATTAAATTAAAATGGAAACATATTAACTAGTAATTAATAGAAATTAAATTAAACCAAAAAAGGCAAGTAATACTTACCATGTAAGGAGTTATACGAAACATAGCATTCAATAGTATTCATATATGCTTCACATGTATTGAGGCAAGATAATTAAAGTACTAAACAGTTTCCATATATTAACATCGCGTATGGGGGGGAAAAAATTCCCCTCACTTTAAGTATAGTATAGATATGGTTGAGATTAAGTCTTTTCAAGTTTAGGTATCCAAACTCCAAATTTTAGACTTCTAACTTTAATTTTAGTATTTAGAGCTTAGACTACAAGTTTTATTTAAAATTAAATTACTCGTTAATATATAATAGTGAATCTTGTATTAAATAGAACTAAAACATAAGTGATTTTCCAATATAAAACTTAAATTTTTTTATTCACAATTTTCTCTATTAAAATGAAATTCACAATTTTCTCGTTAATTAAAATATTCGAATCAAAATTTGCACTTGCTTACTTATCTATGTAAGCAAATACGGAGTGATTTTTTTTAAATACTGACTCTCTTCTAAGCAAATTACAGAATATAACATTATACTACGTACTTCGTACTTTGTACCTTAGATGAGAAGAAGAAGTAGCCAATCTAATACTTGTTCTTTATTAAAATGAAATTCACAATTTTCTATCCCTCCGCCCCCCTGTATTTGTCCACATTTGACTTTTAGAACTGTTCATCTAAGCACTTTGACTCATCAAATTCTCTCAATGTGTAAGTCTAAATATAGTCATGTGTGATCTTGTTTGATTTGTCTTAACATATAGATTATTAATATATAGTTTTTATAATTTTTTAATATACAAATTACAAGATAAAATGGATTAAAGAAGTGCATTAGATGGTGTGCAAAAATGAAAGTGGATAAATACAGGGGGACGGAGGGAGTATTGAACTTAATTATTCAAATCAAAATTTGCACTTCCTTAATTATCCATGTAAGCAAATTCGGAGTGTTTTTTTAAAAAATAATGACTCTCTTCTAAACAAATCACCGATATAACATTATACGAAGTACTCCGAGTTCGATTCCTGACAATCGTACTGGAAAACAATTATGTCAAGCATATTACTTCTGCAAGTACAAAGTACATGTTTCACGTTCTGCTACCAATCTATGATTAAAGTTTAATTTATGTCGACCATCCAACGGGGCCGGGAGAATGACTAACTTTTTTTATTTTGTTTTTGTTTTTGTTTCCTTTCTCTTGGTTCTATACCCCAATCTCTGTCACTTCATTCATTCTTCACATGCCATTTACTATCCCACCCTCTCCCCCACCTTCTACACATTTCCATCCACTCTTAAAATTTCAATTTGTCTGTCTGAACACAGAGAGAGTGAGCTTCAAGAAAAATGGGGTTTCTCTTCTTCCTCTTCCTCTTAACACTCTCTGCTGTTAATGGCGATGAAGGTTAGAACAGTAATTCATTCTTTAGTTCAATAAATCTTCCTGGTTATTTTCTTATCTGCTCTTTTCACTTTCTTTTCAAAAAATTCCCCAAAACACCCTCTCCTCAAACCCTAACCCTTCAAAAATCACAGTGATTTGCCTGTGGGCTCTGGGGGTAAAGTGGTCATTCTCTGCTTACCATTTTTTTGCATTATCCTTTTTGTGTTGTTGTTGTTTGATAATTCTGCAACAAGATTTATGCTTCACTTAGTTGTTTGGCTGAAAGATTTTTCATTTAAAAAAAAACCCAGCTAATTTAGTGAAATAACCGTTGCCAAACAGACCCTTAGTCAAAACTTTTAAAAAAATTAAAAATTTACAGCTATTTTAGTGAAATGACCGTTGCCAAACAGGCCCTTAGTCAAAACCCTAGAAAAAAAATCTAGAAATCTGAAAATAGAATATGGTCCAGATACATAAAGTTTGGGATCTGAATTAACCAAAACTAACCAGAGAAAATGCATCACTTGTCTGCACACTTATATTAAGCAAACAGATTGTCACTCTAAATCTTCTTACATTCATTACCATTGTTGTCATTAATTATGTCATTAATCAAGAGACTTGTGTATTATGAGAGTGAGATAATTAACATTTCTGGTACAGAAGAATTTATTATCAGGTGTGAAAGTACAAATTCAAGAAACTTGTGGACCTAAGAGAAATGCAAAAAAGGGAAGATATAAGAGCTGTCTTTGTAAGGGCATTGAGGGAAAAAAAAAAGCCATAGTGCAGTGTGTGTGTGTGTAAGGGTATTGATATTTGATAGTTTGATACCCTTTCTGTAGATATTGCCCCCATTTATAATTATTTCATTAAATAAATTTATTTTTCAGTCTGCAATTTTTAAAGCTTTTGAGGACTGAAAAGGGAATATTTCAATTTTTTTCCTTGCCTCCATCATTGAAAAAATTGTGCCCAAAAAAAAAATCTTGGAAATGGAATCCACACTGTGCTTAGTGTTTTACCCATTTGTCACCTTTTATTATTTGTGTGACATAACATGGAAATGAACAAAAGTTTGAAATAAAAAGAACATTTTTTTCCAGCTCATCTTGTCTATGTACTTTTATAACCTTTGATTTCAATGAACAAACAGTTCATGTTTACGTTTTTTATTTTTATTTTTTTGTCATTTTGACAAACAGATGCTTTCATTGGAGTGAACATAGGAACAGACATGACAGACATGCCACACCCAACACAAATAGTTGCACTCCTCAAGGCCCAACAAATCCGCCACGTCCGCCTCTACGACGCGGACCGCGGCATGCTCTTAGCCCTCGCCAACTCCGGCATCCGCGTCGCCGTCTCCATCCCCAACGACCAACTCATCGGCGTGGGCCAGTCCAACTCGACTGCCGCGAACTGGGTGGCCCAAAATGTCGTGTCCCACTACCCTGCCACCAACATCACGACCGTTTGCGTGGGGTCTGAGGTCCCCTCGTCCCTCCCGAACGCGGGCCGCGTCCTGGTCACCGCCCTTCGGTACGTGCATTCCGCGCTCGTCGCATCCGGGCTCGAGAAGCGGGTCAAAGTCTCGACCCCGCTCGCTTCCTCCATTATCCTCGACTCGTTTCCCCCGTCCCAAGCCTTCTTCAACCACACTTGGAAGCCGGTTTTGGTCCCCGTGCTCGAGTTTCTCCAGTCGACCGGTTCGTTTTTCATGATCAACGTCTACCCGTACTACGAGTACATGCAGTCGAACGGTGTAATCCCGTTAGACTACGCCCTATTCAACCCCCTCTCCGCCGCGAAAGAGGCGGTCGACTCCAACACCCTCCTCCACTACACCAACGTGTTTGACGCGATGGTGGATGCTGCGTACTTCGCAATGGCGGACCTCAACTTCACGAACGTCCCCGTAGTGGTGTCCGAGTCGGGCTGGCCATCGAAAGGCGACCAGAACGAGCTTGACGCCACCTTGGAAAATGCCAACACTTACAATAGCAACTTGATCAAACACGTCATAAACAAAACGGGGACCCCAAAATACCCGGGGATCCCGGTATCCACGTACATATACGAGCTGTACAATGAGGACACCAAACCCGGCCCGGTCTCAGAAAAGAACTGGGGACTGTTCGACTCGACGGGGAAGCCGGTTTACATCTTGCATTTGACCGGGTCGGGTTCGGTGTTGGCGAACGACACCACGAGGGAGACTTATTGTGTGGCTAAAGAAGGGGCGGACGGGAAGATGCTTCAAGCGGCTTTGGATTGGGCATGTGGGCCCGGGAAGGTGGTTTGCTCGCCGTTGATGCAGGGCGGGCCGTGCTATCAACCGGACACGGTGGGGGCCCACGCCACGTACGCTTTCAATGCTTATTATCAGAGTGCAGGGAAGGCTGCTGGGAGTTGTGACTTCAATGGGGTGGCAACTGTCACTACAACCAATCCAAGTAAGAGCTCTAAAGCCTCTGTAATTTTTTTTTATTATGGTCTTTCTAATTTCTGTTGATTATTATACTCTTTTTTTGAAAATGATTATTATACTCTTTAATTGTTTTATAACTTGATTTTTTTAAAATTGTATTTTGATATTGCAGGTCATGGTTCATGTCTAATAGGAAGGTAATTCATCTCAGAAAATGAAAAAAAAAAAGAACTTTGCTACTCCCTCAGTAGTCCCACATTCCCAAAATAACCTTGCCCATTTTTTCCTTTTAAATGACTGAAAAAACACTTCTAACTTGATTTATTTCCTATTTTTAGCAGGATTTCTATCTCATCTTAACAAACCTTAACCATATAATTTTCATTTTCAGCACCTTTTTTTAAAAGCCAAATTGGGCAAAGTTATTTTGGGATAAGGGGATGACAAAACTTAGTACTTTGGACCCATTCAATGAGAGTCCTAATGATGTTGAAACAAAACTGTTGATGTGGCAGAGGGGAGAAAAACGGTACGTTTATGAACGGCACAGCTCCGGCGGTGGATTCGAATCTAACCTCGGCAGCCGCCCGCACGCCGCCGCGCCGGGTGAACTGCAAACCCATCTTTGCATCACAAGTATTGGTTGCAGCCTTAGGGTGGAGCTCAAGTCTGTTGTGGTAGCTTCTTCTTCAATGGAGAAACCCATTTACCTCTTCTTTTTGTCTTTCTTTGGTAGGTAGAATTGATGAATGGATGGATGGAGCTTGTTGTGACCATGATCTTTGGATGTGGGAATTTTTTTTGTGGCCATTTTTTTTGTGCATGACTAATGTGGTCTCTTAGGTCCAATTTGCTACTTGGGAAATTGGTTTCTTCATTAGAGAGTGGGATGATGTATTATTCTCTTTGTTGTGAAGTAGTAAGTACTTGCAAACTTATTTGGCTAACTCACAATTTGAGTCTCTAGTTGAGTTGGTTTCTTAACACTAGTTAATACCGACATGTACGAGATCTCCATGGTTAAAAAGTGAGTAATTCTAATGAGAGAAAGTTTTGGGTTTTTTGGGTTTTCATTTAGATGAAAATGCGATGAGATTCTCCCCTGCAAACAAATCTATCTTAGACGATCTAAATCGGGACGGAGAGAATAATTAAGTTTACAAAGTTATACATTGTACAAAGTAACATATTCAGACATTTATCTTTAAAAATTGATGAGAGCTTAAAATATACCCACACATTTAACGAGGTTATACTCCCTCTGTCTCGAACTAATCGTTACAGTTTGACTTCACAGAGTTTAAGAAAAGTGTTGAAAAGTAAAAAGTGAATGATTGAAATTTGATTTCATAAAAGAGATGAATTGCAAGTCATATATTCTTTAATTTATTAAGAAAATAAAGAAGTAAGACCGCTATTCCGAAACGTACTAAAAAGAAAAGTAAGACAATATGAAATATAAACATTGTAATGGCATGTACCATTAAAAAAATAAAGATCGGGTCAGGTTTGGGCGTCCAAGGCTCGAATTTCGTTCAAGACCCGAACTCGGAACTCCTAAGTTTTAATTTAAAGCCCAAATAGGTCAATCGGGGCTATCCAAAACCCTAATTTAATTCCCCTTATATTTACCCATTTTTTTCCAACGTCGCCCCCCACTCTCTCATAAACCCTAATCTGCAGATCCGGTAGAATAATTAATCACTTCTCCAGTTCATCGTTTTCTTTCTTCTAATTGTTCAATTCGATCTAAAGCGCCGACTATGATTTTCTCTGATCTGATGATTCATTCGCAGAGTGAAATACAAAACGGCGCGAAATCAAAGTCTCTATCTGGATGGATGGATACCTCTGGACCCGTAGATTCCATTCCCGATTGGATCTTTCGATTTCTCGTAGGTCTCACAGTTTCTTCTTTCGCTGAATTCTGTTTTTTTTGGGTTCGATGATGATTCATTTGCTTTAACCACACCGAACGGAGGGCTGGCGTGGAGGAGGATGGCGATTCTGGATTCGGGTTGGAGATTCGTTCCTTCTTCCTTTGGATCTCTGGTTTCGAAGAGCTCTATGAGTCTCTGTTTCCGCCATGGATGCACAGATGAGAGCTTTTTGTTTCTGGGTTTTTTTTGGAGGGAGGGTTTGAGCTTCGACTTGAATTTGGGATCGTCGGATTCCCGCCACGTTCTCGAATGTGGAAGATCAATTGGCCTTTTATCTGAGAACTCTGCCCTTCTGATTTCTTGGTTTCTTTTTGGGCATTAGGATTTTGTTTTCTTGCAGTTTTGTTTTGATTTTCAAGAACTAATCGATTTCATTTGGAACTTAATTTTTATTATTCATGTACAAGGCCAAGATTGGGTTCATCTTTACTTGGAGAAGGCAAAAGGCCTATACAGAATTTTAACTCATTCTGGAACAAGATAATAACAATGGAGTTTGGATTAAATCTGGATGAAACAATGGATCAAGTACTTTCTTTAGTATGTTGAATGACCAAAACGTCCATATTGAACAATGGAATCGGACTATTCCCTCCTACTTCTAGGAAATTATGTTAATGCCTTCTAATAAAATCAAACAATTCTTAAAAATAAAAAAAATATATTAAAATATGATTTGTAGTTGAATTTTCTTTGTTCTTATCTCATTTACCCTTTCTACAAAATGAAATGAGATTTTTAATTTTTAAATTTATTTTATTATATGCAAAAAGTGAATCAGAAATTCCATAAAATAATACGAAATAAGATTATTTTATTTTACTAAATAACTAAAAAAACACAAATAAAAAAAATTTCCTGATTTTTCTTTATAGTAAAATGGGTAAACCATTTCGAGAGAAGAAATGTTATAATATCGAACTAGTTTTACAATTTAATATTCTTTATTTGATTACAAAATGAGAATAATAATATAAAATTTTGTGATTTTTAAAATTTTTTATTAACAAATTTGAACATAACAAAAAAATTATATTAAAAAATTCTGTCCCAAATTTTTTAAAACAAGAGTTGAAAAATATATATTTTATTTTATTAAATAATTAATAAAATACATAAATAAACAAAAAATATCTAAGGTACAAAGAAATTAAAATTGTAATCAAAATAAAAATGGAGGGGTATATTTTTATTATAATCTATGAGCAATGTTCAAAAAAAAAGTTACATAATTAAATTAAGAAAAAAAGATATTGGTCATAGAGAAGAATTTAAAACATGGTTTTTAAATATTCTTGTTTCAAAATGATTACTAGGTATGCTTTTTTTGGTCAATTTGATTTACTCCGTATAATTTAATCATAAATTAAATACAATTTTAAATAATTAAATATTTTAAAAATTGATGTATTATATGGAGTAATTATATTTTCAAATGAATTTTAATTTTATTAAATTTATATTATAAGTGATCTTTCCTCCTTGAATATTTTTTTTACTTTTGATTGTTTTTTTATCAAAATTGTTAAATTTTGACTATAAATTCAATAAAAATAGTACTACGTATTAGATATTGATATAAGATTAATTTTATTAAATTTAATTTATAAAATACGGAGTAAATTCATAATAAAATTTACTACTTCCGTTCTAAAAAGTCTTTCCTGTTTCATTTTTTGCACATCTCATAAAACACTTTTAACGACATCTAAAATGTCTAAAATTTACAAAATTTCTTCTTTACTGTGGGTAGAAGTTATTTTGAAAGTTTTTTTGTCATTCAAGACGGGATAGAAGTGTTTTATGGGATGCGCAAAAAATGAAACAGGAAAGACTTTTTGGGACGGAGAGAGTATTTAATTATTGTATAAATGTTAAAAATGGTGACCGCGAGAAGATAAAACTCTATAAATATTTAGAGTTGAAGATAAATTATTTTTTCTATTGTTTTTTACAATGTCACGGAGTACTAAAAAAGTAAAACTATCATGATTTTTTGGAAAAAAAAAGATTAAAATAGAAGTGAAAAATTAAAAATATATAAAAATAGGAGTTTCATGTATTTATTTTCAAAATAAAAATTAACGCAAATACGTTATTAATAATTACCATGAGCCTGTTTGAGAATAATGTGAGATTAGCGTTAAAATTTTCAAAAGATTATCTACGGGCAGCGTTTAGCGGTAGCATTTTGAAATTAATATACACCGTTAAAATTGTATCCAAAACGTTAACGTTAATCTCTAATGCTATTCCCAAACAGACTCTATGTATATTGCGTAAAATACACATGCACAACGTCACATTACCTTGGTGCACACTCCTATTTAGGTAATAATAATATAATATTTCTATTTTGATATTTTTTATGTTTTAATCCTATTTAGGATGATTTTTTTTAATGTTTTTGGGATAGAGTTCCTTTTTTTCAAATTATACTTTTTGTTAGTTTCTCTTTTTTTATCAATATTTTATACGCTCTTAGTCTCTTTGTCAGATTTAAGAATTTCATTTGAGTTTTTAGTAACATTTTTATATTTTGATCTCAAAAGTTGAAAAAACATAATATATTTTTAATATAAATGTATTAGCGATACTAGTTTTTTTTCTAAAATATAGTTTTGAAATGTTAAAACTTTATAAAATACTCTGTATATCTATATACAAATATAGATATTAATAATTAAAGTGTTATATTAGAAATCGATAAAATGTCAAAGTTTTTTCTGATTTAGTTTGCTCTGATCATATTCTAAAAGAATAAATAATAAATATTGTTAATAGAAAGAGAACATACTCTAAATTGTTTTTACTTTATTGAATAAAGTACCAAACAATTTTGAATTCTTATGAAATTTAAGAAACAAAATCTACATTACTTACTTCCAAGTATGTTTTTCATTATAATAGTCCGAGCGAGGGACATAATTGTAGTAAGAATTGATGTATAAACATTGTTGTAACATTAACCTTTGGATAAGTTTGCAATTTGGGACAATCAATCAATTGGCAATTGGGAAAATCATTCAAACTACTTAACTACTTGATTGAAAAACCCTAATCTACATTGGAGCAAACTGACTTCAACTAGCACAAATTCAAGCCGAGAAAAGAAACAATGGCAATACAAACCAAACCACCAAACGCCGCTTCCTTGGGATTTAGAGTTACGTACCGAAGAGATGTTTTCAAGTGTACACATCATAAGCATAACAGTTGTCTACGAGAAGTCTTCTGTGTACCTCAGAACATGTTTCTTTTGCCCCCCACCACGGGCACGGCGTTGACCACGCATGTTCCTAAAACCACCACTGCCCCTTTGGTTAAACCTACAATATAAAGATAATATCGTGTCATAAGAAGGATCATTCACGTCTACATCCCTTGAGGTTTGATCAATTACAAATGACCTTGTACAAATAAGGCACTCTACAAACTTGTGAGTTTTTGATGTACTGGCACTTAGGGTCTGTTTGGTTAGATGGAGGAAGGGAAGGGGATAGATAGGAGGGAAGGGCAAGAGATGAAATGGGAAAGAAATTTGTGAAAGGAAAGATTGTGTGTGGGAGGAAGCAACGGGAGGTAATGCCAAAAATACTACTATACCCTTATATATTAGCCCTTTTTTATATTGAACCCTATGAGAGGCATAGGTGAGAGTATAATAAAATTGATGGTAATAATTTGTCAAAATTTTAGGCTTCCCTCCTCAAAACCCTTATTTGGAGGGAGCCATAATAAGGGGATTGAACGGAATGGGGGACAATTTTGGATCTCCTCCCCTCCAAAATCTTAGACCAAAGGGAGGTGGTCATTTCCCTCACCTTCCATCCCCCTTCCCCCGAACCAAACAGGCCCTTAAAGATGACAGGATGTAATAATAATATTAGGAATTGAGTGCTTTTTTTAAAAAACAATAGTCTCAAAATTTGTCAGGGAGATTCTTCATGAGAGAAAGATGTAAATACTTTAGCCTATAAAATGCATTAAAACTACACATTCAATCTGATACCATTCTTGTTAGTTGTTACTATCAATATATCCTATAGTTTCAAGTTTTAAAAGAGTCCAACTCATTTGTAATTTTTAGAAGCCTCAAGGGTCATTTAGTAATTTGTCCGGACCTCAGTAAGGTAGATGTAATTTTCATCTTCCCTACAGTGGTTTCATATCTAGTTTCCAGTTTCCCAGAGCTTAGTTCTGATCTCAAAATGAGAAAAATCTATACAAATCAAAATCTTACCCAGAACCTTGCAAAGTTGAAGCATTGCCACCACCTCTAGCCCAAGTAGGTCGACGGGGTTGCCTGAATGCATAAACACAAATAATTAGGCTGTACACATAAAGAAATCTTGGAAAATAACAAACATGAGATGGGGCACTAAAAAAAGTGAATAAGATCGAACCTGTTAGATCAGGCTAACAATTTAGCTAAAAAAATATTGAATTGGCTGAATGGGCTTTATCTTAAAATATTGATTAAAGAAATTAAGAAAAAAATATACCCGAAGTATTAAAATCATGGTAAGAGTGTCATTTTTCTTTCATTTCATAATTCATATAAGACTTTTTACACAGTATAATGGAACAACAACAACAAAGCCATTACAACAGTCTGGTGGGTTTGTACGTAAACCTTACCCCTAATTGAAAATAGAGGAATTTTCGAGTACAATAATTTGTACTTCATGGCATTGGGCATCAGTAATACACACTTTAAAAATAGTCAACTATTATCGCCACTTACAACTATGTCAACATTAATAATCCACTGCCTTGTCTAAAATTTGCCACTAGAGGAAGAATGCATGATGATTATGAAAACAAAAGAATGATGAAGCCAAAAAAAAAGATTTATCAAATTATTAAAACATACTTCATGACACTTTTGCTCCCATTTGCATTTCCAGCAACATTCAAATGAGCTGATAGCGGAAATTCCAATTTGTTTCCAACAAATTCAATCTTCATAGGCCTCCCGTCCAACATCACATTGTTGTATTTCTTCAATGCTTTCAGTGCATCATTCCGTCTAGCAAAAACCACCTCAGCTGAACCCTGTAATATAATAGAGAAAATGAAGCTTCATCGCATCCAAAACTAAAATAACAACCTAACTAGAAAACCCTAAGCCAATAACACATACAAGTCGACATCAGTATCTATGGCGATAGAGAGGAAACAGCAAACACAGTATTCTGCCAAGAATTGCAGGATGGAAATAGAGTGATCCTAGTCCTAGACTATTAGCAGTATTATAATTTTTGCATTCCCAATAGGTTTAGGGTTTAGATTTCCAGTTTCTATTTGGTTTTGGGCAAATCATTTCCCTGTGTAAGCATTGTAATAGTCTTGCGAAATTATTATGAAGTTGCATGTTAAAACTTAAAATCCATATTAATAAAAAGTAGTAGTTTTATTGTTTTAACATTTTTTATAAAGCAGAACTATAACAATATCATAACAACTGGTATAATCCCAACAACGTTAGCAATCCTAAAACTAAGGCAAGCATTGTATCTTCTTTCTTTTATCAAACCTTTCAAAGCTACATGGAAACCATAAACCTTTCTGTGCAGATGGGAAAGTAAAAAATCAAGATATATTTTATATGGAAAACCATATGTAACTTTACGCAATAATAATATGTCAACTAAAGCAGACTATACTTCTGCACTTGCTCAGGGAACCACTTAAAAGAACCTAAAAGAAGCATATTCGACTCATCCTTGCGACATTAAAGATGTGGTATGAAAAAAGGTGCAAGACTCAAAGCTAACAAGAGATACCAACTCACAAACAAATAAGATGTTTTGCATTAAAGGCTTCTTGGCCAAACAATAATGTTCAAAAATACAGATCCGAAAAAAGTACTTTTGATTAAATTGTGTGGTTAAGCACCAACAAAACAATATGATAAAACATAGAACTTACACTTGTGCGTCCATACTTGTCAAAGTGGATTGCATATCTTATTAGTTCTCCCATCTCGGAAAAGAGTTCCTGCATTTCAAATCTCACCGTGTCAAACCCACTCTAAACGTAGCTATTGCAATGTATAAGTTTGAAAAGACAGATCTCGTGTGGTACCCTTATATCATCATTAGAAACCTGAACGTCCAAATTTGACACAAATAACTTTGACCCGATATCTAACCCTGATGATAATGCTGCAGCCCTAAGGCCACCTTCTGTCAAACTCTTCTGCCATGGTAAAGTATTTGTTCTGTTGAAAGACTAAAGCAAACATTCCCAACATGGAGACCATATTGGGAAAGTGGAGTCAGCATACTTTCAAATGAACAATTCACCGAGGGGGGAAAGAATATCACATGCCATCAAAATTCCATGGCATAAAAAGATTTATCAAGTTACAGAGTTGCACCATAAAATTTGACTCGAGTGTCTCAAGAGGGTCGTATTTTGAAAGCTTTGTCCCCAGAAAGATGCATATTTGAACACAATTAACTAATTTTATTATATTAAAATTAATTTTGAAAAGAGTGCTTACCAAAACAACGTAAGTCTGTTAAATTTAGCTAAAAGCAAATTTTGATAATCTCCGATCAGTGTACCATTTACTCGTACTAAAAAGTTTACTTTAATGAAACATCTCTTTTTTGGAGAGGGAAGTAGTATTAGTTATACTTCCAAAAGAAAATCAGCAGCGGCAAATAAGTGTAGATAAAAACAACAACATCTCAGTTGGAAACCACGAAAGTAAGAAAATAAGTGTAGATAGGGATGGAAAATCATTGACCCACTGTATCAATAAGTGCTAAGCCGCCTAAGCTTTTGCAAAAGGCCATGAAATGGAATGAAACATATAACTCAGTCAAAGAGAACTCCCAAGTGCAGCAATCAGATCTGCCGCAAATGCCCTTCTAAGGTAGTTATGGAAGTGCCTTGCTAATTGCTACGGACTGGTGATTGCTCTTAAAGTTCATCCATCTGGATAGATTTTAAAATTTCAAGCAATGAAGTTCCTCGATATTAAGACACTGTGTAACAAATAGAGATACCTCAATAGTAGCAAAAACCCCTTACTTTTTGAAAACATGCTTATTTGAAGTTTCTATCACGAAAAAGCCAGAGAGATAGTCCTCAAGATTGCCAAACAATTGCACCACACTCTATGTGTTGGTGCTTAGCTAAATAGGGAGTGGTCTTTGACTCAACAGTGGCACAAAAACTCGTGATGGGATTGTTTGAGCAAAAAAGGAGTAAAGGACATTTGAATTACATCCATTTATATTGAGCTTGCCTTGGCAATGATGTGAGATGACGGTCTGGCACCAAGTGCCCCTCCGCTGTGAGGAGCTCCCGCGGTTCTTCTACCTCTAAATGACCCTCCTCCACGCTGTGGCCTGCCTTGTCCTCTACCTCTTGCCATACTCACAGAGACTATCAGGTAAGAGACTCAATCCCGGACAAAAACTAACCAAATCTGGAAAGGATAGAAACCAATTCAAGCAAAAGAAAAAATGACAGTGGATTGTATAACAGTAGCTTCTTCCTGTAAATTTGTAACCAAACCGAACACCGAAACTACATATTTCCCAGCATTGGAAAACAAACAAAACAATTACTATCAGATACATATTTGACACCAAAAACAGCTAAAAAAGAAGCATTCCGGCATGCCAGGAAGCTAAAAAAGCTATACATACCGAGACTTCATGCCAGTAGCACGCTCGGATCACTAAATTAGAAGCGTAATACAGTAATTCATATGGAAAAACACTCGAAGCAAAGCTAAACGCTGATGCATCTACAGGTTTCCTAAAGAACAACAACGAAGAAAAAGAAAACAGAAAGATTATCAGAGCAAATCGCAAGCTACGAGGAAGCGAAGATTACCTGAATTAGTAAACGAAGACGAAACAGTCTGGGGAGTGAACGGAGGATTTGAGGCGAGTCATATACTCCGTGTGAGCGCAATATGGCGCGATTTCAGAACTAGGGCTCTTGAGAAGGTGGAAAAAGAAAGTGGAAGAAAGGGAGCAAGCAGGGGTTCGTTTTCAAAAAGCAACGCTAGATGAAGAAATTACTCTAGAAATTACAGTAAAATTCTGATTTTGAACTTTTTTTTTGTTGGACAAAGATTTTGAACTCTTCCTACTAAAATTTAAAATTATTTCATTAATCATACTCTCCTTCTGTCTCCAATTTGATTACAAATTAGATTACAAATTACGAGTTACGGAGTTAAATTTCCTATTTTTGAAATTATTTTATTTACAAATTAGTATATCAATAAGATTAAAAATTACATATTAAAAAACTATGTCAAAAGTTCTACAAAACAAGAAGTGACAAAAAATATTTTATTTTATCAAATACTTAATGAAATCACGTAAACAAACTAAAGTTATCGAGAGGAGAAAGAAAAAAAATTATAATCTATTTAGGGACAAAGGGAGTATAATTTTTATCTTTTGGGATTTTCAATTCCTATCTCTTTGGTTCAACTTTAATTTATTTAGTTTTCAAAAAAATGATTCCTATTTTGATTTTTATGATAAATAAGGAGTGTATATTTGTGGTTGACTTTCTAATTTTGTCATTAATGTAATGGATAAAAGTAAGATGTGATAGATAGATTATTACTAAAAAATAATGTTGTGATATGTAGGGTAAGAAAAAATATAGGTAAAAGTTTTTTTTAATAGAAATTGAAAGTATTTTTAGGGAAAACAAAAGAATAAAAGAGATAGTGTTTTAATAAACACATGAGTACATTTTTCAAAAAAAGAGGTTAATTTACAATTAGGTTTTGTCAACAACTAAATAATACAAATTACATTTGTTAAAAGGGCCAAAGAGCTACATCCCCCTATGTAGATTGGAAGAATCAATATACTACGGGGTATCTTCTATTTTTAAAATTTATTTCTAAAGTTTTCATGGTTTCAAAATATTATGCTCACATTCCATCTGATTATTTTCTGACAAAGATGGATTATTGGTGTCTACTTTTTAAACCATAGAATCACATATGTTCATTTCTTATTATTCGTTTATTATTTATTTTCTTTCTTTTTTAGTTTTTTATCTCTTTGTTTTCTTTTCTTGGAAAAGTTTTTTAATTTTTTCAATTTTTTTATAATGTTTTAAGAAATTTAAAATCCCTGTGTTTAAAAAAATAAAAATATAACATATACTCTATCTATCTCAAATTAAAAAATTTACCTTTTATTTTTTAGAACGACTTTTTTGGTAAGTTTAAAAAGAAAATCAAAAATAAAAAAATATAGAAAAATTGAAATGAACAAAATTGAAACATACAAAAAGAGTCTCATACAAAAAAAAAATCAAAACACCTAAAAAATCTTTAGAATTAGTTTGTCCAAAGAGAATATTCATTATTACCTTTTGTTTTATTTTGTTTTTTATTTTATTCCTCGTTTTTTGAAGTTAAAAAAAATTTAACTTTTTACTTAAAAAAACAAAAAATAAGATTTTCAATTTGAGACATACAGATACAGCATATCTTAATTTTTTTCAAAAAAAATAATTTGTTTTAAAAATATTATAAAAACAATTTTAAAAACATGAATAATAAAAGAAACACATTTAGGAAAAAAGGAGAAAAAAACAAAAACGAGGAACGTAAGAATATATATATATATATATATATATATATATATATATATATATATATATATATATATATATATATATATATATATATATAACTTGAATTTTAAATATTTATACTTACATTTTGATGGGGTACAGTAAAAAAATATCGATATTATGGTACAATTTTATAAAAGCATTTTGTATTTGATGGCTATAAACCACCGTGAGTATGAAATAATATAAGTTTTGGAGAGAGAGAATGCAAAGTAGGAGTATATTGATTTCAAAATTCAGGTCCATTACAATGAGGGGTGACACCCCTTTTATAGGGGGTAAAATAAGCTAAGTCAAAGCTCTCTAATCGATGTCCGTCGTCTAGCGGACGTCACTTGTCCTTACGTCTTGTCCCTTTCATCTTATCGCTTTCACCAAGTCTTCGTTGAACGTCGCTTTCCGCACGTCGTTGTCGCGGGGTTCGGACTCGGCTTGGATGGCCGAGCCGAGCAGGACGGACGAGCGGAGCGCAGAGCCGGGCAGGAAGGACGAGCGGAGCTCTGGGCCGGGCAGGAACGTCCAAGCCCGACACTTAGGAAATTTATGCTGATGTCAGCCCTAGGCTGGTGTGGCCCCATCAGTATCGATGTAAAAATTTAAATTTTTGAGTTAGATGTAGTAGTGAAGTACTGTTAATTAGGGAGTAAAGAGGTTAGGAAAAAGGGCAGTTGGAACTCGGTGAATCAGTCCGGCGGAGACTAGCGCGCGCCTCCTCTTTCCATGCGTTCAGACGCCCTGCGCCGCCTCATCACCTCACAGAAGAGGAGTCGGGTCGGTTTATAATTCACCGGACATGATGAGAACCCGAAGCAACTCCAAGCGTCGCAAACAATCCCCTGGTACGAATGGTACGATTCACTCACGCAAACACACACTGAGAATTCTTATCGCCCTTGAAAAACTGGCCATGTTTCTGCATTTTTTTTTATTTTGAAAAAGAAAATCCATTTTCTTTCTAGCTAGAAGTAATGTGCGTTGGTTATGCAATTAGGGCTTAGGGATTCCTTCATAGTTGTTACATGAAGCTACACCTATATTTCACTTGATGATTACCATATTTAAGTTCTTATATTCGCTGTTTTCATGTTGAACAAAGTATGGAATGTGTTGTTTGAACTAAAGATGCAAACTTGGAACTCTTGGCAATGTGTTTGAGTAATATTGTTAGTTGATTTGGCCGGTATTGATGTGTTCAGTGTTCCATTTTGTTCCCTTCCTTTTGTGGCAGCCGAAGGAGTGGTGGGTAGCAGCTCTCATATTGATTCAGAACGACAAAGCGGGCTTTCACTTGAAGAGAATGGTTTGTTTTGCTGTTCCCCCTTTTTCTTTGTGTTTTTTAAAAAAAACATTTTTTCTCTAATTCTTTCAAATTTAGTATTGTTATCAAGACTCAAGCTCGTATGTTTGATGCTTCCAGAGACTCTTGAAAACATATCACGAGATTCAGTGGGGAAGCTTATCAAGAAAGCAAAGTCACGTGGAGGTTCTCGATTCTCAAATGCTGATGATACTTACCTGCGTCGATGTGATTCTACAGGAAAGGTAGGTATGTTTATATGCAACCTATATGTGGAGACGTTTGCCTAGCAGGGTGTGTATTCTATCATCATGGAATGTCCTATTTTCCCCCTCAATTATGCATAATAATTTGATTCTTAGAACTCGAGTGAATCACCATGTAAGGAGAAACAAACGACAAGAACTGCATTTGATGCTACTTCTGATGGAATGAGCATAGGGCAAAACACTCCACAAAAAATGGAAGTTGGAGGAAGAAATACTCATCATTTGAATCCTGAGATTGAAGATGATGATGATCTGGATTGGGAAGATGGGTCAATTCCTAATTTAAATTCAGAAACTAACGGAGTAAGGGTTGAGTTTGAAGTCCCTGAAGATGCTTCCAAGCGTCGCAAGACTGCGCGTCGTGCCACTGCTGAAGAAAAGGTTGATTGTATTTCAAATTAAAATACTATTTTCTCTTAACACCCAGTCACTCACTTGGTGTCGTTCGAGTATTTGTAACTTTAATATGGTCAATGTCAGGATTTGGCTGAGCTCATACATAAGGTTCATTTGCTTTGTTTGCTTGGGAGGGGGAGGTTGATTGATTGTGCTTGCAATGATCCTCTCATTCAGGTTTTTAGCTTTACTGCTTGCAATCTGCATTATCAGAGTTTGACCTTTCTTTATGCCATTGCATAGTATTTACCTTTCTGAGTAAACCATTTGGTTAATGGCCTAATGGTAAAAAAAGTCCTGTACATTATCATTGTTACGGTTTCGATAGAATCTTCAAAAAGAAAATCTATCCACAATCCTGTAAACACAGTGAAGTGTTATTAGCCAAAATTGTGTATTAATTGACAATTTATAAAGAATTGGCTAAAATTGCGACATACCATACATGAATGAATTGTTTTATGATTAGGCTTTTGATTAAACTATTTGTGGAATTTTCGTATGCTTTTACAATGACTCTAAGATTTCCTATGGCTGCATAAAGTTTTGATGTATTCTTTTGCTCTTACGAAACTATCTTTAGTTTTTGTTCTTAAGCTACAAGCAGGTGATCCAATTACTACACACTCTAAAGGGTTATATTATGGCAGGCTTCTTTACTGTCACTTCTCCCCACTCACGTGTTGAAGATACCAGATTCAACGAACCATGCTGCAAAGTCTCTATTCTCTATCGTTAATTGGGTATGCATTTTAATGTTTTATTTCTCTAATCTTTTAAAAACAGAAATAAAAAAAATCGTATTTTTATTCCAATAAATGCAGTTCCACAAACATTTCCGCGTTAGAAGTTCAAGTGCCACTAAGGAATCAGTACATTTAGCCATGAGATCTACTCTTGCATCTCAGGAAGGGAGCCCTGAAGTGGTATACATTTTTAACATGTAAAGCACGAGTATTTGGATGGATTTTTGGGTTAAGTATTCTCGATGTTAGAAGTGCAACCTTAAGAAGCTAGTGTTTATATGATCCAAAGTTACTTGTGATTATTGGTAGTACAATTTATTATCCTGGATATTTGCCAAAAAATATCTGTTGTGCATGATTTGTTCAATACTTAAAATTAATATTTAATTAGATTTTTTAGGTGAAAATATATTCAGACACAAGCAAACATTCTATTGTTTCGATTGCGGCATTTTACATGTGTGTGTGTGTGTATATATATATATATATTCAGAACGAATAATTGATTTATGGATATGCTTTGTTTTCCATTACAAATTTACAATGCGTGGTTCTTCAGAATCCAAGTAATTTGAGGGTATTATTGTGTTAATTACTTTTTCATTGATGAACTTTAGCACTTTACTCACTGGTTGTCAATGACTTAGAGCATAAGTTGTTTCCATAACGGGTTGAAAAGAGATCGATGCAACGGATGTACTTGTTGGCGGGAAGATCTCACTGAAATGTATCTTTTTGCAGGTTACTGCTTTGTTTGTGGCACTGATCAGGGCTCTAAATATTACAGCTAGGTACATTTGATTATAACTCCCTCCATACGGAATTAGTTGTCCACTTTCTTGTTTTAGTTTGTCCATAATTAGCTTTCCACTTTCCATATTCAATCAAAAAATTATGATGAATTGTCTAAAAAATATCCTAGAGATGAGCCATGAGTATTGTTGACATGAATGAGTGGAAAACTCATTTGAAGGCTTATTTCATATTTTAAACTCGTTCATTGGAAATGGAAAGTTAAATGCATGTCCATTATATGAATTGGTCTATCTTTATGGAACAAATCGAATTGAATACAAGCCCATCTTTGTAGGATGGGGCGTATCAAGTATAAACTTGGTAGTATTTTTGTACAACAACAACAAGAAGAAACCCAGTAAGAGCCCACAATAAGTAGGGTTTGGGGGAGGGGGGTGTGTTCGTTGACCTTACCCTTACTCGGAAGTAGAGATGTTGTTTGACCTGTATCCAGGAGACCTCAGGGTAGTGCTTTTGTACATGAGTAAATAAAAAGATAAATTGTTCACTTACAAGTTATAAATCCAATACGTATGTTCATAGGTTTGTATGCATGTTGGACGTGGCCCACCTGAAGCCTAGCATGGATGAACCTGATTTATCTAGAAGGACAGATAATGATATCTTTAAAGCCTCAACATTGATGGTTGCTGGATCAAGTCATGCTCCTGAATCTCCTTCAAGACATCTGGCATCTACTGACAATGGTAGTGCTTGCGGAACTTCGTCAAGGGTATGTCTAGATTATGGAAAATACTTGGGAAAGGAAAAACTAACAATATGGAAAACTATTCTCTTATGTTTGATTTTACCATGGAAAATTTAAAGGAAAACAAAATATGATGAATCTTTAAAAATTCTACACATTTATATTCCTTCCTCGTTATTTAATACGAGTAATCATTAGTAAAAAATAGGTATCTATAATCTATACGTATCTACAACAACAAAACCAAACTCCATAAAATCCACAAAAAGTAGGGTCTGAGGAGGGTGGGTGTGTCCACACAGATCTTACCCCTACTCGGAAGTATCAATACATACCAAAACTAAATAAATTGCTTTTTAGCCTCTCTTACATGACATTCTTCTTCCTATTTTTCCTAGTAGTTCCCAAGTTCCAAGCAGACCCCAACTGATGGAAACAAACCTAAGGGTAGGAAGCCATTGGGGAAAACATCTAAATCCAGTGATTCATCTCTTACCGATACTTCGAAGCATAGAATGTTGGACAAGTCAGAGTTGGAGGTTCAGAATGATAGCAGTGAAGCATGTCCGACACATAGGGGAAAATCAAAGAGAAAAGGCGATCTTGAATTTGAGTTACAGTTGGAAATGGCGCTTTCTGCAACAGCAGTTGAAAGGTCTAAGGAAACTTCTGTCCCAAATATGGTAGATGCACAAAACACTTCATCATCAAATCTTTCACCTCACAAAACAATGAAGAAAATCATAGCAGAAGGTTCACATGGAATTTCTACTGCAATTGGATCGAAAAAGGTGGGAGCCCCGTTGTACTGGGCAGAAGTCTATTGCAGCAGTGAGAACTTGACCGGAAAATGGGTTCATGTAGATCCTGTGAATGCAATTATTGATGGTGAGCAAAATGTTGAAGCTTCTGCTGCTGCATGTAAAGTTCCTTTAAGATACGTTGTTGCTTTTGTGGGAAATGGAGCTAAAGATGTGACCCGCAGGTTCCAAAACCTTTGCTGCTTTGAGCTTCTTCTTTTTCATTTTGTTACTATAAATACTGAGGGTCTCTTAGAAGCTGCCTCTCTACTTCATAGTAGGGTAAGGTCTTCGTACACACACCCTCCCCCAAATCATACTTTTGTAGGACTATGAAATGGATTACGCACACACACACATTTCAAAATTCAATAAATAAATTCAGAGAATTATTCTCAACATTTTATAATTCTGGAAATTTATTTCGTAAATATATCATTTTATATTTCAAAAACCGGAAATTAATTTCAAAACTTAAATTCTGAAAATTTAAAAATATTTCAAAAATCATACTCCCCCTGTGGTCCACTTTTGGTTTGGCATGGAGTTTAAGAAAAGTGAAATCACGTGGTTGAAAGCGATGTAGAGAAGAGAAAAAATACGAGCCACAAAACATTTCCAAAAGTGGAAAGAAGACTATTTTTTGGGATGTCCCAAAAAAGAAATGAGGACTATTAATTCGGGACAGGGAGTATTATTTGAATGTATGTGTATACCAAAACTTTTATCTTAGTGAAAAACTTATTATTTTTTAAATTCCTCTCATTTGATGAACCCATGGTAGATGTTGATTTATATCTCAATTCTAGTAATTTGGTCAAAGTATATCATTAAACATTCTGGAAATCTTGAATTTTATGTTTGAACTATTTTTAGACATTTATGTGTTGGTTAACTTGTTTGAGATTTTCAAAAACTGCATCAAGCATAACGAGAATTAGCTTCTTTTGTTCAATTAAGACTTTTTTTTGTGACAAGATCACTTTTCAAATTTGACTCTTTTTGTGATACTAAACATCTCTCTCTCTCTCTCTCTCTACTTTCTAGATATTTCTTATTGGAAGAAATGTTTGTGTTGGGGTAAGGTCTGCGTGCACACACCCTCCCCGGATCTTACGTTTTGTGGGTGTTACTGAGTTTGTTGTTTTCTTGTAGATATTGCACGAAATGGTACACAATAGTTTCCAAAAGAGTCAACTCTCTGTGGTGGGATGCAGTATTGGAACCGTTGAAGAAGTTGGAGGCAGGAGGAGCAAGTGGAAATGAGACTATAGAGGCAGTGAAAGGAGTCTGTCATTCAGAGGCATTCAAAGAATGTAGTAATGAGAGGAGATCCTCGCAGTCAGCTTCAGTGGCTTCCTCTGTTGTCGGTGCGTCAAGGAGTGATCTAGAAGATATAGAGTTAGAAACTAAGGCATTAACTGAACCACTCCCTACCAATCAGCAGGTACTGTAAAAGGATGCAAGGGAGTGTTCTTCCAATTTTGATTTTCTTTATCTTGATTAGTGAGTGTGTGTGTGGGATCCTAACAATACTATGTGTCCCTTTTCGTATGCAGGCTTACAGGACCCATCATATATATGCTATTGAAAAATGGCTTAACAAGTATCAAATGCTTCACCCGAAGGGACCCGTCTTGGGTTTTTGTTCAGGTCATCCTGTATACCCCCGAACTTGTGTCCAAACGCTCCATACAAAGCAAAGGTGGTTGCGGGAGGGTTTGCAAGTGAAAGCTAATGAACTCCCAGCTAAGGTCTTACCATGTCATGAATTTTTTTCTTCCATTTTCCCTCCCGGAGCAAATTCTTACCCCTCATTCAACTTTTATATTGATGCTTTTTAAGGTTCTAAAGCATTCTCAAAAGCAGAGGAAAGCAGTAGTTGTGGATGATGATGAGAGTGGTGAAGGTGATTCAGGTCGAACTACTGCACTTTATGGACAATGGCAAACGGAACCATTGTATCTTCCTCCTGCAGTCAATGGCATTGTCCCGAAGGTAATTTTTTTTTCCAACCAGTAAAAAGTTTTTCTTTATTTATCACAAATACTTGCATTGATTTTTTAGTTATCATTGTGTTCTCTTAATGGAACTAAAGGTATGTCTGGATCATGAAAACTGCTTGGAATGGAAAAAATGGCAATAAAGGTTATCTTTCTATGTATGCCTTTGCATGGGAAATGCAAAGAAAACAGAATATGAATTTTTTTTCTTATCAATTTTTTACACATATTGATTTCCCAGTCCAATGAAAGCAGCCTCTTTATATTCTAGAGGGGTAAGGTTATGTACATCGTGAGCCCTTTGACCCTAATGAAGTTGAGATTATATCATTTATATAGGGTTAGTTTTTAGTGTTGTTGTTTATACTACTCCGTATAGAATAACTCCATGGCTCTTTTGAGACTGGTTTGGGTGCATAATATGATACTGGGGCTCTATGATGCTCCATTGAGATCCGAAGTGGGTCCTAGCCCCACAACCCCCCAGTCGGCACAGTCGCTCCCCGAACAACGCCAAATTTTACTGTAGATTCCGGCATTTTCCCGGGGTTGGGCAGGGGATTAGGGAGGGTAGGACTCACTTCACGCTTCAATGGAGCACCCTAGATCCTTCAAATGGCTCTGATGCCATAATATGACATACATGCTTGGTGTCGAAAGATCTTTGCTGTAGAAATAAATAGTCCGCAAGTAAAATTAGTGTGATAAAATATCTGGAAAATGACTCTTGTTTCTATTCCTTTGAAGTATCCTCAATTTTATTTTCATGTAGTTGTCCATCAACCAAATGGCCCCTTAAAGGCTTGCTGGAAAATCTTGTTATTGATTCACCTTCTTTCTTCTTCTTCTTCTTCATGGCCATTGACTTCAGAACGAACGAGGTCAAGTTGATGTGTGGTCAGAAAAGTGCCTGCCTCCAGGAACTGTGCATTTGCCGTTCCCAAGAATCTCTCTGGTGGCAAAAAGACTAGAAATAGATTATGCACCTGCCATGGTTGGCTTTGACTTCCGCAACGGTCGTTCTGTCCCTCTGTTTGAGGGGATTGTGGTGTGTGCTGAGTTCAAAGATGCAATTTTAGAGGTAATCAAGTGGAAATTTCGTTTTAAAGAGTTTTAAAGTTTTCCTCTCCAGTAGCTTATACTTCCTCTGTCCTCTGCTTTTTTAGAAGGTTGGATGATATTCATCTCGCTTTCAAAAAACGTGTCATTGAGTCAAGTTTTAAGTCTTATTATTTTCATTATAATATTCCCTCCATCCCTTTCTAATTGTCACGTTTACTGTTCAGAACGTGAAACTATATCATCTCTTTTTACATATTTTCATCGATCATTTGATAAAGTAATGCAGTTATGTCATTTCTTATTTTGTACTCCGTATAACTTTTGGTTACTTTTTAAATACTTCATCCGTTTGAAAAAATAATTTTCTGTTCACTATTCACTGGATTAATCTTTGTCAACTTTCTTTGCATATTTTTATTATTCATTTGATAAAATAATGCCCTAGTATAGTCTTGTCACTTCTTATTTTGTACTCCAGCAAGCCTTTAAGGGGCCATTTGGTTGGACGTTTTTCAAAAGTTCAATTTTGTCAAAAGGAGTAGAACTTTTGACGTCGTTTTTGAATATACTCTGTATACATTTTGTTTTTTTAATTCTACCCTAATTTTCATATAAACTGAATTGAAGATAATTTCAGTCAAGCATTGTATGTAACCCATAATACAATCTCCGTGTTTTTCACCCACACTACACATATCACTGATATCAGATTATCAGTGCTTATCGTCGTCTCCTATGATTCGGTTTGTTTTTTTCACCAAAACCACAAATTGATCACTTTCGCATGGTTGCATTTGTTTGTGTTAGGCACATGGAGAAGAGGAAGAGAGAAGAAAAGCAGAGGAGAGACGAAGAAGAGAAGCGCAAGCGCTTTCAAAGTGGTATCAACTCCTCTCATCCATAGTAACACGACAAAGGTTAAACAATGCCTACGCAAGTGGGGGCCCATCCGGCGCTCAAAACCCCAGCGAAAGTTCAACAATGAGTATGAAGACTACGAGCGTTCGTCCACATGAAAGGAAACAAGAGAAGATGGAGAAGAAGCTGCCATTGTTAGCCTCAAAAGAAGAAGAAGACCAGCACGAACATGAACATGTGTTCTTCCTAGAGGATGATGATGATGATGATGGAACTCGAATGAAGCGTTGTCGTTGCGGGTTCTCAATTCAATTTGAAGAGTTGTAGAGCAAAATGAAAAGAATAATGCTAAAAACCCACTGCGGGTGCCCCCATTGATGACAATCACAGATGAATTTTATACATATACAGACAATAATCGTCTGTGTCCACAGATGATGATTAATGTCTATGTGTGTATAAATGGGGGCAACCATGGTGGATTCCTAACATGGTCCAAATGAAAATTCTGAGTAGAGGTTAGTCTTTATGTCTAAGGTTAGTCACACCACGGATGACACTACCAGTGTCATAATGACTGTGTTAACGTCTCACTCTTGGTGTCATAATCAAGGTAACATTATCATCATGTATATGGCCTCTCCTAGTTTTTTTGGGTACATTGTAAGCTTAAAATGGGTTTACATCACACATGTCACTTGCTTACTACACTCACTATTTGACTTGCCCCATATACTCTGTATTTCTTGATCCTGAATGTTTAGGGCATGTAGAAAGGAAAAAGTCTTTTACCCTTTACTCTCCCTGTCTCAAATCATACTTTCATCAGAAATACAATGATGAAGTATGTATGTTCTTGCCCAAAAAGGAACCAAGTATGTAAAATAAAACAAATGCCCTATTGTAGAAAAAAAAAACTGCAAGGCAAGCAATCCTATTGTGGGTATAGATGGAGAAACTGAAAATATTCTATTCATAACAGCTCTATTGTTATGAATATAAATTTTTTCAGTTTTTCATCCATGCCCTAAATGAGAGAATTTTTACCTTGTCAATATTAAATTTGTTGGCGAAAGTCTCTTTGTGGCGGTCATTTATAAAGAGCAAGGCCGATTGTGAGGAAGAACGATGTGGGAAAAGGGAAGGAAACAAAGCTTATTCTTAATTGCCTGAGTAGAACATTGACTTTTACAACCTTTATTGTTCATCTTGACCCTCCATCTTCATCTAATTAAATCTATCCCCCGACTAAATTTGATTTTTATCCGTTTAAAATTAGCACGCGGATTTATATATATTTGTAACGGAAAGAGATGGTTCCGCATAGCATATATTATCATTCATAAGAGGCGGACTCACGTTGAACTCTACAGAGTCTCGGGACTTCACGAGTCTCCGCGTAGGATCTTATATGTATTCAACAGAATTTTAATTTTTTATTGGTTGGATGTGGTGTAACTAAATTATTACTCCATATTTTCTTATATAATAAAATGCACAATTTTCTTCACAAAATTTAAGCATAAATAATACTCGTATTCACTTTTTTATAAAAATCCATAAAAATTAGTACTGTATGCTTATCAATTGAATTTTAATTTTTCTTTTTAATGAGATGTAATAGAATTAAATTATTCTTTCTTATATGCACTCTTAACTTCAGAAAATTCAATCATAAATAATAGGGAGTATTTATACACTTGGTTTGAACTCTATTCATAAATTGATCATAAATTTTATTGTAGAATAATACAAAAATAATTATATTAGACGTGTCTTGCGAAAAAAACTTATCTTAAATTATATTACTCCTTATCTTAAAAAAGTGTATAAGAGAGATTTATGATTTTGAAGAATGAATTTGAGAGCATATTTTGAATGTTCATTTTATTTAGAGTATGAACTATGAATACTGATAAATGTAATCACAACTAAAGAGACGGGATCTCATGACTCTCAATCATCAAGCCTCTAGGAAAGCACCATTATCATTACGTGTCATAGTCAAAGTAGCATTATCATTATGTACTCCCTCCGATCCAGAATGATTTACCTCGTTACTATTATAGTCACTCGATAACTTTAGTTTGTTTGCATGTTTTTATTAATCATTTGATAAAATAAACAATTATTACCTCTTGTTTTGTAGAATTTTTAATGTAATTTTTAAATGTGTAACTTTTATTTTTTATTTCTATATCAATTTATAATTAAAACCATTTTTAAAATTATGAAATTTTACATGTAAGCTTTGTATATGTAAAATAGGTAAATCATTTGTATATGGCTTCTCTTAGGTTTTTCTACATTGTAAGCTTAAATGGAGTTCTATCACCACATGTGTCACTTGCTATTTGTCGCTCATTCTGTCCCAAATTAATTTTCCAATCACTATTACAATTTCTCGATAACTTATACTTATGTGTATGCTTTCATTAATCTTTTAATAAAATAAAATATTTTTGTTACTCCTTGTTGTGTGGAACCTTTTGATGTAGTTTTGAATAATAAATTTGTATTTTTAATTACATAACAATTTATAGATATAATAAATTTTAAAAAGAAAAAAATTGTTGCACGTTTTTTTCAAATGAAAAGAATAAATTAAGGAGGGGTATTTCTTTATCAAAATGTTTGGGGGCAAGTATAAAGAAAGTCATGTAAAGTTTTAGGCAAGGTAAGCAAAAAGGCTAATACCCAGACTATATTCTTATTGTTTACCCCTCCCTCCCAAAATAGTTTGCACAATTTATTTTTTATATCAACTTGTGTCACTATTTGACCATATATGTGAAAAAAGTATATCTAATTATAGTATAACTTAATTGGGTTCATTAAGGCGCCGTTTCATCCTTTCTTTCGTTGTTTCATCTATTTGTAATGTTGTTAAAAAGACTACTTAACGGTGACATTTAGTTTTGACGTTTTAAAATTTATTCAAAAGCTAAACATAGCATGTTAGACGAAAAAGCTAACATTGTTGACATAAATAATCGACAAACTCGTTTGAAAGATTTGTAAAACTCGTTTCTACAAAAAAAAATGATTTTTTAAAAAAGGCAGCAACTAAATCCGGACAGGAGTGAGTATCAAACAATCATCATAGTATCCAAAATGTGAAAATTGGAAAAGAGAGAAAAGGCCACACATCAATGCACAATGAAAACTAACTGGCGAGTTTGAAAGCGTCGATGAAGAGACCGTACGTAAACCCCATCTTAAAATTGTTCAAAAGGGCAACGGGAAAAGTGAGCTTAGGCTGAGTATAATAGAACCTGGTCACATACTCGGTGATCAAAACACAAACCACAGCAGCAACCACGTCGTTGACCCCTAAAGCTCCAAATGAGAGTGAGATCGTCTGGGCCACGTAAAACCCTCCCAGCAAAGCTATGCCCCCAAAAAGTGCCCTTCGAGAAGGACTCCTAAAGTAATTCCTAGAAACACCTGGCAGAACACGAATGATGTCAACTAACCGTCTAGGCCCTTGGTTCTCTTGGACAGCCCAAACCAATAGTCTGGATTTTGGTCTTGGCACGGGTGCCCTTAATCTTCTTCCTTGACCAGTTCTTGTGAATGGAACTGAGCAATACTTGTATGTGTTGAAGAAGATAGGCGAAGTCACACTCAAAGAATAAGCAAAAGAAGTCATTTTCTTTTTCTATGCCCCCTCGAATAGCCTGGTTTTTTTGTCCCTGCATTGACATAGTCTAGTTAGTAGTGTGTCATGCACAAACATTCTTAAACAGAATCACTTGAAAACAATGTTGTCGGATCATGGCAAGGAATCCCATGTCCCAAATATGATATCTCACACTCGTGTGCCAGCCTTCAGATATTGTTACACAGCACAAAAATGTGGTCCCACTTCATTGGTGTGTGATGTGGCAGCATCTAGAGAGTGGGACATGAGGGTGGTATAGCTTTTTTGGGACATGGGATTTGTTCTCGGGAAACATTCATTCCACGAACACACAAAGAAGAGTGTGGGAAGCAAATTAAGGTTACTGAATAACAATCTAAATACGAGTTTCACTATTGTCGTTTCCTCATATGAGAGACAAAAAACACATAACTAAATGTCTAAATTGTAATTGGCTTATGATCATTACAGGCAAAAAAGAAGCTAGTAATGTCATCAAAATCTAATCTTTCGGGGAATTTCATTCCGGGATTTCTGGCTAAAACAGATCTTAATAGATTTTTTTTTGTGATTGGCTAGCAGAGTAGAACCTTTGATTCAATTCTTACTCTTAAATAAATAAGTCCATGAAAATGCAGATAATATCAGAAACATGACAGAGAAATGCACTCACATTTGTAGTCAATAAAAAAAATTTGTTTTACTAATGCTCTTTCTCTTCAGTCTTCAACAACAAAGAAGTCTTCGATTTCAACAATCTGTCCACCCTTAAATACCAATGAATCTATGAACCACACGCACAACTATATTTGGTGTTCATAGCAATGTTATAATCAATCTGCCAATTCTTTTTAAACATTTGAATAAAGCGTACCCATTCTCAACAAAAGGTTAAAAAAAAACACATGGAGAAGCATAAAACATACCCAATAGATGAAATTTTCTACACATTCTTCACTAACCCAGAGTTTAGTAATACTCAAGAACGATTCTTTTATTTCTTTTCTAGTCTTTATCAGGATTTCAAAGATATTTGGGGAAAATATGAAAAAGTTGGAAATGTGAAACGAATATGAACCAAAAGATTTAAGTGGGTTTCGATATTTTCATACTTAACACCGTACTGATGTGGAAGCGATTGATGAAAAAACGCAAACCTGTTCGCATAGAAGCCGATGGAGGTGAGATCGTCCTGCGGTTTTGAACCGCCAACCAGTGGGCTTTTGGATCCTCTGTCCTCTCACCTGACCCAATAGTGGGTTTATACTTGTTAAAAGAATTACAATATTTTTCACAATGCAAAAAATTTTTTATTTGTACTTTTTGATTGTTTATTTAATAAGATAAAATATTTTTATCAATTTGATTTTTGTAGAACTGTTAACGTAATTTTAAATATGTAAGTTTTATTTCTTTAATTTCTATAGTAATCTTTAAACAAAATGAATTTTAAATAATTGAAAATCTAATTCGTCTTACGTAAAGTGTAAAACATTTCGAGAAAAAGAAAGTATTAATTGATTTAGGGGTGGGGTGAGTTATGTGTCAAAATATGGGTGGTGGGACAGGGACAAGGGGAGGGGACAGAAGATCCAAAATCTATCAATGACGAGTAGTGACTGCTGTCTCGTGATTATTCTTTTTTATACTACTTTTTCGTCAAGTATTTATATTTATAAGAGTTGTGATATCCTGGTCATAAGTTCCAAACATGTAATATGGACCTTCTCACTTACTCTCTTCGTCCCATAAAATATTTCATGTTTTGATTTTTAAGAGATTTAAGATGATTGTATTTTAGTGTTGACTTTTCGAAAATGTCTTTGGATGTGATAGGTAAAAGTAGATGTCTGAATAGATTAGTATTGAAAAAATGTAATGTGATAGGTAGGTTAAGAATTAGTAGAGGTAAAAGTAACTTTTTAATAGAAATGAGAAATTTTTCTTGGGACGGATGGAAAAAGAATGAAGAAATATTTTGTGAGACAGAGGGAGTATATTTTTTTATGGACTCGTAGTTGGATATATGACACACAACAATGTCAATGCTTCTTTGCGATTTTTTCAAAAATAAGAAATTGAAAGAAGAAAGAAGAAAAACCCAAAGAATTAAACTACTTGTACACCAAAAGGTGTACCCTAAATTACACACGACATATGTGCACCTTCATTTTGTTCTTGTGTGATTTTTTACACTGACATAAAATATTAATGCAAAATTTTTTGATCGCACTAGTATTTCACATCCGTATGAACCATCAGAAATTTGGTGCATAACTTTGGTGTACAATTTGGGATACAGTCTTGGGTTTTGTTTGGTACACGAAATTTAAACTGTGAAATTGGGAACAACAATTACAATTCTTCTATTTGGTAGCACAAAAATATGTGGGTTTGAAATTGGTAGTAAAAAATGAATAGGGATCAAAGAATTCAATTTCATTCAAATCAATTCTATAGAATTTAAACTCTCAATTTTATTCCAATTCGGTCAATTTCGTCTACAATGGTTGGTTGAAAACCAGCATGCTACATGTACCCCAAAATGTGTACCCATTTGTACACCAAATGTATGTACCAACATTTTGATGGTTCACACCGACATAAAATGTTGGTGCGTTAATAAAAATTTACACTGACATAAAGTGTTGGTGCATTTAATAAAAATTAGCATTACACCAACATAAAATGTTGGTGCATCCCTACGGTGTACAAAATGGGGTACAATTAGAGATGTAAACAAATCAAATATTTTAAATTCGATTCGCGATTTGTATTCGAATATGATGATTCGAATTCGCGTTATTCGTATACAAACTCAAATTCAAATATTATTTTTGATTCGAATATTAATCAAATACAAATACAAATAGAGATATATTCGATGATATTCAAATTTCGGATATATATATATATATACAGACTATATTTTCAACCTCAAAATACAAGAAAGTAATCTTAGTTGCGTGCAGTCTGACATTTCATTCATTATTCATTGTCCATAGGTCCCTATCTCCCAGGGACCGCATGGACCGCACGGCGGAGGCCGGAGGGGCATGAGAGCTGCTGGCAATCGGAGAGCCACAAAGCCACGCTGTCGCTTCAAATCAGTTCGATTCCTCTTCTTCTTCTCCACGATCCATTCCTCGCCTTTCTTCCCCGCTTCAGCGCAAACAGGTAAATGAATTCTTCCCTTCTCGTCCACTGTTCTATTCGGTTTCTCTTTTCTATGAGATTTGTTGATTAATTCGGCTTTGTTAGAACTTCATCGCCACTATATATGTTTGGGACAGCTAAATTGTCGATCTTAGCTTCTAGAGCATCAATAATTTACATTAAACCCTTGTAATTTCACAGTTATCTGATCAGCAAACCAAACCCAAACATGTCTGGTATATCTAACAATTTGAGTAGAGAGACTGTTTCTGAGAAGAGCCCAACATCTGATCAGCAATTGTATGTTAGGTTATTGCAGCATTTGTCATTTTCAGATCAGTTCAATCTCTTTATACATGTAAAATTCACTGCAAACCTGCAAGCTTAATGGATTCCTTGCATTTAATCGCTTTTGTGGAGTCATTTACATTGAAGTTATTAGTTCCAATCACTAAAACAGAAGACTCATATCAATTTGGCCATATTTGGGGTGAGCGGTGTTAAAATTGAACTTATAAGTTACCCTAAATGCCTTACTCCGTGAAATGGATCAAACCCAAAGCTACCAAATAAAAAACCTCCGCATCTTTTTCTTTTCCCTACCATTTTCGGGGTTCCAGATATAGCCTTAGTACGGCTACTTTCTTTCTATTTGTTTGAAAAGATAAATCACACTTTAACTAGATGTTCTTTTGGTTTAGGTTCCCTGACTCCACATTTTCTTGAAAATCTTTGCTCCTCGGCCTGATCCTCTTCAGCTTGTATCTTCTTCGAGCAAGATCTATACACCATGGCAAAAACTAATGGAATTATCTATTCTTCTTCCATAATACCTCAGCGTCTCAAAATATATGCCAAAACCCAAGCTAATGGGCATAACAAACAAAGCTTCTGGCGAGCTTATAGAAAACAAAATGCTGCTACCCAAGGATCTTCTCTATTGTGCCATTCTACTGAAACTCGCCATGCTGAAACGAAAGAATGTGTCAGAGAGTATCATGATTGTTCAGACACATCCAGGTATGAGCTTCTCAATACTCAATAATGAATCATCAAGATTGAACTTCTTCTACATATACAAGGAATTATACTGTTGGGTATGTTTGGGAGAAGATTATGGAGGCATTTGGAGGGAAGGGTTATTTTTCATTTCAAGAAAGCAGTGCTGGTAATATTTGCAAACAAAAGATATACGGAGTAAAATGAAAAGTTAATATAGTTTCAATGTCATAGTCATTTAAAGTATTTATTAGCATAAATCACGTATCATTCAACATTCAACAACAACCAAGCCTAGTCCCAATCCCAAGCAATAACTTGGGGTCAGCTACATCCTACATGAACAACGACAACATTACCCTAGTGCTTCAAAGGCTCCTGCCCATTAAGGGGTAGGGGGTAGGATGTACGCAACCTGGCCTCAATGTTTAAAACATGGAGCACCGGATCAGTTGTTTCTAGATGACACATGATGAGCTTCCAAAGCTGCATTGACTAACTGCTACTTCTCTGATAAAAGAAGCGCAACTGGTTTAAAAAGCCATTTTGCTTTAATCCATCATGCCCCAAAGCCAAAAAAAGTGAATTTTTGGCTTCATCATAGATGACAGAAAAGGGTCGGCTACATGAACCAAGAGGAATAATTTTAAAATTAAAATAATCCCTTCCCCCTCAAAAGTCAAAATCCTTGAAAAATATAATCTAAAAACATATCCATAGAGTAATAGATCAAAGACCAAAAATTACAAAAAACAGCATTATGGATTGCTGTAAAGGGGTTCGGTGTTGTATAAAAAGTTGTCTGTGATAAATAATTTAACCAATAATTTGAAAATTGTTATCATAATTCTTTACCATCATAGTTTACCGATTTGTTAAAGAAAAATATAGTAACTTTCCTTTCTGACAAAATTCTAGGCTTTTCACCTTTAGGTTTTCAGGACTTTGATGGTTCCTTGTGCTATTTTATTGTCTAATACGGAGTAGTAAATTTTTTGTTCTTACCTCTTTGAATTGAAGTCTAGTCTCACAGAGATTGTTTTCAAAAACTGAATCAGTATGCAACGAGAGGAGAAACATCTAGCCCTGCTTGGAAAACATAGTACTGCAAGTCAGGGATTAGCTGAAGCTTGCAAGTTTGTTTACAATGATGCAAAATATGTGAATGAAAGGGCTAAAAATGACATCATATTGCTTTATCGGTAATTCATGTGCCATATATTATCTTGTAATAGTTGTATTATACAGAAGAGTTAGTATTTTGTTGTTTGCATTTCTCATTTAACAGTGGCATAATGACGTTGGATGCTCGTGCCCGCCAAGACATTGCTTTTCTTGGTTCTGAATTTCTTAAGGTTGATGGTAGGAATCTTTTTCTTCAAGATCTCTCCAGCTTTCACATTACTTGTCTGTCCCAAAAAGAGTCATGTTTGGTCAATGTATAACTTCTGTTTGGTCAATGCAAAAATTTTAAATTTTGGTGCACAAGCTTAGAGAGAGAGAGAGAGCGTGTGCGTGTGTGGGTGTATGTGTGTGTGCGCGTGTTTACCTAAATGTATCACATTGAACTAGTTTGTTACTTTATTTTGGCAAATTATATGAAAAATTAGCTACATTTTATGAAAATGGACTATTTTTTGGGGATATGTTCTACTGTTTTTTGGCAACGGAAAGAGTATAATTTAGTCATTTTCTACTTTTTTTTCATGGGTAGCCCGAGCTAGAGAAGACACTGAAAAAATTGACCATGATGTCAAGAAGAAAGCTGAAAGGCTTCATCATGTTGCCACAGTATGATTCTTTTATTCCTTCAAGCTATTCCTGGGTCTAGAGTCTAGACAAAAATGCATGATAGCTATTTCTCATCAGATTCTCAAGAACAAAGCTGAATCAAGACTGAAAAGTGCTGCAAATAGGCATTGGAGTGATGGCGCCTTGGAGGTTTCCCTTTCCCATCATTTTCATTAACATCAAACTCTTTACTAATCATAATTTATTCCTCATTTTTTTAAAGAAAGGCTGGGGTGCACCCATTTAGTATTTACTGCCACCAATCGTCGATCGGGGGTGGATGACGTGGGGTTTTGGGGGATAGGAACCATCAATTTTTTGAACGGAGCACTGTAGAGGGCCATTGTTATAATATGATACTCACTTTGGGTATCGTTTTAACTGTTCCAATAAATAATACCTAGTCCTTTTATTATTATTATTTTACTTTTTTGGGATGATGCTCCTTTTAAACATATGTTCTAGGTTTGCCCCTGACATAGGGAAGTTTATTTCTCATAATCAGGGGTCGAGACTTTTTTTACGAGTTACTACTATTGTACATTTGTATTTGCAAATAGCCTGTTTCTAAGGAAGGGTTCACAAGTATCTCTATATGAAACTGCAATTCAATGATATTCAAAGAAGTAAATATTTATCTTTCCTGATACTCAGGCTGATTTGCGCCGTGCTGATTTTGTTGCCAAGCAACGTGCATTGGGAGATGCCCTAATGGCTTTGGAGGTGTTATTGTTACACATAAAATTACTATGTAATTTCCAAGTATTCGGCATTCATGATCCTCATATTTTTCTTTATGCCTTTTCAGTTTATCAAAAACATTCATGACATGATGTTGAACGAAATGAGCAATTTGTAAGTTCCTTATGAGTCCGTTTGGATCTTGGAATTTGGAAAATGCTAGATATTAAAATATTTCTATAGAGATACTCATGAGGTTAAATATATTAAAATTCTAAAAACCCAATTTCTTTGTTTTATGTTTTTCTTTTCCTACCATTTTCTAAGTACCAAAGACAGCCTAAATAATGGTGATTAATGCATAATCTTATTAGGGATTTCCTGAGTACTATTTGGCACATTATTATGGGTAACAGGAATAGAATTTCTCTTGATGCCGACAAGATGACTCAGCACATAACACTTGAGAAGAATGGGAAATGTCTTGAATTTCTTCATGGAGAAATTTCTGCTGAGCGTATTAGTGCTATACAGGTTCCAAGTTCATAGAAACTTCTCAAAATGTGATGATTATATTGGCAGGTTTTGAACTTAATTAGAGTGTTCTTATGTGAATTTATTACAGGAAGCTTATTGGGATATAGCATCTGCCCTATCTGAAGCTGATGCTGTTGACTACACTGATCCTGAAGAGGTTTCTATATAAGTAGATTAATTAAAGAGGTTTCCTTTAATGTTGTTAGGTTGTGCTGACTATTTACCCAACAATGATTCTCAAGAGATAAGGTTTTTATCTCACAAATATATACTGCACTTAAACTCACTAGAAACCTCGAACAACCCCTAAATAGGCTTCTTCAAACTTTGGATGGGCGCTACAAAAACAACTATCGGACAAGACACCATGTTGAGTTAGGCATAACTCACCGCCAAAGGAGATTTGTCTTACATTTAGATACTTGACTCAAATGTATCAGACAAATGATTATTGATGTGGACATACGACATTTGATATCAGTTGGTTTAATTTTTTTCTTCTATTGGAGCAGCTGGAGTTGTTAGTTGCCACACTAATAGATCTTGATGCCATGGATGGTAAAAGTAGTGTGTCTCTATTGGCCGAGTGCTCAAATTCTCCTGACGTGAATACAAGGTTTGCCTGCAACTCTTTATAATACTCCCTCTTTCCCATTGACCACTTAATTTTTTTGTGTACCATAAATAATACGGAGTACTACGTATCCACTTAATTTAAGCACAACCAACTTTTTAATTTGTATTTCACCCTTTTACGCTTACTTCTTAGAAATGAATTGACGCAATTAGGTCTTTTTTTGTATGTGGAGTTGTGGACCATATTTTGCTTATATTCATAAAAATCCATGTTAAAACCGAAGTGGTCCTGTTTTTGGGACTGGTAAAAAAACTGTCCATCCCACTATCCCAGCAATGTCATGATACCACAATGGTCCATATTAGACATCATGTTGCAGTTCAGTGAAAATTTCATGTAAAAATTATCAACACACTAGCAAAAGGGAGCCCTAGATGGTTTTGATATGACTGAAAATTGAATTTTTAGAAGTAAGATGTACGACCAAACATTTGATTCTTGTTAAGGCATCAGACGTCTACGGGCATAGTAATGCCTAGCTAGACATCTAGAGTCATATTGACTATCTTTTAGTTTCGGCCACATAATGGAGTAAATCAAAATGGAACATTAAACTTCCCTTGCCTCTTACTTTCTGTGAGGTTTGGGGCAATAATGCAGCAATGAACCGAAACAGCCTTGAGACTACATACATCTTGACCTCCTAGACCCCAACAGAGTTGGTATTATACTGGGCTGTTGTTTTATATCTATATATAGGTGTTTGATTCTTGACTCCCCCCCCCCCCCCCCCCCCGCTCTCTCTCTGCTCTGTAGGAAAGCATTAGCTAATGCGCTATCAGCTGCACCATCTATGTGGACTCTGGGTAATGCAGGGATGGGAGCTTTGCAGGTATTCCACTAACTCCACTTAGTCATATATGTCTTTGGCGGTGCTAAGGGTCCCTTTGGTAGAAGTGTTCTTTTTATTAGCTTTATTTGTTGGTAGGGTCGAACCATCTCTCAATCAAAAGCTGAGCAATTAGTCTGGAAAGATTCCTTATGCTAGAAAGATTTACCATTTATGAAATATGAACAACCTTTTGATTGTTTTGTGTGCAGAGGCTTGCAGAAGATAGTCACCCTGCCATTGCCGCGGCAGCATCCAAAACCATCAAAGAATTGAAGAGACAGTGGGAAATCGAAGAGGGGGACAACTGGCGGTTCATGGTTAACGATTATTCACCACATGATGATGATGATGATGGTGATGGTGATGATGATGATCATGATGATGTAGTAGACAGCTAATACTCTGGTAATAGTCTGTCGAAATTAACTTCAGGGATGACACCAAGATTGAGGCAATCACGCACAGACAATTGATGTCATGTTTGTGAGAACCAATTGTTAATGAGCACTAGCCAGTGTTAACCTTGGTGTCATCTGTGATATGATTGTAGCATGACCCAATAAATCAACTAACGGGAGATTGTGCTTAACAACTCAACTGTGTATAGATATATTGTGTAGGTGATTCTTGGATTAGTCTCTTGGCCCAATGACTCTTGTTAGGTCTGGCTAAAGCTATCTGATTGTGCTTTAGGATTGCAATTCCAAATGTCACACAACTTGGATTTTTTTAAATACTATTGATTATATTACAACGTAGTATTTGTTCATATTTATTTTTTTTTCAACCTATTAAAGCACGTCCTCGTTGGATTCGAACCCGGGTGAGTTTTCCATCCAGAATCCTTGCGGTGGTTCTCATGCCACCCAAGTCATGGGCAAGTTCCTATGACCACTAACAAGTAAATAGAAAGAAAAAAAATGAATGGAAGATTTAGTTGATGCACCTTGAGTAATTGCTTGTGCTACTTGATGAGTGAGTAAATAAGAAGAAAAGGATGAATCTTATTACAAGAATTTCCCCATGCCCAGTTGGACTATAGCTCTACAAGGAATGGAATTTATCTCTCATACATGCAAGGGTTCAATGTTGTTTACAGTTGTCTTTTATCGTCCTTGTCATCATGAGAACTTTTGTTACCCTTAGACATACTTTTGTTATGAAAAAATGTTGGGATGAGAAACACCCAAATTTTCGCTATCTTGCTACAATTATACGCTTCTCTTCTTGGAGAAGAAGCAATGTCGATATTTAACATTAGGTAACTTTGTGTCAACAACTGTGGTAATACAGAGGACGCAAGCATTATCCGAAATGATCAGGCGTAAAACATCTCCATTTCATTTTTATCATTTATATATATATATATATATATAACTCTTATGCAAACTTATGACATTTTAAAGTGAGTAAATTTTATTCATGGTCCTAATAACAAAGAGTTTCATATCTAGACCACAGCTTTAATATATTACTCCCTCCGTTCTAAATTAAATTACTGTTACCATTCACAAGGTCAAATTGTATTCACTTTCTTTTCTTATTTTCATTAGTAATTTGATAAAAATTATATAGTCATATCACCACTAGTTTTGTAGATCTTTTGATGTAGCTTTTAAGCATGTATTTTTTAATTTTTAATTCTACATCATTTTTCATATAAAATGATTTGAAAATTACTTCAGTCAAAAATCGTAAACTAAAACAAGCAATTTAAATTGGGACGTAGGGAGTATATTCTTAGGCCTCTTTATTTGATAATTATTTTATGTGTAATCACTCATTTGACCCCGATATCATTTTTCACATTTAATTCATTAAAGATTGATGATGAAATATTTCTCAAATAGTAAGGATCTCTAATGTAATATCTTAGAATTGTAAATTTTATATGAAAAACTAGCTGTTATAAAGGCCATTTATGAAATTTACTCTTATATTATTTAGGAATATAATATACGGAGTACTACATACTCCCTTCGTCTTACAAAACTTTTCTTCTTTCTTTTTTAATCCGTCCCAAAAACATTTTCTCATTTTTTTAAAAGTTAATTTTACCCTTAATAATTTTTGGTGTACATATCACATTACACTTTTTCACTCTCAATTTATTCATCGCATTCTACTTTTACACATCACATCCAATGACATGTTTAAACACCAAAATACACTCTCTTTGAATCCTTTAAAAACTTTTTTGTCATAACACCATCTTTTTGAAACTCATACTAAGAATAAGTCAAATGAAAAAAAAAAGTTGGGAATGGAGTATCATATCATCACATATTCACATGCACTCTATTTCTTTGGACTTTAGTCTCTTGTTGTTTTTAATGAAACATTATAAAAATGAATACATTGGCCGCAATATGTGCGTTACTTCCATTCAGATATACTCTTAATCCATCAAAATAGTGGGTTCGTTTTGAAACGATTTCAACATTTAATTTTAATATTTTAAAATTTTATCTAACAACAAAATTTATTTTTAGCATTTTTAATATTAATCTGCACAATTAAAAAATTTAAAAAATAATCTAAAACATAATGCTAATTGAAAATATTATGGAAACCATATAATAATTAAAGGAATAACTCTAAATAGAAGTAAAACATAGAAAAAGTATTAAAATAAGAACTTCATGTTTTTGTCCCAAAATTAGGAGTTTGCATTGTGATAATGTGACACTGTACATGGAAATTTTTCACTATAATTTTCAGTAATGTATATACTCATGATTGACACTGTATATGCGGCACATTAACTTCTATTTTAGAAATAAAAACATAGAGCTATTAATTGGTATACTTTCAATATTTTAATCTTATTTTAGTCTTTGTTTCCTATTATTATCTCAACTTTCAATGATCATAACACTATTATAATGAGACAATAACAAAGTTAGTTAACTAATTACCTATTATTAACAATATGGGTACAACTAATTAATTAACCTCTTCCTCTATAATCACTCTATTATCAAGTGGATTATATTAATTAACATAAGCATGCATGCATGGCCCCTCAATTAACCTAACCCCGCTTAAGGTGCTCTCCCTCACACTCTCATCCCCCAAACAACTATTTATACCCTTCTCTTCTTCCCTTTGTTCCCTCACACACTAGCCAAATAAAACAAATTAAATAAAAAAACTCCAAAAAAAATATTATTTATTAAAACAAAAAAATAAATAAAATGGCAAAAAATTTTGGACTCAACCTTTTCCTTGTCATGGTTTCCCTAGTGGCCATGGCGGCTCTGGCCAACGGCCAGGTAGGGGGAGGCGTCGGCGGGAGGTCTCCGATCGCCGACGCGAAATCCAACAAACAGGTCCAGGAACTGGCAAAGTTCTGCGTGGCGGAATATAACAAGGGACTCAAGGAGAAGAAGGCGGCGGCGGGGAACGGTGGCGGCCCGATCACCTTCTCCGAGGTGGTGAAGGCCGAGAAGCAGGTGGTGGCCGGGATGAAGTACTACCTCCGCATCACCGCCAAGACGTCCGGCGGCGCCACCAAGACGTTTGACGCCGAGGTCTTTGTCAAGCCACGCGCCACCGAGAAGGAGCTGATCACCTTTGCCCCCTCCAAACTGGCTTAATTTTTCAATTAGTACGTCGTGTTGCATGCCCTCATTAATTAGTTATTAGATTAATGGTTTTCTTTTCTTCTTTAATTAATTTTTGTGTTTAATTAAATAGTAATAATACCGGAACCGTGGTTTGCATTTTGTCAACCACAGGTTTTTTTTCCCTTATTTAAATTATTACTACGTATTTACCTTAACGTTTTACCATACTTCTAAATTACCGCGATAAAAAAGTTCATGGGTGAATTAATCCATTCTTTACATGGAATGAGAAATTTGTACAAATGTATTGTCTCATTGGTTGAGCGAAAAAACAAAATGAAAACTACAACTAACTTTCGTCATAAAAGTGTGGATCTAAAAGATAATTTTCAATAAAATTAAGAAATTTTTAAAACTAGTATCTCGTTTTAAATATTGGTATAGAAATAAAATACTCCGTATAAATGCTATGTTAAAAGTTTTATAAAATAAAATGTGATAAAAATATTCTATTTTATCAAATAATTAATAAAAAAATACGAATAAATAAAAATTATCTTCAAATAGTAAACATGACATTTATTTTAAGAAGGAAGTAATAAAAAATTGGAACAAAAAAGCCCTTTTTTGGTAAAATTTTGGAATTGATGGGGTAACGTGCAAAGCCGGAAATAATCAAAGGGCATAATATGCAATTTTAAAAAATCAATACTCGAACAGAGCAATTTTCTACTTTCTAAATTTGATATCGCCGGAAATGGCCGCCTCGTCGCGCGCTTTCCTTTCCATATCCAGCCGCCGTTCAGCCACCAAATCCTCCTCCTCCAGAATACTCTCTCTCGCTTCCGCAGAGCCGTCGGAACTCCAGATCGACGACGATGCGGTCACCGCCGTCTGCAACTCCCTCCGCCGACGCCACACCTGGGAAACCCTAGCCAAGGAACTCAATTCCATCAATCTCACGAACTCACTTGTCAGGAGAGTCCTCCTCAACCTCAAAGACACTTCCAATGCAACGAAAGCTCTGAATTTCTTCCACTGGTCAGGAAAATCCGCCAGATTCAACCATGGCGTTCTGACCTATTGCATCACCATTCACATTCTCGCCAAGGCCAGGCTCGTAAAGGACGCCAAGGCATTGCTCGAGTCGGTTTTGACCAAACCGGGTAATTCTGATGTTCTTACAGTTCTGGATTCACTGCTCGAAAGTTACGAAACCATTGATTCTGTGCCATTTGTGTTTGATCTGTTCGTCCAAGTTTGTTCTAAGCTGAGACTTTTAGTTTTAGATAGAGCTTTTGATGTTTGTAAGAGCTTAGATGAAAATGGATTTCTGCTTAGCGTTGTTAGCTATAATACTCTGCTTCACGTGCTGCAAAAATCCGAGAACCATAGATTGGTTTGGGATGTATATGGTCATATGATTGCGAAAAGAGTAAACCCTAATCAAACCACTGTCGAAACCATGGTTAGTGCTCTCTGTAAAGAAGGGAGGCTGCAATGGTTCGTGGATCTCGTGGGTAGGATTCACGGGAAGAGATGTGGTCCCGGGGTGGTTGTGAACACTCGTTTGATCCATGGGATGATAGAAGATGGGAGAACCGAAGAAGGGTTAGTTCTGTTGAAGAGAATGCTGCAGAAGAATATGATTGTTGATACGGTTTCGTATTCTTTGGTTGTTTTTGCAAAGGTGAAGACCGGTGATTTGGATTCCGCGTGGAACACGTACCACGAAATGCTCAAGAGAGGTTTCCAAGGGAATGCTTTTGTGTACCACATTTTCATCTCATCACATTGTGACAATGGGGGAGTGGATGATGCCATTGTGCTGGCGCGCGAAATGGAAAAAGTCAACATGAAACCGCTCCTCGAGACATTCGATAGTCTCCTAAAGGGGTGTTCGAACTCGGGAAGGGTAAACGAAAGCTTGGGTTTTTGCAAGAAAATGGTGCAGATAGGGTATGTTCCTAGCCCTTGGGCTTTCAACGTAATGACAGAAAAGCTCTGCGAAAATGGCATGGCGAAGGAGGCCGACCAGATGTTGACTGTCCTGTTAGACAAAGGGTTTGTTCCGGACAAAAACGCTTACTACCATCTTCTTGCTGGTCATGCCAAGGAAGGTGACATTGATGGGGCACTCAAGCTTTATTATGAGATGGTGTACAGGTCAATCTCCCCTAACTCTTCTTGTTTTACTTGGCTGATAATTGGCCTTTGTAAAGTTGGGAGACTGAGTGAAGCAGAGAAATTGTTGTGTTTAATGAAAGCAAGAAGTTTAACTCCAAGTTCTGATCTCTGCAAATTGTTGATTTCTTGCCAATTAGAGAAGGGGGATCAAAGTAGAGCTGATCAGCTGTATAGAGAGATGATATGATGGTGAATAAATAAGGTTTTGAATGTCAAAATTGGCTCCTTAAAGCAAGTCGTAAGCCTCAAATTAATATAAATAGAAATAATAATATAAATAAACTAATAATAATACTTCGTAATAATATTAATATTAATATTAATATTAATATTAATATTAATATTAATATTAATATTAATATTAATATTAATATTAATATTAATATTAATATTAATATTAATATTAATATTAATATTAATATTAATATTAATATTAATATTAATATTAATATTAATATTAATATTAATATTAATATTAATATTAATATTAATATTAATATTAATATTAATATTAATTGACCCGTATCCACCTCTAATAAAGACCAACTAGGCTCGTGCCTAAAAGGGATTAAGGCAAACCCTAAAAACTTAACTCAAAATATTTTGGCTTTCTTTAGCATTATATTAGCCTTGACATTTAGTTTTAGTGTTTTAAAAATGTTATTCAATAATGGCTTTTAAAATTAACATTTTCAGCATTCTCTACACTATTAAAATTTTATCCTAATCAATAACACTAATTACAACAAATGAAGCATTCGAAGAATAACTCACCCTAAAGATGGCAAGAGTCAACACTTTTAACATTATTTCTTGCGCCCCTTTAAACACAGTGGCTTTGTTTGGGAATAACGTTTCGGTTAGCATTACTATTTTGAATATTTTTTTAATTTTGCAAATTGACGTTGAAAACGCCAAAGTTAACACTACAGTTAGATAGTAGTTTCAAGCCTAGAACCAAATGTTGAAGTTGTTACCACACAAGCACACATGTCTCGAGCATCCGAGACCTCTTAAGGCGTAACCATCATTAAAAAAAGATTAAGGCTTAACTCTTAGAATATGTTTTGTTCAAGGAATTTAAAAGAAACAAAATCATATGGAATTTTTTTGTTTGGTTAAAGAGAAAAGGAAAAAAAAGCAGAAAGAAAACATAGAGGGCATTTGGAACTGTGCTTGAGAACTCTTAGCGCCTGTTTCGTGAGTTTTGAAGAAATGATAAGATATGGATCATGATTTAATTAGTGGTAAAGCCGGGGTGGTTGGCGGTGACAATGGTAGCTGGTGGCGGAGAAAGATCAAAGGTGGAGAGAGATATATCAAACCCCCATATTGATATCTCTCAAACTTGAGAGATATCGAAACTCTCCATTTGAAAGATTTATGATATCTGAAAATATCAAATTCGATGTCTTTTTTGGCTTCACCAAACACCAAGAAAGAATTTTGATATCTTGATTGTCCACCAAACACGCCCTTAAACTTTTATTTCACCAAAAAAGAATTTTGAAAATCTACTTTAATTTATAAATTTGGCTTCATAAATATATAAATTGAGTTACAGAAAATACTTTTCAGCAAAGCTATGAGTAATTTCTTTCGACTTGGCACTTTTACGGTAAATTTCAGTAACGGTACCTGAACTTTCACTGGAATTTCAAAGTATTACCTAAACTTTAAATCCTTTCACAAAAATACATGAACGAACTTATTTAATTCTTTCACTAAAAGTCCATTTACCCGTATCTAGGTAAACTTTCAGTCATTTGGGCTAAAATTAGAATTTTATATATTTTAAAATTTTTAATTTGACCCAATTTCTTTTTTTTTCTTCCCCTCCCACTCCCTTCTTTTTCTTCTTGAGAAATGCTAGAGTCACAAACATTTCAGTCACAAAATACACAAACTTACCATTTGTACATTTTAATGATTACTTTTAAATTATTCAACATTATTTTATTCACTCAAAGAAGTGCACAAATGGTAAGTTTGTGTATTTTGTGACCGAAGTGTTTGTGACTCTAACATTTCTCTTTCTTCTTTCACCCCTTTTTCTTCTCCTTCTTCTTCCTCACCCACCCCACGACTCAAGTGGCAGCACAAGTACAACATAATCAAATCCCTAGCTTCTGCAATTCACTACCTCCACGAAGAATGGGAGGAGCAAGTGATCCACCGGTGCATCACATCCTCCGCCGTAAATCTTGACGACGGCATGAACCCGCGTCTCGGTTCATTCGCTCTGGCCGAGTTCATGGCCAGGAACGAGCACGGAAACCACCACGTGGTCGTCAACAGGAACAAATCCGTCCACGGGATTTTCGGGTACATGTCGTCGGAGCACATGGACTCCGGGGAGGCGACTGCCACCGCGGCGGATGTGTATAGCTACGGGGTAGTTCTCTTGGAGATTCTCACCGGGGAACCGGCGGTGGATTTTCGCCGGCCGGAGGTGATCTTTGTTCACAAGCTACATAAGTTTGAGCAGAGCAAAAGGCCGTATGAAGATCTCGCCGACCGGAGGCTGACGGCGGAGAGATTAATAAAAGAAGGGAGTGGGAGGGGGAAGATGAAAAAAAGAAGGGAGAGAGTGGGGGACTGGCGGGGTGGGACTGGGAGTGGGGTGAGGAAGAAGAGAATGATAACAAAATAGTATTTCACAGACAAAAGAGAACCAATGATAACAAAATAGTATTTCAAACGTTGGTTAATCATTTTATATTCATCGACAAAAAACCAAATTCAAATAAATGATTATTTAAATAAAAGATCATTTGTAATTCATCAACAGTTTAATCAACTATTCAAAACCAATTTATTATTTAATGAAGAAATATAAAAACATAATTATTTTTATAACTTTGTATATATGTTTGATTCAAAATTTTTCAATATGAGAAGGTACCTCGTACCGACCCAAATACCGAACCGATCATTCGGTTCGATATGGTACTATTCTTTTTTGGTATTATATCGATTCAATAAGTTCAATTTTTTTGAGAAATTTCAAAATCAATTCAGTATATGCTTACCCTTACCTAACACTATTGGAATGAATGCATGTACTCGCATGATAAGAGCTTATTATCTCACTTCAAGATCGGATAATTTAGGTATGTGTTTGGTTCAAACAAATTATACCGTACATCTGGATATACCTACATTATTGTAGGTTCATCTCGATTAACTCATAAATATACATAAACTATTTTTACAATATGCACATTCTGAATAAATGTAAAAGAACAAATGCTCTTTTTTCAACAATTTCATTTTCAAACTTTTATTTTAATTCACTCATATATTATTAGCAATAAAATAAAAACTTCTAGCAAAAAACACATTCTGCCATTATTAAAAAAAATGCATGCATCCATTTAATGCCATGCGTGATCTATAAGTATATGTAAATAAATAAATTGATCTATAAGTATAGCCCCCGGTAAATCCCCCCACTCTGCCCCGACCCGAACACAACCCCCTCCAATTGCACCCCTAAGTTAATTTTGACTTTAAAGTCAAAATTTGACTTTTAAATCAAAATTAACTTGAGGTTTGCAATTGAAGGGGTGTTTGGGTCATGGCGGGATGAGGGGTTTACCGAGGGGTAGGAACCGTCAATTTTACGAACGGGACACCGGAGCACCCCGGATCATCCCATGACATTGAAAACCAATGTCATGGGAACCAAAGCCATAAGTATATGTAAATAAATAAATATGCGAAATGAGTATTGTTTGACTAGTAAATGTGCATATGTCGGAGGTTTTTGCAGTCTAAATAATCAAGCTCACCCATATTTCTCCAAATTACACAATGTGCACAATGTTACATTTCTTATTCTCAAACACCATAAACAAAATGAGTGAAGCAGGGCGGGGTTGCTAACTGGTACGTGCACATGACTCAAGTTATAATCGGATCCGGAAAACGTACCTGATCTACCCCTCAACTTTTGATCTCCAGCCTTCAATGACATCATCCGTCAAAGCCCTTGTTTTGACAAAGGAGTCCCGGGAGAATATGGTCTGCAACCGATCAAGTGAAAAAGATGTCCGGGCACACACAGACACAGGTTACAAGAATGAGCCCAGAAAATAACTTTCCTTAAGTGTATACGGAGTAACATTTTACGGGATCCAAACATACCCTAAAAGTGTGTTTGGTAGAAGGGAATTTGGAAGGGGAGGAGGGAAAATGCTCTCCTCTCCTTATTTGGTTCAAAATTTTTGGAGGGTGGGAAGCCAAATTTTTGTAGGAATGGAATGAAAAAGTTAGAGGGAGCTCAAAATGCCAATTTTAGATAATTGTTCAAACTTCACCCTGTTTAAATGGTTTAATTATATAAGGACTAAGAAATCTAAATACATTTAAGAATATGAGCATAAAAAACATTTTTCACAGCAATTTTCTTTCCATTTACCAAGTTCCAAACACAGCTTAAGAGCCCGAGATTTGTATATTTTTTCCCTAAAACTTTCAAAGTTATACGGGGCAGGCAGCCACAAACTTGAAAGAGAAACATAAATCTTTCTAAGTTAGTGTCTGGTACCGAGATTGGGAGAATAAGTATGGCATACCTTCATGTATGACTTCACATAGACAAGTGAATCGGGGACTGACCACTTCTTGTAGTACCCCAGAGCAATTTCCATGTGGAACAGCTTTGGTCCTACAGACAAGTCCGCAGCAGACACTTCTTTACCGTTGATGAATGGGCCCTTCCAGGAAAATAAGGTACAAAATTAAAACCACTTTTCTGAGAACATGTATCAATGTCAAAGCAAATGTATCTCTAATCTCTAGTTCTCTACGTGATGAACACTCCAAGCCTGTAAACAGAGGCTAGTCTTTAAGAACGGAAATCCACCAAGTAGCGGCTTGGCTATCTAGTTGAAAATTTCCAAACAAAGTTAAGTGCAAGATGGTTTTTGGTTGAAGATATTAGCAAGAATAAAATATATGGGAATTTTATTTGTTACAACAGTTCAAGAATGTTAATACTTCATCCAATATATTGGATGGATTGTAATAGAGTACTCCCTCTATCCCAAAAAAAAAGTTTTGTTAGACCAAGGTACGGACTTCTAGATTTTGGTTAGATGTAACTCTTAAAAATGGAATACTTCGGGGTATTATTTATGAGTATATTTTAAACTTTAATCTTGGTTTTGGACTCATATTAAACTCATTTGTAACTTTATTTTGGCAAATCACAAGGAAAAATAGTCATTTTATGAAATAAGACTTTTTGGGAAATAAGTCTTTGGACGTGACTTTTTTTTAGCAATAGAGTAATAACTAATGAGTTCTTGTCGTGCTCAAGTAAGATACATGTATGTAAACAGATAAGTGACTTACATTTTCTTTAAGGTAATCATCAAAAGCAGTCAGTTCTTCTAATAAAGCCTGCTCCGTTTGATCACCTGTGTCTTTGCTTTTCAGAAAACCAATAAACTTGGAGAAGATCTTTGATCCACTACAAGCACACATGCACATACATATTAAGAGAATAACACTATTGCAGTATAAACTCTAAATTGCTAGAGGAAGTACTTTATTTGATAGCCACTGGAAAAACTCAAGCAAAGACCTAAAAGCTTTACTCCCTCTGTCTGGTTTACTTGCTCACTTGTGACTTGTCCCAACCCCTCAAATTTTAGAAATATGATTAACGATTAATTCCAAACATCCCAAAAAGGAAATGTGGGCACCCCACGATAAGTAAACAACTACGGAGTAGAAAGTAAATAATTGTGTTATTAAAAATAATACTCTGTATGATAAATACAGCATATCGTCTTTAGACAATGCTTGCTACTACAGCTTATGGGAATGCATTGTCCATATCAGTAAATTTGCATGTAGAGAGTAGAGGATAAGGGCCTTTTGGTCAGGGCTATTTATCAGAATGGCTTTCAAGAAATGAATAGCCACCCTATAGTGGATGTTACGGGCTGAACAGCTGTTTCATGAAACCGGCATAAAAGGTCTGAATGACCAATAGTGACAAACCATGGAGGAACCAAGGAATTCCACATATTCAGATTAGATCAGTCTGATAGAAAAACATACACAGAAGCCCTTTCTGGAGGTGTTATCAGTGACGGATCAGGAAACTTCTCTTCCAGAGCCTGTGTGATGACATCTGAATCTGGAATCCATTTCTCATCGAGCTTAACAACAGGAACCTTACCCTCTGGGCTTACTTCAAAAAACCTGTTACAAAATAATTTAAAATAAGAATTTTTATTTTAAAACATTTCCAACCACAAAGAAAAAATGCATAACATGGAATATCATCACAAGGGAAAAAAACTTTTTCAGGCCTTCACATTACCACTCTGGTTTGTTGCGCAAGTCAATCAGCTTCAAGTTGTATGGAAGATGCTTTTCCTCCAAAGTCAGCAGAATTCTTTGAGTGAATGGACCTGAAGGGAAGTTTTTTTTCAAGTATGTGTAATCTCCTCCTTTGAAAACTTGGTGAATACAGGTTTAGAGCTTGATTTACATACAGAATTTCAAGTAATTACTTCTTGCATCTTGCAAATCGGCTAATTAAGGGCTTGTTTGGTATAGCTGCCAGTCTTTAGTTTTAGAATTTTTAAGGTTATATGATTTAGTTGTATAATGAATTTAAAAGTATTCATACTTATACAAACTATGTTAATACTGAAAACTACTAACAGCAAAAAACTGGAAACCATTTTTTCCTTGTTTCCATAATCTTGTTTTTAGCTTTGAAACAAAAAAAAAGATGAAATAGAAAATGATGTCAAATGAGTCCTAAATTTATGAATTTAACCCCATTAAGTTAAAGGGGCACTAATTAAGATAAATAACAATACTAGAGATACTAACACTAAGAACATTCTGATGACCAAATCCGACAGTATGTAGCAATTACTTAGCAGGCTAAAGTTGAATGATGTATCATTTTCCTCATAAACCTTGCTGAATTCATGCTTAATGTTAAAGATTATCTCAAATAGGATACATATGAATATAATACATTGGACTACCATTCCTGTTTCAGAATGCAATGGTGGCCCTGTGGGCATCAAAGACATGCAGCTGCATAAGAGTCCCAAAATTTTGAGGTGCCAGGGGAAGGTGCACTTAATTACCAACCATGGATATTCTATTGCACTGTGATTGGTTCAAGAAATTTGAAAAGGAAAAGAAAGGAAAGTGATATGGAAAACAATTTTTTTTGTTTGCTTGGAGCGAAAAAGAAAAGAAAAATTGGAAGGAAAAGAAAATAAGAGAAAGAATATGCTAAGGAAAATATATTTCCTTCCATTTTGCTGAGGAAAACTTTTTTCCTTTCCTTTCCTTCTCAAATCCTCAAACCAAACATAACGTTGATGTATGTTTTAGATAGAATATTCACTTCAGTATGTGTTGGCTATGCAATGTATTCGTAAAAAATGTGCATATGTTATTTTCTGTTTAAATTATCAAATTTCTTTAAATTCGTGACTATTTGCTTCATCTCGAAAAGCAATATCTTGGTTCCAAATATTACTTGGGTAAAATACTAGTGCATGTAACACAGATTAATCACATACTCCGTATCATACTGATACAAGTGCCCTAAAGAAATCTTTCTGAAGCCCTAAAAGTAACGGATGTACTACAAACTGTAAAAATCGGATTTTTATTTTTAAGTTCTAACACAAAATTCCAGATTTCTAATGAGAACGTCAAGTAATTACTTCCTTCAGCTTGTGAAAACAGCCAGATGATTAAATTATTACATTTTGAGGCAATTTAGTTGTACGGAGTATATAATTTGGGCAAAAATTGCTAACCCTAACAACCCCGATGATTACTCAAAGATAGTCTGTAAAGCAATTGAAAACTCCGATGGTGCGCGTGAGACGAGAAATGTGAGTGCCGGAGACTTACAGTCGCCAAGCCTGTTCGGAACGGTAACGGAAGCTTTGGCGCAGACTTCGACAGGGTCCGTTGCCGGAGACATTGCGGTGACGGCGAGACCTCTTCTGTGTCGGGTCGGGCGGACGGGGAGAATATTTCGGGATCTGGGGAAGCGGTGAAGGTCGGCGAATTGTTTGATGGTGGAGTGAAGTGAAATCGCCGACGGAGTTATTTTCACGGCGGTCATATGTGGGAGTAAAGGCGGGTAAGTTCACGGAGACTACTAATGTTAATGTTGTTACTCAATATAGTGTATGTTGGTTAACAAAAATTTATACTGACACAAAGTATTGGTGCATTAACAAAAATTAACATTACACCAACATAAAATATTGATGCATTCTTGCGGTAAACAAAATATGATATAAATTTTTGGGGTACAAGTAGCATTCTAACCCATAATAAATTAACCACAAAATAACATTCAAGGGAGATGGACCAAAGTAGGAGTAAAAGAGTTGTCACATTCCAAAATAGGAGTTGAAACTTAAACTCCCCTACATAACAATGACTAATTTTTTTACTCCAAAAACAATGACTCATGCATCTCCCAAAACTAAACAATGACTAAATTCCAAAACTCCTTATTCGTACATGTGCTGAATTTTCAAACCCGAAGTTCGGTGCACTGTTCTAAGCCGCCTCATGCATGAATTTTCAAATAGAAATCATCCTAAATAGGACTAAAACATAGAGAAAAGTACCAAAATAGGACTTTCATATTTTTTTCCCGGAATAGGACTTTACACTGTGGTAATGTGACTTTGCATTGTGGTAATGTGGCAGTGTACATGTGCAAATTACTATATTTTTTTAGTAGTGTATATGACCATGTTTGGTAATGTAAGTCCTATTTCGAAAATAAAAACATTGAAGTCCTATTTTGGTATATTTTCAATGTTTTAGTCCTACTTTGATTTTTCTCTCATTTTCAAATCATTTGTTTCCAATTAGGACCTTCACTCTTCAATGCAATTTCCTCTTTATTTAATTATTTTTTTTAAATTATAAATTTTCATACTCTTTTAAACACTCATACACTCCAAGCCTCTAAGTCTCAACCTCTGACAACTCTTCAACTCTTCTATGGGAACATAATGTTGTAACATAATGACCATGTGAACATTGCCCTTGCTTTACCAAGTAGTTCCACAAACTGCCGCCCAAATCAATCGTATGATTATTAAAGAAAAACTTTTCATGTTGCGTGTTGTTGGCAAGAACTCTCGTTCAGTCATCTTGATTTATAGTAAATTGTTATTGAATCATTGACAAAATTGAATCGACAAAAAAATAACAAATTTGAATGTAAACAAAATTAATTCAATAACAAAACACACCCAAAACTTCATCAACAAAAATGAATCAATACCTTCATATAGAAACATAGTAAATTGCTAAATTAAAATGTCCATACAGTGTCAAAAAAGACCACATCAAATGTCACATGTAATCATATAATGGCAATCATACTAATGTATAAAGTCATATATGCGAATGCATAGTGCTAAAAAAATAACAAATTTGAACGTAAAAAAATTAAATATAATAACAAAACACACCCAAAACTTCATCAAAAAAAATGAATCAATACCTTACATATAGAAACGTAGTAAATTGTTAAATTAAAATGTTCATAAAATGTCAAAAAAGACCACATTAAATATCACATGTAATCATATAATGGAAATCATGGCAATGTATAAAGTCATACATGCGAATGCATAATGCTAAACAAATTAAATAGATAATGTCAACTTTGACATTGTATAGTATCATTCATGGTAATGTATAATGAAAGATATATCAATGCATAATGTTAAATATCACAGATGTTAATGCATAATGTCAAAACGGGGTAAATGTCAAGTAACTCTACTTTTTGCCATAGTTTTGTTTAATGAGTATTGGGAGTCCAACTTGGTTTGTGCACCCAACTTGGTTAGTGTGGCCAACTTGTTTGTGCGGCTAAGAGGGTTAATTAAAACATATATTTAAATAATTACTCCTATTTAGTAGATCAGAGTTTAAGTTTAAACTCCTATTTTGAAGATATGATTCATGTTTTACTCCTATTTAGGGAGGTTTTCTTTTCTAAAAATTAGAAATGAAATCACTCTAAATAAGATCCTAATATAGAGAAGTTACCAAAATGGGATCTTCATATTTTTATCCACAAAATAAGACTTTATTTACACTGTGGTAATGAGACAATGTATATAAACATTTTACAATACTTTTTGGTAATGTATATCGTCTTAATTGGCGATGTATATGCATTTTAACTTTTATTTCAGAAATAAAAGTGTAAAATTCTTATTTTACTCATACTTTAATCTTTTTCTAAATTACAAAGAGACCTTCCATGTTTAAATAAGATCATAGTACAATCAAGATAAATATGGTGGTTATCTAGACCTGCCAAAATTCTAATGCTGATGCTACCAAGAATGATCGACACGTTGTTGGCATATCCCAGTTGCACCGAAAATCAAGGTTTGTCTATGGCGAGCTATCAAAAATATGTTGCCAACCATCTCTAACCTTAACACTAAGGGACTTAACATTGTGAATGTATGTCCTATTTGTGGATTGGGTGAGGAGACGGTTGAGCATTTATTCCTTCACTGTCCTTATGCGGTGACAATTTGGGCCCGGTTGGGTTTGCGTGTTATTCGTGAAGGGAGCACTTCGGCTCATGCCTGGTTTCGAGAGGTGGTGCAGACAACCTCTCGGTCAGAGTTGCAGCTGTTTGCTTTGGCTATTTGGGCGTTATGGAAAGCCCGCAATGCTGCAGTTTGGCGGTTTCAAGTTCCTACACCCTCGAGCACGGTATGTCTTGTTACTGAAACTCAAAAAAGTTGGTCTAGGAGTGCTTCTAGTCGGGTGGTTGGGCTGCCTTTACCATCTCCTAGGCCGGTAAGATCAGGAGCTTTCAAATTGTTCGTGGATGCAGCTTTATTCCTCCCCTTCTTCTATGGTTAGCTTTAGGTGTGTTCTCTTTAATCATGATGGCTCTTTCTTTGCTGCGTTGAATGAGAATTAGTATGTGAGACTGATCCAGGTTTAGCGGAGGCGATGGCATGTAGAAGGGCTTTGGGTTGGGCGAGGGAGCAAGGACTTACGGAGTTGGAGGTGTTCTCGGATTGCTCTAGGGTGGAAGCAATAAATGGAGAGTCTATTTTTTTTGTCTTATGTTGGTTCGGTTATTAGTGATTGTCGAGGCTTGTTATCTCAGTTTAATTATGCTACTTTGTCGTTTGTCCCTCGGAGATCTAATGTGTTAGCTCATGTGTTGGCTAAAAGAGTTGTGATGGAGGCTGGGGTTTGGTTTGTGACTCCACCTGATTTTGTACGGGCTTTTTTGGTTGAATGAAGTGATTTCTTTATTTTCAAAAAAAAAGAATGATCGACAAGAATAAGTAAGGAATGAAATAATAATAATAATAATAATAATAATAATAATAATAACAACAACAACAACTTTGTAAATCATGATAATATTTCGTCAATCCCACAAGTTTCGTCAACAACAAATATTTTCATTTTGACTTTTAGCTAGAAAATCCATTCATCAATAGGGGTGTAAACGGATATTAATCGGATCGGATGTGCCATTATCAAATCCATATCCGTTTATTTTTGTCGGATATCGAATTCGGATACGGATCTTGACGGATACTGAAAATCAAAACCGTATCCGCATCCGTCGGATATCGGTCGGATATCGGATAAATCCGTATCCGTTTCTAATTTTTAAAATCAAATTAAACAATACTTTAATTTTAAATTAGATTAAAGTCAAACTATTATTAAATCAACTATAAGTTGGTATGAGATTATTATTTTCTTTGTTTTCATGATTATAATATTTTACGATAACTTTATATTATAAAACGATATACACGCCTTCAAAAAAAAAATAAAACGATATACACAACACACATATACACATATTTTTATATGTCTGTATTTATTTTTATGTGTCTACACATTTATTTTGTATATAAAAATGTCTTATATTTTGAAATATCAATAGAGAAACAAATTATAAACATAAAAAATTAAGAAAAACTATATATAACGGATCAGATATTCGGATAAACGGTTATTTAAACGGATGCATATTCGGACCAGATTTTAAACGGATCGGATATACAATTACCAGATCTGTATCCGTTTAGTAATCGGATATCCTTAATCGGATACGGATAATATCCGTTTAAAACGGATACGGATATTTCCTCTTTAAACGGATACAGATGCGAACGGTAATCGGATTTTCGGCTATCCATTTATAGCCCTATTCATCACATTCAATTTTTACCCATTACATCACGGATATTTTTGTAATAATAAATTTTTAATAGAAAAGAAAAAGATTTTGTGCGGTAAAAAAAAGAGAAAGAGAAAAGAGTTTTTGAGAGGGGAGAGTATTTAAAATTAAATAAGAAGCAACCAATAATATAATTCCAAGTGCTTCTTGAAAGCATTGAAGAGAATTGAAGCATGGAGAAGAATGGTATATTTTTTTATGGTCACGGGCAGTCCTTTTTCCTTACCCTTTACTTGGACGTCTCTGCTGTTAAGTGTCACATGATATAACATGACAGTGGTCACATTCTAGTTTCTCTCCCAAATTATTTGTCCATTTTTAATTTTTTTATCAAAATTAGTACATTTTAATTTTAAATTAAGTAAAATAATATTATATATTGATACAAAAATAAATTTATTATCTGAAACATTTTCAAAATATTATTCTATCTAATTTTTTTTATCCAAAATCCAAACTTTGAGCTTTCGGCGTGAGCGCAGCCCAAGTCCACTTCTAAAAATATTGCGTTGGTCTCATGTATTGATTTAGATTTTCCATTTTCGAAGGTTTTAAAAAAAATTACATTTATTTTTTCGTAATTCAATACTTCTTCTCTTTTAATTTTCTTTTTTTATTAATTTTTACTTATCCCAAAGGACTTTTTCATTCGGCCTGAATAAACATAAATATCCTTATTCTTTTTTTGTGTATTTGAAAACTTGAATTTGGATTTCATCGAAATTACTTGTTTTGAAGCTCAAAAAAATTGGTTTTAAATTTGAATTAAATTCTTCTAATTTAAAATTAGCTCAATTACAAATTTGTATCTCTCCCTATGTCATTTAAAAGTTCAGGTTCTATTTTAGTTTAATTTGTAACTTGTAATTGAAGAATGGTCTCTCCTTATACAACAACGATTCCATACATATCAACCCGCTACTGTTACTGTTTTTACCAACTTCAAAATTCAAACCCTAAAATAGTAGAATTGAAATTGTATGACCTTCCAAACGGCATTTGGAATTTGAAATTATGAATTTCAAATATTAGAATTGAAATGATTTCAAATAAACTCATTTTCCCAAACACAACCTTATATAAATCTAACCTAACATATCTATGAAATAATAGACTTGGGTCTAATTCAATTCTTAAATATTAGCTCAAGAGGTTGAGACAACCCAGCCATTATAAATACCATATACTCCGTATAATATTGGTGTACCCAGCCGACGTGGGATGAGTATAACTCAACAATATTCCAACTTCTTTATACGCTCTCCTCATTCTGACATTTCTAAAATTTCTACTAGTTTCAATTGTCTTGTTTCTCTTTGGTCAAATTTGTGTCAGCTCTCTTTTCAAAAAAAGAGACAAGAAAAATAATAAATATGTATTTCACAATATTCCGTGCACATCTAAAAAAACTTGATCTAATCTTACACCATTTTTTTCCTTTTCAACGTTTCTTGTAAACATCGTGGAAGTCAAACTGTAAAGGATTTTATGAAATCGATGGAGTGTGTGTGTGTATGTATCTGTGTGCGCGTGTATGTGTGTGTGTGTGTGTGTGTGTGTGTGTGTGTGTATAGCTTTTAATGAGAATGCATATGATCCATTACATTTAAGATCTCTAAGGTCTACTAAAAATCAGAAATCTGAAAAAAATGAAAAAATCACGGTGGTAATTGTGCAAATATATAAACTTTCCCGCCAGTGCTAGAAATGCACCACTACAAGTTCAAAATGCATCGTGACGGCTCCAAAATACATCATTTTTACGATAAGGTCTATTCATGTACAAAGGTCCATTCTCACTTGAACTGTACCATACATACATACATACATACATACATAAACACACACACACACAGTTAGAGTACCTTAAGAGTTTAGCTTTGGATCCAGTGATAATGAAATCTAATGGAAGAAATAAGAATGAATATGGTGCATTAGAAAGTATGATCTGGGGGACATAAGAAGTACTCCATAAAGCCCTTCATGTTTGAAAAAAGACGCACCTTTAAAATGAGTAATTTTGGTGTTATTTTCTAGTTATGACTTATCTATCATATTCTATTACTCCCTCCGTCCTATAATGATCTTCCCAGAGCACTATTCCAACTTCACGGGAATTTATATTTATTTGTGTTTTTTCATGGCCTATATGATAAAATAAAATATTCTTGTCACTACTTGTTTTGTTGAACTTTTGATGTAGTTTTTAAATATGTATGTTTTATTTTTTATTTCTATACCAATATTTAAAAAATAGATTGAAAAATTTTGAGATTTTTCTTCGTTTTGCGAACCGGGAAGATCATTATAGGACGGAGGGAGTATAAAATAAGAGCAAAATAAGAAAATAACTTCAAAATTACTCATTCTAAGAATGTTCCTTTTTTCAAAAGGTAAGGGTTTTTTTAAGAAAGATGGAGTTGAAAATAAGCAATATTTTAGAAAAACGCAGTGGCATTTCAGTAAACAAGTTGAACTTTTATGGCACTTAAAAAAGTGCGTTAGCATAATGTAAATGTGCATCATGCAAGACGAATAATGCACCCTTCTCATTTCTCTTAAGAGAGCATTCTCACCTGATCCGCACTCCGCCCTTAAGAGTTAATGACATTGTTCCATACTCCCTCCGTACACAAATAAACTTTCCGTTCACTATTTACTGGGTCAAGTTTTATTCACTTTGTTGACTTATTTTCGTCACTCATTTGATAAAATAATATAGTCATGTCTAGGGGTGTAAACGAACCGAATCGAAGCAAATACCGATATATTTGAATTTGTATTTGTTTAATTTTTTCGAATACGAATCTGAATCCGAATATGAGACGAATTCAAAATAAGATTTGAATAAGTATTTGATTAATATTCGAATAATTATCGAATCATAAACGAATATTTGAATAATCGTACTATGTAATTTATATGATGGACCAACATCAATTTGTAATTTAACTTACGATACTCTTTATATTATACTATATTCCGTATATAAAAACATTAATACATCTGCATCTTACACAAATTATATTTTATAAAATATAACTATTAAAAATCATATGCTTTAGATTTTCGTGTTACGTTAATTGATTGAATTCTTAGTATTTTAAATACACTTTATACTATATTACTTTGCTTGATTTTTTATGTTGAAAACATGGTCTGTGTATATATACATATATTCGAATATTCGAATATCATCCGAATCGAATATATCCCTATTTGTATTTGTATTTGATTAATATTCGAAACAAAAATAATATTTGAATTTGAATTTGTATTTAAATAACGCGAATTCGAATCATCATATTCGAATACAAATCGCGAATCGAATTTAAAATATTTGATTTGTTTACATCCCTAGTCATGTCACTTCTAGTTTTGTAGATCGTTTGATATAGTTTTTTAATATGTGATTTTTATTTTTAAATTTTACACAATTTTTGTTATAAAATGATTTGAAAATAACTTCAGTCAAACATCGTAACTCACAACGAGAAATTTATTTGTGGACGGATGGAGGGAAATTTATTTGTGGAGGGATGGAGTATATATTTTCCTCGTCTTTGTCTTATTTCCAAATTCACACACCATTGGCACTTCACACTTTATTTGTGAGCGAGAGAGAAAGAGAAATTCAGCGGTTTGTGTTTGCCACCTGCGCCATCCTCTTTGGCTTCTTCTTATATATACATAATTACACACACACACACACACATTAGTACTATATATATATATATATATATATATATATATATATATATATATATATATATATATATATATATATATATATATATATATATATATATATATTCTTATCAATTAATTAATTAGTACTGTAATTAATTAAGAATATATAGTAGCTCCACATTATTACATACATGTATTCATATATAATTCCATATGGAGTTTAATTTTTTTGCAGGCAAATTAAATATATATACAGAGTGATCGATATATATATATATATATATATATATATATATATATATATATATATATATATATATATATAAAATGGGGTGGATGAGGAGAAGAGGAGGAAGAAGAAGAAGAAGAGCTTTTGTGGTTCATCTTCTTGGGATTCTGTTTCTTCAGCTCTTTCTTCTCGCAGACTGTGCTTTTAAAAGGCAGTTAGGTTCTTCCCATCCTTTATTTATTTAATTCCTCTCTTCTTTTGCTCTCTCCCTATTTCTGTTTAGTCCCGTAATAATGTTTCACATTTTTTTTCGTTTAATAAATACATTCTACTCTCCACTTTTTAAAAAAATACTTTTAGATAGTACACACTCCGTTTCGAATCAGAGTATTTGTTCATTTTTAACTTTTTTTTATTAAAATTGGTAAACTTTGACCCCAAATTAAATATAAGTGATATTAAGGTAAAAATATGTTTATTAGATTTATTATATACAATATTTTTGAAATATTATTTTATCCAATTCATATACAATATACATTTTATTTAACTATAGGTCAAAAGTTGAAAACGATTTATTGAAAAAAATCAAAACTGAAAAAAATACTCTAAAATGGAGATATCACTTCGTATCATTATTTCCTTTTTCCGTACTACCCTCGAATATACAATAATTTTACTTTTCTTGATCTTCCTGTCGGGTCAATTTTAAAACGTTGTAGCAAAAGGGAAAGGTTATTTCTTTCATACTAGCTATAGTATTTCTCTTTTACAACTCCTTGGTAATTTAGTTTAATTTTTACCATCTTTGACTACAAGTGTTACCGTATTTGCCTTTTACATTGTTACTTACCCCATATTTCTCCTTTCCTTTTGTAATTTTCTTTCACTTGAACTTGGTTAAAAATTATATCATGATATCGATTTAATATCAATAGATTAATCTTAAAAAATTATATATTTATAACCTATATTGATATATCAATAATTAAAATAGTGCATTGGAACCGTGGAAAATCAAATAAGAGGAAAATTATGGGACAAAGAGATAGCATAAGCAAATGCCTTAAAAGGACCCATTAGCATTTTCCAACAAACAATCTAAAGAGAAGAACAAATTTGGAAAAGATTCATTCAATTGTTTTGCACAATGAAAGAAGTCTACTCGTGTAGTATTGTGAAAGCAAATTAGAGCTGTCAGTATTTTTTAAAGTACTACCTCCGTCCCATTTTATAATATCTGTTTCGGTTTACGATGTTTAACTGAAATTATTTTCAAACCATTTTATATGACAAATGGTATAGAATTAAAAAATAAAAATTACATATTAAAAAACTAATCAAAAGATCTACAAAACTAGTAGTGATAATAATAGTTTATTTTATCAAATTGCTAACGAAAATAGAGAAAGAAAGTGAATGAAGTTTGACCCTGTGAATAGTAAACATGCACTATAATTTGGGACGAAGGGAATAATACTTTTATTTGTCAACTTATTTGATTTTTCATATTCTCCCTTACACAAACTAGTTTTATGGTAACCTTTTGGGTTAATAGCATGGGCACCCCCTGTGGTTTACAAAAAGGGCGTCAAAACCCCTCTGTTTTCAAAAGTTATTTGTAAAGTCTCTGTGGTTTCTAAATAGAGCACACATGCCCCCCTTACCTATTTTTAAAGCAAAAATGACATTTATGCCCTTTGTTTTCCCCGATCTTGAATTTTTCCGATTTTAATTTTCTTTATTATACAAATATATAAAATAAAATATATGCTTCCCATCTCAAATTAGAATTTTTCATAATGTACTTTTGAAAACAAAATATTTTTTGGAGAATGTTACAAAAAAATGAAAAATAAAATATTATGTACAAAGTAAAAAGTAATAACAGTTAAAAAAAGTAATGAAAAGAAATAAAAATATAAAAAATAGTCTTTTTCTTTAACTCCATATTTTATTTCATCTTTCTGTTCTTCTATTTTTTCCACTTCCAACAAAACACTTTCCCTTTCTATTAAAAACCACTTTTACCCTTAATTTTTCATACCCTACCTATCACATCATACTTTTTCTGTAATAATAAATCCATCACATCTTACTTTTACCAATCACATCAGGGGCAAAATTAGAAGTCAACTATAATTTTACACTTCTTTATTTTGCCTTATAGTCAAAGTGAGAATGGTTTTCCCAAACGGAGGGAGTATTTGTTTACCACCCTCATATAAAAGTTCATCTAAAGTGGATTTTAAGTCTATAATAGCATGCATTTGGTTTAATTAAGAGACCTCATTTAATTAATGTTTGTAGGAAAATTCATAAAAAGAACAGCTTAGAAGAGAGGCAAACATATCCACCGGTTCAATTGCTTGTGATGGAGGATGATGGGCAAGTAGGCACCACTTTCCCTACTCTACCCCTAAATTGTAACTTTTTTATGCTTTAATTATTTACTTATGGATGGGACGACATTGAATTTCACTGTCATTTTAAGACACCGGTTCCAATTAGATCATATGTGATATTTCGTTCACAAAACTCTCATAAATCACTTCCTAAATTCATGTTTCGTGCCTCAATCTAGCCCCTTTTCCCATCAATTGACAAAAGTATATTGGCGTGGAAGAGAGGGGCGAAATGAGGCTAGGGTAGAGGCAGGGAAATTCAGAGGGATAAGAAAAACTAAGTTTGTAACATAACATTGTAAGTATTCAAAAAGAGCGGAACCTCATAGCTAGTTACGTTGGAGTCCGGTGTCAACGGAACCATCCCATCGCTTATTTTAGTGTTCCAATCATGGTATTTGGTATATTTGGTAGCAAAGTAGTAGTATGTACATCTTCTTAATCATTCTGTCTCAATTTATTTTTCTCACTTAAATTTATCACACGGTCTTCAATACTAGTAGAGTTCAAATGACATTTAACACTAATATCAAACTATATTTCCACCGGACACTGTTCCTTTTGTAGCCTATCAACTTGATTTGAAAAAGAGAAAATATATACCAAGTATATTAAAGAGAGTAAATTGTTGCAATTTAACTTTCACTTTAATAGGTAGGCATAACTGTGTATTTTTGGTTTTTCACTTTCTCTCAATCATCTTACTTTTTTAGGTGCAACATTCACGCTTCCACACTATTTTATTGTAGTCATGTTTCTTCATTAATGTATAATGATGTTAAAATTGTCTCATTTTAATTTCTTTGAAATATTATACAACAACAACAACAACCCAGTTGAATCCCACTACAGTAGGGTCTGGGGAGGGTGTGTGTACGCAGACCTTGCCCCTACTCGAAAGTAGGGAGGCTGTTTCTTTGAAATATTATTTTTTTCTAAATTTCTAAAATAAATCATCTGTAGTTAAATACAGAGCACGTAATAGTTATTACCCAAAATTGGGAATAGTGGAAGTAATCCAATATAATAAAAAAGAATATACACAAGAAATAAAGTTTTGGGTCATCATTTAGTTGGTAATATTTACATTTGCATCAATAATTCACAAGCTCTTAAGTGATTATTATACCTAATATGCTTTTATTGAGCACTTATGAATAAATTAATTAATATTTACATCTTTTCCACCATATAGGTAGTAGTGGATAATGGCCTGCTAAGAGTCACCTTTTCTACTCCAGGTGGAATGGTCACCGGAATACAGTTTAATGGTATTGACAATTTACTCGAAGATGATAATTTAGAAAACAACAGAGGGTAATTCATTGGGTTTATTCCTTATTTTCTAACTTTAATGTGTTTATTTGATATATAAATATATATTTTGAAATAAAATATTATTACTTGTCACTGTAATAATTTAAGTAATTTTATATTAGTTTCAATTTAGATATTGGGACATTGTTTGGAATAAAGCAAATACTCCGGATAACATTATTGATAAGTAAGTTTTTCTGTCCCGCAAGAATAATTCAATTTAATTAACTCTTAAAAAAATAATTTGTGCTTATATAAAACAATATTATACAGACTTGAAGGGACTAATTATTCAATAATTATTGGAGATGATGACCAAGTAGAGCTTTCATTCACAAGGACATGGGATACAACTTATAATGACTCTATCCTTTCCATGAATATTGACAAAAGGTACTTATGCTTTTCTTAATATCTTAAATGAGATTGACTACTCTAAAGTTTTTTTTGGTTTAGCGGCATTACTGTGCCTTATTCAAAAGAATGACCGTTGCTGGTTCGAACCTCAACGGGAGAATTATGGAGAATTATAACTACATGAGAAGTAGAAGTATAAGCTAAGACAAAATATGAGCGGAAGACATACATTTCGTTTTGTAAGATAACTTGAAATTATATGACAATTCAAATTAGACATAAATAGCGATACAAAGAGTTTACATTTAAGAAAAGATATTTGTTATATGATGCAATACAGATTACAGAGGTAGAATTCATACAAGAAGAGAAAGAAGAAAAGCCATTTGATTAGTGTTTAAAATCTTGTGGACGACATGAAAGACTTCCAATTAAAATTAAAATAAAAATAAACCAAACTCAAAACAAACCTTAAATCGAGGTGGCGGCAAGTCAACAAACAACGGAAGCATAATTGGCCGCTAAATCAATTTATGCGGCCCGACAAACTCCACCGGCGATGAAACGGGCCGGCCAGCGGCGGCTGGATTAATTTCCAATTAGGCGTTGTCCGGCAATCACCAATTCAGAAAACCAGGGCGAGTAGACAACGCACAGCGACGATGGCTGTCGCGGACGAGAGACCCCCGGAGACTGAGAAGCACGCCGGACGAACAAAGTGCACGCGTTTCAGACGATCGGTTGCCGGACAGGCTTTACCGATCGGAAACAAGCTGCGGCCGGACAGGCAGGCGCACCTGCGGCGGGGAAAGGGCGTGCGTCTAGGGTTTCTGAGACGACCCTAGAAAATGCTTTGATACCATGTAAAATATGGGAAATGATACAGAATGGTTAGTGTTTGGGAACTAGCATTTCATTTTGATTCTTGCATTGCGATTCCAAAAATTGAGACATATGGATTCACAATTGAAAGAATTAGAGAAATTTCCCTCAAATCCAAATCTTAATCCAATTTTTTTAAGATTTCCCAAACATGGATTTTGATCCAAACATAGAATTTGATCCAAATCTGAATTTGAATTCCAAATCCCAGAAATGCCTTAAAGACAATATACTCCAATAGTTAATCGAATAATGAAAATGCAGGTATGTAGTGGTGCGTGGAGCAAGCGGGTTTTACTCATATGGTATATTAGAACGTTTAGAAGGGTGGCCGGATATAGATGTCTACCAAGGCCGAATTGTCTTCAAACTTGATCAACACTTGTAAGTATATAGAATTGGTAAAATTGATTAGATTTGTATAAATAGACTCCTTTCTTTTGACATTGCTTCCAAATGTCTTAATATGAAATTAGTGTGTTTGGGACACTTACAACGTTGAGTGTAAGTGTCCTAAATAACCGAGGTCATATTATGACATTTGGGGGCAAGGTTAAAAAAATTGCACCTATTTATAAAAATCCAATTGATTTAACCTTCTTAGGGAGCTTAATTGAAAGCATGTGTTGTTGATAGGTTCCAATATATGGCTGTTTCCGATGAGAGGCAAAGAATAATGCCAACTGCCCAAGACCGAGAAGAGGGTAAAGTACTTGACTACCCCGAAGCTGTTCTTTTGATCAATCCAAACAACTCTTACTTGAGAGGAGAGGTAAAAACAACAATGACCATATATATTTTGTGACATTTTTATTTTTTACTTATTGAATATGAAATGTTAAAGGCCTGTTTGGTGAGTGAAGCTAGATACAATATGAGTAATGAAATCTGAAAAAATGATATGAGTTCTAGAATTTGAAATTATGAAATCGGGAGATATTAAAAACCCTCATTTAGGAGGATTGTGATATCATGAGATATTAAATCTGAATCCTGTTTAGTCTTATCAAACACCCGCAAAAGGGTTTTGCCATTGATAAATATTAAAACGTACATCTCCTGCTTTCACCAAAGGGACCCTATGTTTAAAAAAAAATTCATTCTTTACTCATTGTTTTAGTCATGCTTCTTTTCTTTGTTGTATGCATATCTATAGGTTGATGATAAATATCAGTATTCTTGTGAAAACAAGGATAATCGAGTCCATGGGTGGATATGTTCGGACCCGCCAACAGGGTTTTGGATGATCACTCCTAGCAATGAGTTTCGAAATGGCGGACCTTCGAAACAAGATCTTACTTCACATACTGGCCCCATCACTCTTTCTGTAAGTATATACTCCTATATATCATCTATTACACTACAAATGATGTGTTCTGAAATCTAGAAGAAATTATCTGGATTCTAAAATTTGAAATGAAGGTGTAGAAATATTTAGAATCTGATAGGATTGTTAGTGAGAAGTAAGGGTGCTCGGTTGCGACTGGTGACTAGCAATGTGGGTGGCTGGCGACGTGAGGGGGTAGGCTACGGTGGGTGGCCAAAGAAAGGAGCCGGCGGCGGTTGAGGAATATAACAAAACATCCCCATTTGGGAGATTTTGACATGAAGAGATATCAAACTCGAACCATGTCTAACTTGGCTTCACCCAACAACCACAAAAGATTTTTAATATCAAAAGGAAGAAGTACATGGGTGTTGCTATATCCACCCCTATTTTAGCTAAATTCATTCTTTTTATGTTAAATAGACTACTTTGCCAATTTAATATTAGTTTGCATCTAAATTTCCTCTTTTGTATTTTTAAGAATAAAATTGTCAATTTAATATAAATAGAGTGGATTTAGCCAAAATGAGAGCGAATATATAGCAACACCCATAACTAATTAGGACTAAAACATGCTGGATATGCCAAAATAGAACATTCAGTGTTTTCATAGTAAAATGTGACTTATAATGCAAAAACTGAATGTCGAGCAACTTTGTGAAATGCCAACACAGAATGCCAAAATACGGGTGTTTTACAATGTCAACACTCTAATTTAGGAGATACGACATATGAGGTCTATTTTTGGTATAAGTTCTGCTTAGTCTTAATTAGTTAGATTTTTCATATTAGAGATCACCAAACAAGTCCCAAACCTTTGTTTGAACTTAGAGCCACAAGTTTTGTCCTCTCGTTGAGTTGATTTCTTAACACAATCAGCAAACACCCCACAAGTTTTGTTGGGTTCATTTATGTTGTTGCAATGTAACAGATGTTTTTCAGCACACATTATGCTGGAGAGATGTTGGGGATGAAGTTCCGAAACGGAGAGCCGTGGAGAATGGTTTACGGCCCTGTCTTCATCTACCTAAACTCGGATTCGACTGACCAATACGGTTTGGGTGATCTTTGGGCAGATGCAAAGGAGCAGATGTTCATTGAAACCGATAACTGGCCATATGATTTCCCGCTTTCTGAAGCATTTGTTCCTGCTCAACAACGAGGCGTAGTAACTGGTCGGCTACTAGTTCGAGACAGGTAAGTCTCAAGGGTGAAACCAACTCTTTAAAGTATAAAAACCAAGATCTAGAATTACAAGCTTGAGCTTTTCGCTGAGTTGGTTTTTTTTTGACAAACAAATGAATAAAAACATATCCCGCCACACAAGTGAAGTCTTAGACTACCATCAGTTTGCACATCATTGAAAGGCCAAGTCTATACAATATGATGCTTGAAAGTTGTTTTTTTTTGTATTCACAGCTACATAAACGAAAGGCTTATGACGGCTAATTCAGCTCCTGTTGGGCTTGCTTCTCCGGGCAATTCGGGATCATGGCAATATGAAAGCAAGGTTATAATCTTTCTGTTCTAATGATTGTTTTCCAATTTGAGTATCATATGACGCTCCATTCGACTCCGAAGTAGTTTCTATCCCCCTACAAATCCCCATTTCCAGCCCGTCCTCTTTACCCCACCCTAGCCCCGCCAATAACGCTCCCTACTTTTAGTTGATGTTTGGTCAACAATTTTGAGGGGTGCAATGGGGGGGGGGGGCTGGGGTAGGGTGCAAGGATAGGGGTTTTGTAAGGGGTTTTAAGAGGGGTAAGAAGTAAGAACCACTTCGGGGTCAAACAGAACACCGTATTCAAATAAGCCTGGTGTCATAATATGACACTCTAACCCGGTGTCAAAATAACAAAGTTGTATTTTCAATTTTCATTGTTTTAAAAATGATGTAATAATTCATTTTAAAATTTCTCTGAAATTTGAGATTTTACAAGAATACTCCAAGATTACAAAATTAGCACAAGTTTTCAAAGAAATTCAGTATTTTTCAAATACTCTGTAATACTCCAAAATTGCATATTGATCGATCACATCTATGCTTCTAAAATGATCCGTGTAAACTAGAAGTTCTTTTCCACTATGTTTGGTTCAAGGAATTTGAGAGGGAAAGGAAAAGAAAATGAGAAGGAAAACATTTTTTCTTGTTTGGTTAGAGAGGAAAAGAAAAGAAAAGTGGATGGAAAAGAAAATGAGAAAGCAAAATGTATTAAGAGGATGGAAAACCAAATTCCTCCCATTTTGGTGAGGAAACTAATGGAAAATCATTTTCTTTTCTTTTCCTTCCAAATTCCATGAACCAAAACATAGTGTTCAAGTATTATTGTAAAATTATTGATTTTATGGGACGGTGATTATAATTATATTGTCTTTAAATACGGTATTCGTCAAGAATCTCAAGTATTTTGCATTGTACAGGGTTACCAGTTTTGGACTGAAACTGATTCCGAAGGGTATTTCTTGATAAAAAACATCATCCCAGGAAAGTATAGCTTGCATGCATGGGTCCCTGGATTTATGGGTAATTACAGATATGATTTCAACATTAATATCACACCAGGATCAAGAATCAGGCTTGGGAATCTCATATATGATCCTCCAAGAGTAGGTCCCACGCTCTGGGAGATCGGAATCCCGGATCGGGCTGCATCTGAGTTTCTCATCCCGGATCCTTATCCTATGCTTCTGAACCATTTGTACACTGAGGATACATCAGAAAAGTAAGCATGTAAAAAAACAATGTAACATGAATATGCAAACATTCAAGAATTAGGATAATATTAAGATAAGCTGTTTTTTTTTCACATTTTTTCCTGACAAGTTCCGTGACAAAACCTTCATGTTTTTGAGATTGTAAAAGAAAGCCATTAATATTTTTTTAAAGTAATAAATAAATCTTCATTCTAGCTTGATTTATTATTTTTTTTTTGTCAAATGTTATATTATTAGTTCTACATAAAAATGATTAAGAGCATATAAACTCTGTGATTTCAGGTATAGGCAATATGGCTTGTGGGACAAGTACACTGAACTCTATCCAGATGAGGATTTGATTTTTACAATTGGAACAAGCAATTATCAGATTGATTGGTTTTTTGCACATGTCAATAGATATGTGCTACAAGGGTAAGTGCCACTTTGATTTAACTTTTACTCTATTTGGCACTTAAGTAGAGGTAATGTCTGCTTAATTACACAAACCCCCTTTATATGCGCTCTTTGGAAATTTACTGGGTATGTTACTGTTACTACTGTACATTCGTTCCCGTTTATTACTACTCTTGGTTTGACTATCGGAATTTAGGAAACTAAAAACTGTGTGGCTATGCTTTTTGTTAAAAAGAATTGTGGAAAATGCAAGACACATCTTTTAATTAAATATGGAAAATGAGAGAATTGTTCTTGATGTAGTTTTTAATGTATTATTGTAGGGATGTAGGAAACAAAACATATATACCAACGACATGGACAATTGAGTTTGAGCTTGGCAATGTTGATGAGTTTGAAAACTATACCCTTTGGATTGCATTGGCATCAGCACATGAAGCTGAATTGCAGGTACTAACCATGTAACTGTATCTAGACAAGGGTAAAGATGTCATTTTCTAACCATATAACTGTACACTTAGCGTTACTAGTCATGCCTAATTTTAATGTCTAAAGACCATAACGATCCATCGTGTAACTAAACCGTTGTGTTTTAAAACAAGCACAGGTCGGAGTGAATGATCCGGAGATGGCAATCCCCCACTTCACTACAGGTTTTATAGGAAAGGACAACGCGATTGCAAGACATGGCATTCACGGGTTGTATTGGCTGTTCAAGGTTGACGTGCCGGGGTCTCTACTTGGATTAGGAATCAACTCAATCTTTTTCAGGCAAGTCAAAGGGTCAAGTCCTTGGAGAGGGGTAATGTACGATTACATTCGTTTCGAAGCACCATTTCAAAAAGATTAATAATCAATAAACTCTTATGCGAAGAAGTTTGCGTAAACATAACTTATGAATGTGTACTTTCTCAGGAGATAGTCTTGCACCAAATGTATTCATGTATGTAACAATATTTGCTAATGTCACACAAGTAGGAGAGTTATACAAACTAATTATTGCTAAAGTCATCAAAACTCTTATTTTACTTTTCATCCCAACCTTCCCACACATATGGTCCAAATTAAGATGCATTGTGAATATGGACTTGAAGAGATCCATAACCAACATTATTATGGGCAAGCAACTGATTCTGAATCATTTGATGAGTCTCTTCACTCCATGGCTTTTTGCTCACATTCTTCCACCTTCCATATCCCATGTAATGCTTCCCACACCTATTGATCACCATTTCCTCTAGTCCCACTGCACTTCTCAATATATACAAAGAAAAATTCATCTCATTTTCCGTTCCCTCGAACCCGCTAAAACTCGCCTTCTTCAAGTTTGGGTGACAATGAAGAAATCCGGCCCCTTTCGCACCTCCATCTCCCGATCTTGTAAGACATGCCTTGAAAATCTGATTTTTCAAAAATAATTTAACCATCAACAATTTTAAATTTTTATTGTATATTATTACAATTAAATATTTTTTTATCTTTTTTGTTTGTGTGTTTTTTTTTACATTTTTCTAGCATCTATTATTCATTTAAGAGATTGTGAATTTGCACTTACAAGGCCATTAATTGGAGGTGACTTTGAGACAAGGTGCAACTCTTGTAGGAGAGGGCAATTTTGCAAAAACAGATGAAGTGCAAGCAGATCAATATTAGGGGTGCAAACCAAATTCAACTCTAATCTCTTAAGATTCTTCAATTTCTCAATCCCCCCAATCCTCATTAGTCTCCTGCTCTCCTACAAAAAAAGATTAAAATGCATTTAATTAATAACAAAACCTAGATAAATAAATGAATGAAGTAGTATGACACTGGACTATTTGAAAATCATATAATGTTCCACACCCAGTCTTCTGAGTTTTGTTTAGAGTAGATTGGGATCATAAGGAGTAGAAATTACTTTGAGATTGAACGAAATAGTGTCACATTTTAACACCTTTAAGCGGTGTTAAAAACCGTAATCGAATGCTCTTAGATAAATAAGATTGGAATTAGATATGTATATACTTCTTGTCTTAATTTATTACGTACCTCATAAAAGCTACATTTAGAATTCAAAGTTAAGGATTCAAGGCTAGGTAGATTTTTAGTGAATCCTCCAAACACATAGGCCAAGATATCTTCACTTTCTATGGAAAGATACACACTTTGCAACCTTGGAGCATGCCCAAACACAAATCTAACCATTCTATTGTCTTGAAACTCCAACGTTATGAGATCCTTGGCATATATCTCAATCTCCTCTATGCCGCAACAATTTTCAACTATAAGATTCTCGAGTTTGAGATCCCCTGACGTGGGGCCACCGAAGCACAATTTGAAAGGCGCTTCACATTTGCCAATGAACAAGGTGCGAAGGCTCAAACAAGCAGACAAAACGGACTCCAATGAACCAGGAAGAATCTTGACTCCCCTAAGCTCAAGGGTCTGAAGTGCGGAGTTACTAAATTGCCCCTTCGAGTAGTTCGGTTGTAACGTGCACATACCCAACACGAAAAAATTTGTGCTTGGTATTTTGGAAATGTGATGACAGCTAAAAGATACATCGTTAGCCACATTGCAACAAGATAACCATAAGTGAAGTTCTTCCACTCCCAACTTTCCCAAAGAATGTACCAGGTGATCAAATTGAGTGGTCGTCACGCAGCAACTCAAGCTGATAAAATTTATTTTGGTGCCATGATAAAATTTTAAATGTCTTTGCAATGACTCAGAAATTGTTGTTTCAAAGTGTGGGATGTGAGGCACAACATGTGATAGGTCCTCACAACAAAGAGTTAAGTTGGACACATATCTATAAACCTTTTTCCATCGCTTGGACAAAACGCTTGTCGTTATGGCGAATTTTGTAGGCGTGCGAGAAAGAATTGAAGCGAGAATATCGTCCGACAGCTGGCTAATAAAGTCATCTTTAGGTGCATCCTATTTCACAAGATTTTTTGAAAGAAAGGTTAGTGATGAGATGTTGTGTGTATGAAACTGAAAAAAATAAAAAAGAATTATAATGAACATACGTTAAAAGGAGACTTCTTTATGCTTTCCATTGAAATTCTAAGCAGAGTTATCAAAACGAGTGATCATTGTACCAAAAAGAGATTGTTTGGACCTGTAGCAACAATTAAAACAACACTATAAATTATTGAAGTCATGCCAAAAAAAGGATGAAAACTTTAGAAATTGAAGTAGACAAATAAGAAAAACAATTAATTTGGAGTAACAAATACGGTGTAGTATTAAACTAACGCAACATAGAAATTTTATTGATATGCAATTTAACTAACACAATGGGAATAAGAAACGTAAACCTAATGTAAGCCCAATAAAGGGTTTTTTGAGAATTCCGAAAAAGAATAAAGAAATTTATAGAACTAGTCCCTTCCCATAATTAATTTTTTTACCTTTTTATTTGGATTGTACCAAAAATTTCTTTGACCTTTTTTCAAAGAAAAGATTGGGATAAGTATGTTACAAAAAAGTAACTAAACAAACAAATAAAATAAAAAAATAAAGTTTCAGATTAATAAAAAAATAAAGTTTCAGATTAATTAGTTAAATTATTGCAAAAAAAATCAAAAAAAGATTGCAACATAGTATTAAAAATAATTTATTAGATTTATCACGCAGAAATCTTTCAAGATTTATCGAATTAATATGCAATATAACTTTAATGTAATTTGATTAAAACTCGTCTAATTTAACTCGAAAAAAAAATTACAAATATTCTATTAGAGAAGGAATATGCATTTACATGGAGAATAAATTAAATAACCAAAAACCAAAATATAAATACTTACAAACAAATCTAGAGAGAGAGAGATCTTGGGACTCTGCCGTGTGGGGAAAAGAAAAGAGTGAGATATGTATATGTATAGGGTTAACTTTGGAAACTAAAAATATGTATTCAAATCCTATTAAACATGCATTCTTGTTCCAAAAGAAATCTCCCACGAGGAGTACTATTCCAACTTAAAAAACTTTTTCCCCAAAAAAAACTTAGAACCTAATTATTTTTGTAATAAATACGAGTGATAATAATTTGAATAAAATCAGCTAGTGTTTATTACTATAATTAATTAATACTCGGCATTATTGTAAAATAAGATCTCCAAACAAATTAAATATATCAAAATTTTGTTAAATTGTAACACATTACAAAAGTACACTTTTCGTCTCATAAAAAAATCTAGCTAGTTTGAGTTTCTTGAGAGTAATTAAAAAGAATGTTACAAAGTGAAAAAATATACGAGTATTTATTTAGAATATATTTTGATGGAAGATAAATCGTACACCACATCTTAATTTTTTAAAAAGGAAAATAGAGTATAAAATGTTTTGGAGCATTAAAAAAAGGAAAAGTAAGAGAATTTTTGGGAAACGAAGGATAACTATAACTAATTGTTTCTAATAATTGTGGTCTTGTTTGGTATCAGCGTTACTATTAGCGTTAGCGTTTTGAAAATGTTATCCGACGGTAGCACTTAGCGTTTGCGTTTTCTGAATTAATCTACACCTTTAAAATTTTATCCAAAACGATAACGCTAATCGGAAAGGTTGTTCCCAAACAAGGTCGGTATATTTTCTCAAATTTAAGAATTGTAGAGAGTACATTATTGGATCAACTCTTTTGAACTGGAGCACAGTATTGCAATTACGGAGTATATACTGCTCCCGTTCCGGGGAAACAAAAAATTACACATGATATTTCAGTGTCAACTATTTTTTTTTCTAATTCTCTTTAATTATTTAACAAAATATTACTACTTCCTTTGTCCCAAATTAATTATATATTGACTATTTTTAAGGTCAAATTTTGTTAATATTTTTCTCTAGTTTTTTTACTCGTTTAGAATAATATAGTAATGCGACTTCTTGTTTCGAAGAATTTTTTATTTAATTTTTAAATATGTAAATTTTATTTTTTTGTTAAATACACCCCAACTCTCAAATAAAATTTATTGAAAATAATTTCAATAAACATGCAATTGAGACGGAAAAAATGTAATTATGTCCTCTCTTGCTTTATACTCGTAGAACTTTGAATATAATTTTAAAAGATATACTACGCACTTTTTTGCACCAATTTTGAAATAAATTATGGAAGAACTCTATAAACAGAAGTAAAAATACTCCGTAACGAAAATATCAAAAAAGTACGGAGTAACACTCTTTTTGTGGCCTAAAAAAGAGTCCACACTATTGTCACTCCCCGAAGTCACCGCATGCAGCACCCAGTCGTCGGTGTTAGACCACCCTTGACTGATGGTCCACCGCCATACTCCGTCATCAAATTGCCACCATTCACACTTCTATATTACCATTAAACAAGGAAACAAGGATCGCAACACCACAAGGAAAGATCTGTTTAACCATGCAAAGGACGATTGCTATTGCCCTTTCGACATTCATATATCTGCCATTGAACAATAAACCTCACACTAGGATCTCTCTAGGATTGATTGGACAGTTACTTAAAATGAGATAAATTAAACTATATTTTTAATCTGGAAAAATTCACGCCGATACCTCCCTATTTGGCAGATTATACGATATTACTCCCAAATTTGGCCGATTATACGATATGACTCCCAAATTTTCTTTTGCACACTAATAATCCAAGAAATCATCCGATTTCAAATCGCTACTCCAACCCCGCTTAGTCACAACTTCAGACTTAACTACATGCCTACATGAAAGTATTTTGGCAGACACTGCAAAAGGAAAGTGAATTGAACAATACAAATATTGCAAAATACTCCATAAAATTCTGTAAATCATACTCAAAATAATTTTCTAACTTTATATTTCTTTTATTAAAACAAAATCTGGTCCAAATTGTTTTTCACTTTTCAACATGTTTGTTAATATCCGTGAACCTAAAGTGAGCAAATTAATTTAGGGCGGAGAACGTACATTTTACACTTACATGACAATGAAGAACTGAACACACATTACTTCCACCATTCACTGCTTGAGTGGTTCAATGCAGATGAAGGATTGAAGAAGGGACTTTGCAACTAAAATTTGCTCTGATGTCCCTGAGATCATCACTTTTCCACTGTTTTCCCCTTGCTGTGGATCCTGCACTGTGACCTCAGCACCCGAGCTCTAAACCGTAAGGGTAAAAAAGGAAGTTGTCAATGCCAAGTTTCATTCATGAAAAAATAATGGTAACAAAAAGTGTTGCGACACCGGAGAGATGTGTGATAACTCTTTTAGTTTGACTTGACACAGCTTTTTTTATAACTTAGTTTTTTGCTATTTGACTTCCAAACGTACCCTTGAATGGATATGAAATGACAATAGCAAAATATATGGATAGATTACTTTTTACCTTATGAAAAATGATAAATTTACTTGAGGGCATGACGCTCTGTGGTTATTTAAGTGGTTGTACAACACTACAAAGCGAAGGAAAAAAGACCATTTAAGAGAGTAATTTAGGGGCCGTTTGGGGATGCTCTTTGATTGAAATGGCTCATATCCGTCAATTTTTCCGCAAGGGAGAGCAGTAGTAACAACAACAGACCCAGTAAAATCCCACAAGAAGTAGGGCGTGGGGAGGATTTGTGAACGCACATCTTACCCCTACCCTACTTTGTAGCAGAGAGACTGTTTCCAAGAGACTCCCGACTCAAAGACAAACATTTAAACTATGTTTGGTTTAAGGAATTTGAAAGGAAAAAAAAAGAAAATAGTTTTCCTTCATTTTCCTCATCAAAATGGGAGGAATTCGGTTTTTCCTCCTCTTAGTGTACATTTTGCCTTCTCGCTTTCTTTTCCTCCCATTTTTCTTTTCCTTTCCTCTCTAACCAAACAAGAAAAACGTTTTCGTCCTCATTTTCTTTTCCTTTCCCTCTCAGATTCCTTGAACCCAACACAATGTTAGTAAAATCAGTTTCAACCAAAATCCATTGATTCTCCTTATTACCTGTTTCAACATTACGAGGTTGGTACCTTCCAAGCCATATACCATTTCAAACTTGTGTGCTGGAACCACAACTTCATCAGTTCTATATGTTGCCCCATTTGCATCCACACTGCCATTGATCTGTGAGGTAGGTAGAAACCCTTTTAAAAAGTAAAGGTTCAATCGGAACTCACATTGAATCAAATGGTGAAATACATTCTTAACTTCAACTTAAATTAAATATAATGAAATATAACATTTTTGTTGAAATAGTGCTTTTTTTAAGGATGGAATATTTATATACCTGCTTGTTCAACAGCAGCTTATGAGGACCTCCAAGGTTGGGAATAAATCTGAGGTGATTCTTAGCAGCAGGGGTAGAAAGGTCAGATATGTGATACGGTTGGGGAGCCAAATTTAACTGTGTGATGTTGTGACTGCCTTTAGGCCGCATTGAAGAAGCGCTTCGATAGTGTTTGTTAGATTTTACACCCCTATAAACCAAGCTTGAGAAGAAATTCTGCCGTAGCTTAGCAGTAACTTGAAAGATAGCAGTCTTTACATTAAAATACTCCCCAACAATCTGTAGAAGAAGAAACCGCTTTATATTTCAACATCTTATGGAACCAAAACAAACAAAAAGGCAAAAAACCCATCTAAGTGACAAGGATGTGTCTGATAGCGTTTACGAATAACCTCTTTTAGAAAGAGAAAAACGGCAAGGATCTTTTGACCCGAGCAAATTTTGACCTTAAATGAACTTGGGATTTTGGGGCACCTACGGTGCTCCGTTAGTAAAATTGATGGTTCCTAAGCCCCCTAAACCCCACCCTAGATCGCCGATTTGGCAGTGCCAAATCAGCGATCTAGGGTGGGGGGGCAAGGAGGGGTGCTGGGGAGGAGTGCGGAGGGGGGGGAGGGGGTTTAGGAAAGGGGGGCGATAGGAATCATCAATTTTTCCAACAAAGCACCGTAGACGCTGCGGGTCATAATATGACCTTGAAAACCAAGGTCAAAAGAACTGTGGAAAAAAAGATACACCAAAAAGAGTACATGTTTTTAGAGAAAAATAAATAAAACAGTACACATTCGAGTTTTTCTATAGAGAGCTAAGCCTTTCTATACATATAGGGTATTATAGAGACATGTATTCTAGACCTGTTTGACACAGTCTCCATGTCATGCTAACCTCAATATAATATAAATGTTTGAAGGCCGTTTGGGATGACTTTTGAAAAAAAGATAGAAGCACTTTTTCCAAATTTATAAACATCTTGCTACTCTATTTAATTCTTATGTTGGAGAAGTGCTTTCCAATACCCATCCCAAACAGGCACCAGCAAAGTAGCTCTCTATAGAAAAATCTTACATTTCCATTATAGAATCAAATAGAGTTGCAATACCAGAGGTAAGAAGCTTTGTATGGTTAAAATCAAGATAAATTAGCAGTCTGCTAACACCTGGATCACTTTATCGTTCTCTGCTAAAACATTCTGGGGTAGTTCTGCAGATGTTAGCTGTATTTCAACACCAGATGTGGAACTTATGTCTGCCCCAACTTGTCCTTTTCGGTCACCCATGCATTTCAGCTCATCTGATGTAACTACGATCTTAGCAGTTACAGTTGCCCCCTTGCGTAAACCTGAAACTAATATGCATTCCTCCATGTATTTCTCAAAAACTCGAATGACAGCCATTTGGGCATATGGATACAACGGATCTATTTGCTGAAAAAGATTTTTCAATGGTCAATTATCACAACAATTGTGTGCAAGTAATGCTACTATGTTTGGAATGCATAGAATGCAAGGGGAAAGGGGGAAAGAAGAAGCTAAGAGAAATAGTTTTATGTTTGATTTTACCTTAGAAAATACGAATAATGATAAAACTTCATGATATCTTTTTAAAATTTTGCACTCCATACTTCCTCTGTTCTTAAATAAATAAAGCATCAGGATTTTCATGTTTGTCAATGCGCAAAGTAAACCGTTGATATCTTCAAATTATGTTTTAGCAAAAATTATAAAAATTTGATAATACGAAAGTTTATATCGAGATAAATCCAACAAGATCCCATGTAACTATATTTTTCTTTATGTATAAATCACGATAGATAATCAAATGTGAGTGCATGAATAGTACAAAACCCTCCTTTGTTGCATTTATTTAGGAATGGAGGAAGCACAAGTATATAATTATCAATCCGTCGTTATGTAATAGAAATATATAATTAAAACGAGTTTTATTACTTTGCAAAAACAAATTAGAAAGCTAGCAACTCCTTGAAATATTGTATATTCCTGGGACAGAAATACAGACACTAGAGACAACAACCTACCCAGTGAAGTATCTCACAAGTAGGGTACCCGGATGGATGTACGGATGCCAACTCAACCCCGGCTAAAACAAAGAACATGGGGTAAAAATAAGGGTAGAACAAAATACAGAAGGAATGAGTAACAAGCAGCCCCAAAGACCATTCATAAATAGAACAACAAAAGAGGTTTTTTTTCTTCTTTCTTTCCAGGTTTTTTTGTGCCTTAGCCGGAAGTCTCTTGAAAAAAGTCTCTACTCTCCAGGTCGGCTAGGGTATGCATAAGTCCACCCAAAATGTACTAGGCCACGGTATGATGCCCCTCCCCCCAGTGTGCCGAAGTATGTAATTTTCTTACTCGCCGAATAATCCTTATCATCATCACCTTAACCACAACTTGTGGTTGGTGACTTAAAATTATAGTATCACTTAACTGTATAGAATTCATTACCATTATAGCTCATGCAAAAAACAAAATGTGTAAAGCTACAAAGCTAGATGCCCGTCTTCTAGCAACTTTCATAAGAACTAACAGGAATATCAAATGAAAATTCTAAGCCCTCATAATTGCATTTTATTTTTATGAGCATTAAAAATATAATAAGAGACAATGATATAAATATTTTCAAATGTCAAGTTCGTAAATTAAATTAACGCAAATTTAGCATATCTTTATCGGGTTTGAAACATAGCCAAAGGAGACTAATACAGAGAATATAATACATCCATATTATGCAAGAAAATTGCCGATAACCAAAAGTAGCTTGCTGATGAATGAAAATAGTTTAGCCATAAATAATCGTAAACCTCTAATGAAGATATCATGACAACACGGTATTGGGACCCATGTATCGGAGGAGAAAAACTTATAGAAGCACCGGTCTCTTTCTCCAAAGCATGGATGGTAGTGGCAGGCAAGTCTCCCACACGTCTACCTGAGTTCAGAGCACATAGCAACCTAAAAGACACCTTATGCTTAGTGTTCTCTTCATCTGGTCTAAAAACTCTGTCATCATTATTTGCGACTGTATGTCCAATTGAAAATTTTTCAAAAGCACTATCCAGAGAAGATGGCATTAACGAAGACGGGTGAGGAGAAAAGTCAACATGGTTTTCATTTCGTAGCACCGCAGAAGGCATGTTCATTGGTCTTCTTCCCATAGCACAATCTTGAAGGCATTGAGATACATGAACTAGTGCTCTCTTCACAGACAGAATTCCGCCCATGATCTATAACCATTACAAAATACTCTTAGTTGAAGAAAAAGTGGAAAGTGCCTGCCCATGGTGATTTTGAAAAGAACTTTTACAAATAACTACATTTCCTAAAAATCACTATTTTGGTGCTTTTTTATAAACAAATGTGCTTTAACTTATTTAAGGAAATGTGCTTTTAACTCTATTGAAGCTAAAAATGCTGGTTTTTAATTCAGTAAAAAATATTTTTTCCATAAAAGCACAGCATCCTATTGTTAAAATTTGGCAACAGTGATTTATCTATTTCATACAGAGTAATTCATTACAAACGAATGGCTCTATTTCCAGAGAAACACTAGATACTCCATTACTACATTCGTGCACATATCAAGAAAAATGTACTTAGTAAATGTACATTTTTGACATTTTTGTGCCATTCACAGGAAACATCAAAGATCACAGCATGAAAAGAAATTAACAAGAACAAGTATCAATCAAACTATTACAGTGTCATTGAGATATTTTGAGAGCTAATTTCAAACAGCTAACCTGAACCAACTCCTCGTCTGTGCTGGCACAATCTGGAAGATGTTCCTTGTTCAGAACCTTAATCTTAGCTCCAGAGATCCTCCTGATAGCATCAATTGTTCTTCCTCTTTTCCCTATCAGCGCCTTGACTTGAAAAGACTGGCAAAGCAATCTGCACCCCACTGCTCCCTCCCCGTGGCATACCTTCCCTTCCAACTCCAAAATCCTCTCGAAAACCCTAAATAAACCCTCCTGCGCAGCGGTACCGCGCGCCGCCGCAGACACATCCTCGCTCGCCGTGAAATTCGTCTCAGCCGCCGACGCGTCTCCGATTACATTGATGACTCGCTCGGCGCAATTGACGAGCGGTTTCTCGAATGAGATCTGGCATCCCGTTTGGCACTCCAGGTGCTTGATTAGCGCGCCGCTGTTCCCGATGACGCCGCCGGCAGTATCGATGTGGCAGAGCAAACGGAAGTTCATCTGCGGCGAATGCGGCTGCGCCTCCACCCGCCGATGCTCTCCCGGGCGCCGAATCATTTTGAATCGACGCAGAGAGCAAAGGAGGCGGCGCAGGCAGGAGGTTGAATGTTAAAGCGCGGGGCGGTAGGGAAGGAGAATATACAGCTATTTCAAAATGAATGGAGTGTTAGCTAGATAAATTTTAAAAGCCTAAGGTTGCTCGTAAACCTTTTCAAAATCCTAAACAAACCCTAAAACTAACTGAGAGTTTCATTCAAACAAGACAAGTTCCGACTCAAAAATAATTACATTAGTTTACTTTAGAGTAAAGGATTAAAGTTAAAATAAACTAGAAAGTGCAAAGGAGGGTGTTCCACAGGACATTAAGAAAGAATCATTAATTTTTCGAATAGAATTTCGTAGAAGTCTTAATTTGAGAGATGTCTTATATTATCACTCATGGTGGAGAAAGTATATGGTACAACCGGATGTACGGTACATCTGGTTAGTACTTATTCTGAAGTAGAATAGTACTCATTCTCGCTCAAATATAATTAGCATGGTACTCATTCTAAAATAATAAAGTACTCATTTTCACACTTTGGTTCAATATAATTGCAATATTCATCTACAAATAATGTAGTGTTCATTCTGAAACAAAACAGTACTTATTTTCAAATAACTTAGTGTTTATTTTCATGTAAAAGAAAATTCATACCATAAATAATTTCTTGGTTGTACCCAAAATTGGGTACAACCGGCTGTATAATATAATTTGCCCTCATGGTGAGTGTCATTATAACTTAACTGAAATTGTAAACTTTTGTATTGTTTTTGAATATTTCTCTATGATTCACAAAAGAGATTCGAGTTAAATTTTTTAAATACTGGACCTCCAAAATTATGAAGTGTTTGAATTAAAGTAAAATGTGTTTAAATATTATGTTTTTTATAGTGTTATCCTAAGATATAATTTTAAAAATGCATAGAAAAAAAATATCTACAAAATGAACAAATAAGGTATGAAAAAAGGAGTACGATTAAAAACTTGAAATGAGCTTGAATTTAGAAATTTCTGGTTATAAAAATAAATTAGGTTTAGGTTGTGTTACTTTGTTTTTTTTATTTATTTTTTAAAAAATGTACTCCAGATATCCGTAGATATCTAATATTCTAATATTTCATTTCATCTCGATGTGATTTGTTTTAGTTTCAGATTAGAGAGAGTGTCGAAGCTAAGATACTGAATTGGAATCTTTTTTTTATCTAATCAATTTGGATTAAATTCTCTAAATCAGATACTTTTAAATGCCCCTATCCCCCTCGCACGGTTGGAAATAACATTGTAAAATTTGCACTGAATAAGATTAAAACATAAGTCATTTCCCAATGTAGGACGGAGGGAGTATATAAAAAATTCTACAGAATACATGGTAAAATGCATATACTCCCTCCGTCCACAAATAAAGTTCCCATTGCGCGTTACGATGTTTGACTGAAATTATTTTCAAATCATTTTATATGAAAAATGGTATGGAATTAAAACATTAAAATTACATATTTAAAAACAACATGAAAAGATCTACAAAACTAGTGGTGACATGACTATATTATTTTATCAAACAAGACACAAAAATAGGCTAACAAAGTGAATAAAGTTTGACCATGTAAATAGTGAACGAGAACTTTACTGTTGGACGGAGGTAGTACAATTTTATCAAATGATTAATAAAACAACTCGTATAAAATAAAAAAAATATCAAAAACTTGTGAAAAGGACACCATTCTTGTGAAAGTCATTGCATAAAATCTGTCATTTTGGTAACAAATGGTGTTTGAGCATTTTATAGTAATCTTTATACTTTGGAATTTGTTGTGTGCGGTGTTCAGTTTACATCTCCCAGCCAATGATTTTCATCCTTTGTTTTTTCTTTCTTAAACAACCACATGAATCAAACGCATGTTAAAATGTCAAATACATAGAAATGAGTAACATTTTTCTATGCATAAATAGACAATAATGAGATTTCATCAGATTGATCATAACAGCAATACTTATTAATCAGTTTCTGTCATTTTCTGTCAGCACAATTTTCTGCAAAATTCAGATTTTTGATAAACATTATCAGGAGGAACTCCAAAAACATGGGAAACCAGCAAAAACAACAACAAAAACATGAAAACAGAAAACAAAAGATTTCCACATTCAGTTCCCCCCCCCCCCCAGAGACATCTGATCTATTTAGTTTGGGCTGAAGAAAGAAGATGAAGCAGGAACTTACTTACAAAACATCATAGCTTTTCTACCCTAGAAAAACTCTTAAGCTTTTCATCTTTTTTTTTTAAAAAAAATAATAATAAATCCCTTCAATTTTCCTGCCAGCCACGGTCAGAACGGTCAGAAGATCGGTCAGTTCTCGCGTGCGGAACTACCCGCACGGCTAATACGACGGATGAGGCCAGATGAAGAACTCGGCGGGCGGGTTCTGGAACGGGACCGCGGCCGCGACCTCCGTCGGCACCTCGGTGCCGGAGTGGAAGAGGTTGTGGTGGTGGAAGAGGCCTGCGGCGGCGGCGTGGTGGTGGTAGAAGGACCCCGAGTCGAACGGGACCCCGCATGGAATGGCGGAGATGGGCGGGATCGCACCGAAGCTCAGGCAGCTCTGGTGGGACCCCGGGTGGCTGCCGCCGCCGACGAGGGCCGGCGGCTGCGGCCTCTGGTCGGACTCCAATGAGAGCTTCAGGCGCTTGGCGGCGCCGCCAACGGGGAGCACGCTCTTCATTATCGCCTCCACGTCGTATCGGCTCATTTCAAAGTTGGTCACGGCGTTCATCCCCCGGAACTTTATCGCCGCAATGTCGTACGCCTCTGCAGCTTCTTCCTCAGTTGCTTCAACAAGTAAAAAAAATTCATTAACACTTCAATCCCATTGATCAGTTAGAGTTTAAACAGGTAAAAAAAATGTTAATAATTACCAAAAGTTCCAAGGTAGAGATCTTTGTTCCCAGCTACGCGGCCTATCCTTGCTTGCCAGCGCCCTTGCTGATGATGCCTGAAAACATTATTAAGGTTTAGATCACATGTTTCTGGCCTTAAAAAACAATGTTGTTAATTAGCGTTAACATTTAAACTAGACGTAAAAAGTCTCTTCATTCCATATTAATTCTCTATTATGATTTTTTACATACAAAGAAAACAAATGAATGTAGACATACGTTATGTCTACATTCATTCACTTTTCAGTATATCTAAAAAGTTAACGTAAAAGAATCAAACCTTGTGACCCCGCGATAAATCGAAGCACCTCGGGAGAATCCGCTGCTTTTCCTGAGACGCAAAATCAAAGTTCATGTTTAGATTTTGTCACATTGCTTCAAATTAATTCCCAGATTTAGACTAATAAGGCTTTAAGTAGAGGCTAACCTTCTCAATGAGGCAATGAATTCTTGCTTAGTCATGTGCTTCATGTCCTCCAGTTCTTTGCTATAATTCGTAATCTAAGAGGGAAAACCATTTAATTATTCGAATCACATTGCTCGACTTAACACGCTTGTCGGGTCAAACCCAAAACTTTATTTGGGTCAAAGCGAATGTATTTAACACCCGTTTCGGTTGAAAATGACACCAAGATTCTATAGTGGCCAACAAAACACTGCAAGTGTCTCAGGTCAGCTCCCCGTCAATTTATAAACGCAAGTGCACACTTATGCAGCACTTCACGTGGCCCAAGCGTGGGCCACTAGTTTACGAGACCTGACCTCCGAGAAATAAGGGCGGGTCTCGACCAGTTACGGTGGGACCACCCCGATTACTCTCTGAGTCTCGGTTGCGAAGAAGAAGAAAAAAAGAAAAAGGACGTACGGGGAAGTTGGTGGTGGCGGTTGGGCCCCAATACTTGAGTGCAGCCAAATCATACGACCTTGCCGCCTTGTCCTCCTTATCATAACCACCTGATCACACCCCATGTACTATTCCATGACTTTTTGCTAATTATATCAAATTACTTCAAAATTCATTTTAATAATAATAATAATATTATTATCATTATTATTATTATTATTAAGATCATAAATGAAAAGAAAACATACCCAAATACACTGTGTAGCAGCAGCAAATGGTGGCAATCAATCCATGCAAAATTAGAAAATCAATCATCAAACACATGGAAGGAATATGTGTAATTGAACTCAAATAATTAAAAAAAATAAAAAGTATATATTGAAATCAATAAACTATGATACAAAAACTATATTAAATAAATTACTATTAGCCCTAATAATGTTCATATTATTATTATTAATATTATGTCTAAAAGAGAGAGAGTGAGAGAGAAACTTATGTGTAGTTTAGGTAGCAAATAAAAGATCAAAACAAGTTAATTGAAATAAGCTTGATTTAGTTAATTAAAGGAATTACTACCAATTACAGTAGTAAACAACTTGTGATTTACTCACATGTTTTTAAAAAATAAAAATAAAAACAGTGATTTATCTCAACACAGGTGTTTTTTGGTGGTCCATGCAATTTCGCAGCTGTCATGATTTAAGGTTGTAGTTTTAAATTTTGAGATAATTCAGAATCTAACAAATTTGTCCCAATCCCCATATTACGTGATGTACAGAGTATTAGTCGGGCAGCGTTCCGTTCAACTTTTTTCTGATTATTACTTGTTCTTATTATAATCAGATCAGACCAGATCAGATATTAACAAAATCAGATGAGACTAACGGAACGCAACCTTGGTGTCCCATAATTATTTTCTTATATGGTATTAATTTTTAATGAAATAGAACATATATGATCTTATTTTGTGCGAAGAGCGAGAAATAACAAGGACAAAACCGTCTTTTCCTTTAAAACAAAGTGTACAAAAAATTCAAAACCAGATAGAGAAGTGCCCCTACATGACAATGAGAAATAATTTCACCTTCAATTATATTTTTCATTTCGCACTACCATAAAATGAAGGTAAAATTGAAAAAAAAAACACAAAAAGTAAGCATTCTTTAAATAAAACCTTCTCCAAAGTAAAAAAAAGTTTTACAGGACAGAGGTAAATATTTTTTCTAATTTAAAAAGTTACTGTGAGGTAAATATTTAATCCTCTTTAAAAAATATTAATCACCTTGGTATGTATTCGAGAAATCTTTTCCTTTGATAAATAAAAAAAAAAGAGACAGAAAATGGGCCAAACAAATAGTGGGTTTTGAAAAAGAGCCATATTTATTTATTTATTTATTTTATGATGGGGGAAAAGACTGGACACAATGGTCAAACCTAATGAGAATCCTAGCTCCCACTTTAGGGAGAAAAAAGGGAAAGCAAAAGTTTGAAGGGTAAAAGCAAAAATCTGATGTAACACAGAAAGAATGGCCAGAGACTGGAGACTACTACTACTACTAGTACAGGCCAGGGATGAAATTGTCATTTATTGGATGATAATACCATAACATACCTTTTGGACAAATCTATCCTCTCTCTCTCATTTACATTCATCCTCACAATAATAAATTGGGCACAGAGAAGAGTACACTTTTCTTTTTGACAAAAATCATTTTTTTAAAAAAATCTACTCTCTCCCCTACAAAACCTATCTCATACTTATTAAAAAGTCATTTTTACCGCTATTAATTTTTAACTTACTTATCACATCACACTTGTTCACTACTAATCTATCAATCACATTTACTTTTATCTATCACATCCAAAGATAGTTTTGTAAAGTCAACAATAAAAAATACTCCCTCCGTCCCAAAAAGAATGGGACGGTTTGACTTTTTGGGAAATTAAGGGAGGGATATTTTGGTATTGACTTTCCAAAAATACCCTTGATGTGATGGGTAAAGTAGGATGTGATGGGCAGATTATTAGAATAAAAGTATGATGTGATAGGTAGGGTATGAAAAAGTAAGGGGTAAAAGTAGTTTTTTAATAGAAATGTAACAGACTTTACGGGACGCAATTTTTTCTAAACGTAACAAACTTTTTGGGATGGAGGGAGTACTTTTTTCTTAAATCCCTTAAAAATCAAAACAAGAAATAATTTGAGAGACGGAAGGAGTATATATATACTCTTTATTTCTTTCGTCCTGCATTAATTAACACAATCTGATTTTACAATTTTTTTAAATAAAGCAATTTGTTTCGGATAAGAATAGAACTTTCAAATCATATACTTTTTTTTTAAAAAAAAAGTGATTTCTTAACACAATCTTATTAACAATACAGTATAATATAAAAAACTTAAAATTTTTAAAAATACATCGAAAAGAAAAGCGTGACAATAAATTCGGTATATTCCACCTAAATTAAGTTCAAACTTTCTATTCTAAGCTATCTGGAAAATTAAGTTCATATATCCAATTTCGGTTAAAAAAGAAAAGATAAATCTAGATTGCTTTATAGTACAATTTTTTTCACATTCACCTACATTTTTTACCTACATGACTTTTTTAAATTACTGACTTTATCTCATCCACTAGACTTTTGTTACCCACATTCTGTACCTATTTCACATACTTCTTACATCCACAAAAAAATAAAACTTTACCCATTTATTTAATTCTGGACATAGATATATTCTATTTATTTATATACTTTACATTTTGTAGCACTTTTTTAATGAAAATGGTAAAAGCCAAATGGGTAATTTTTTGAAAAATATGCAGAAGTAACAAAAAAAAGTAAAAGACAAAAAATTGGTAAACTTCATGGAAGGATAAAATACTCCACCAATCACACATTCTTGGTCCACTTTTCCATCAAAAACTAATGAACTAATTTGCTATATTTATGAAACAATTTATTGTTGAAAATTTATCAACATACTACAAATTGATTTCATGGACTTAATTCATGTTATTCCTAATTTTTTAAATTTAGGCTTTATTTGGTTCAAGAATATAACATGGAAAAGAAAAGAAAATTTATAATGATTAATAATCATTTTCCTTACCAAATTGGAAGTTTTTTTTTCAATTTTATTATTTTCCCCGTTTATTTTTATCTCATTTTCCGTCCTTCAACTTTTCTTTTCGATCAATGCTAGGTTTGCAAAGGAAAAGATCATAAATTTTACAAACTTATTGATTTATAGTTTCATATTTCATTTTAAAATTATTTTACACTATCTTATCTTTTTATTTAAGCTACAACACGAATAGTAAGTTTGTGAGATTTCTGACTAATTTTTTTTTGTGAACCAAGAATTTCTCTTTCTTTTCTGTTCTTAAATCAAACAAAAATTATTGTTCAAATCGTTTCTTTTCTATTCCATTTCATAATCTTTGATCCAAATATAACCCTATATTTGGTTCAAAGAATTTGAAAAGAAAAGAAAATACTCGTGATATACTTGTTTCGTTAGATAAAAAAAGGAAAAAAAAGGTTAAAAGAAAACAAAAAAGAGAATTTAGACCACAGAATTTAGGAAAAGTACATACCCTATTTATTCCTTCTTAAAACCTAGCTTTATCAACTTTTTATATTTGGACGTTCCAAAAAAATATTTTTCACTTCAAGATTTTGAGAGAAGGACTAAAATAGGACTAAAACATTAAAAGATTTTATTCCAGATGGTGTGGGTAGTAATAGTAGTACTTTCATGTTTTTATTCCAAATATAAGACTTAAAATGCTTTTATATTACCAAATATGGTCATGTACATTACTAAAAAATACTCCCTTCGTCCTAAAACTATCTTCCCGTTGCGCAAAACGAAGAAAAATCCCAAGTTTTTTCAATCTATTTTATTTAAATATTGGTATAGAAATAAAAAATAAAACATACATATTTAAAAACTACATCAAAAGTTCAACAAAACAAGTGGTGACAAGAATATTTTATTTTATCATATAGGCCATGAAAAAACACAAATAAATATAAATTCCCGTGAAGTTGGAATAGTGCTCTGGGAAGAAAGTGTTAGGACGGAAGGAGTATAATATGTGCACATGTACAGTGTCACATTACCATAATGTAAAAATCATATTTCGGGATTAATACATAAAAGTCTTATTCAATAAAGTAATTCTTTTGGATGGATTTTTATTTTTATTTTTTTTATTTGGGGGGATTGATAGATATTAGATGATGGAGAAAGACAAGAAAAGTGGGGGTTTACTGGGCACATCATCAGATGAACAGAATGGCGGCCGGCCGATCAGATCAAATCAAAGAGAAAATTTAAAAAAAAAAAGAACAGAGAGATATGGCTGCTTTATTATTATAGCATGCAGTAGCTATTAACGTACATATACAGTGGATATATATACATAGATATATAGATATTTATATACTCCCTCCGTCCCTAAATATTTGCCACATTTGTATTTCCGAGGCAAAATATCAAGTTTTTTCAATTCATTTTATTTAGATATTGGTATAGAAATAAAAAATAAAATTTATATATCAAAAAACTACATGAAAAGTTCTTCGAAATAAGAGGTGTCAAGAATATTTTATTTTATCAAACAACTAATGAAAACGTAGAAATAAACAAAAGTTCCCGCGACTGTTGAAAAAACAAATGTTATGAATATTTTGGGACGGAGGTAGTATATATATAAAGATAGATATATAGATATAGATATATAGAGTAGGAGCTTAGCTAGGAAGGAGGAGATGGGGGTGGGAGAGAGTATAAATTGATGGATAGGTGTGGAATGTCATCATCCAGTCAATCATCATAAAAGCTTTGATTTGAAAGCGCTGTCAAAAATGCTCTTTTTTTCTTATAGTGCTCTCATTATACTACTCTACTACTAATACTACTACCCACACCATCTAATTAATCCCTATTTTAAAAGAAATGAAGTAAAGATACTTTGTGTTAGACAAAGGATATTAGACAATAATACTAATAGTACTTCTTGTAGTATTGATTATGGTAGTGTTTCATTATCAGTCAACTTCCTAATCCTATTTGTGGTAGATGTTGTATGTTAGTTAGTTTCCATTCTCTATTCCTAGTTGTGTTAGGAGTCTCTCCTATATATACTCTATCATGTACTTCATAATTAAAGGAGCAATATTATTATTCCAATATTTCAACACTTTGCATATTTTGATCCCACACACCGGCACAAAATACCAGTGCGATCGTCTATGACTTACGCCACTTACGCCAAGCGGTATCAAGAATTGTCACACTTTCTATAAACATAATGTCCGGACACGTATTCGAAAGTAATTTGTCTTTGTTATCCAAATGCGAGTCGTTTGTGACACTAGACGAGCTAGAGCGTGTCGTACCATCACATCTCGTCTGTGGCACAATTAAATTGTGTCTGTGGTGTGATAACACGTCATATCTTATCTGTATCACAAACGAGTGTGTGTCGTACGAACACATCTCGTGTGCGTCACAATTAAATTGTGTCTGTGGTGTGCAAGCACAATCATATCTGATGTGTATCACAAACAATTTGTCTTCACTATGACATGAATAAATAGTGTGCCTATAGTGCAAGTTCTAGTTGGTGCAAAAAAATAGCTATAGGACGGGGCAAATATTAAATGATCATATAATAAATTCAAAATTGGCATATATGTGTATTTGGATTGTAACGTGGGGAGGATTTTGTTGATCTTAAGATGGTAAAATATGTTTAGAGATATTTCATTTGAATTTTAGCCAATTAGAGATACGGTAGGTGACTACTTTGGAAATGACTTGCCTAATCCCACCTTTTAATCCAAAGACTACTTTCAAAACATTTTTATTCTAAAAACCAAAACTTGTCTCTTTTTTATAATGCAAACCCAAATTAGTCAAAGATGCACTAAATCATTTAAGTCACTTTGTCACTAATTCATACTCACTTCTCACATGAAGGTTTTTTTTGTAGAGATTAAGGGAATTTTTAGAAGTATTTGAAAAGGTAGGGTAAGAACGTAAAAATGAAAAAAGGATTATAAAAGTAAGAAAGAATGTATAGAAGTGATTAAAAAAATAAAAAAGTAATTGAAAATATAGAAATATCATGTCAAATATAAGGATGTACTCTGTATCTTTTAAGGGATGACGATGAAAAAGGTAATTTGTGCTTTAGAGTATAAACTAATTAATATGCTATCTCTAAAACACTAGGGGAGGAAAGTAACTTTTTTTACTCCTTGAAATGTTATCATCAATCTGTATTCACAAAAAAATCTCATAAAATCACAATTGAGAATAATTACTCTATATTGTCACTCTATATATTTACAAAAAATACACACAAAATTACATTCGACAATAATTACTGTATATCGTCACTCTTTATTCCTAACAACTTCTCATAATAACTATTGTAAACCTATAAAACAACATGTAAGAAACAAAATTCCCAACGTTTTTGTCCCTCCAAACAAACACATCCTTTGAAAACAGTGTTTCTCTTACGAAATTAAATTTGTATAGCTATATCTCACAGACAATTACTTGTTGCATAATGTTAATTGGCCAAAACAGTGATGTCATTGTAGAAAAACCCTAAGATTTTGTCATTGAAAAACAATTTTGTTATTTCAAAAGGTTCAAATTAGGACATCCTCACATTCCACCTATCACTCCATCACATACCCTCAATATTAAGAGCCCTAGATGTTCATGAGAAGATCATAATAGAAGTTGGGAGAGTTAAGGACATTTTTGGAAATAATACTTCCAATCAGTACTAGCGTTTTGAATAACTTTTAGTAATATAAAATTATCGAAAAAAGACTAAAATTTTTCTAAAATTTATCTATTTTTCAAATGATGATGAATCTAATCACATTTGAACACATTTAATAAGTGCAACATTATGAAATGAAATAAGTATGATATGATGGGGTGAAATGATGGATGAAAAAGCAAAAGGGGAGAGAGTGTGTGTAAGTGGTGGCGGAGTGTAAGTAATGTTGTGTGTACCTTGACGGCCTTTTCTTGCTTGACCCTCCCTTCTACAGCTGTTATCCCATAGATGCGCTTCGTACCTTCCTGTCCACCTATGTCTGCAACAATGGCGAAACCCCCCACCACCACTTCTTTTCATTTTCATTCTTTCCAATCAAAACCCATTTTTTTGAGCCGGATAATGCTCGATAAGAGGAATAAAAATTGGATCTTTTTTCTTTCTTTTTTTTTTGTTTTATTTAGCAGAGAATGAGAGAAAGAAAGAATAATGGCGACCTTGTGACCCCTCTGTAAATCGAGGTTCTCTGCCCGAAGGTGTCAGCCAGTTTCTTGCAGGTCTCCGGGTCGACGGGAACAATGGCGGTCTTGTCGGAGTTCTGGGGATTCACGGCCAGAGACAGAGTTCCGGTCTGGCAGTGTGGGTAGCCCAGAGCGTTCACAGAGTCTCCGGCGCCGGTCATCGTCTGGGTTCGAGCGACGGATGCGGAGTCGTCCACGTCGGAGCCAGAGTTCGTGGGGAACGCTTGGAATCCGGTTATCGCTTTCAGATCTTGCTGGTCGTTGAAGTAAGCTTCGCCGGCGCCTTGGTAGATGTGGGTCAGAGACGACGAGTCCTGCGTCTCCGTCTGCCGCTCCGAGTACCGGACCAAGGCGGTTGAGTCCCCGCATCCGCCGAGGAAGTCCTCCAGCGGCGGCGGGTGGTGGATGTGCGACTCCATGAAGGCGTGGAAGGCCGACGGCTCTCCGTTCAGGCTAAGCCCGGCCACCTCGTTGTCCCGGCTCTCATCCTCCGGCGAATACATCATTTCCGGCTTCGGGTTCGCCCAACCTGCGCTCGGAAAAAAAAGAAAAAGAAAATCCTATCAACCATAGATTTTGAATTGGAAATCTAACCCAAAAAGAAAGCTGAGCAAAATATCCATTCTGAGCTAAACAACCCCAAGAAGGTTAATCCAAAAAGCAGAGTAGAAATTAGAAAACGCGACCCAAACAAGACTTTGCCTTTTTCTTGTCATCTTCCCAGTTTTCCATGCCCACTTACCACCAAAACAGAAAACGTTATTTTGGGGATTCTGAGAAAGAAAGAAATAATAAACCAAATAAAAAATAAATTTTGACTCGAACTTCATTAACCATTCCCACACACACTCAAGTGACGCTTACCATTTGCATAGAAATGATCGGCGAAGTAGTAATGGTGCGGGTCCGCCGGAGCAAAGGCGGCGTCCGGCGGCTGAGAGGACGACGACGACGAGTTCATCATCTCCGCCGACGAGACGGCAAACGATAACCAATTGTTTTCCGGCGCCATTATTGATGACAGATTAAAAAACCCAAGAATTACAAATTAAAAAAGGAAACCAACTCAAGGAATTTCTAATCAAGCTAAACCATCATCATATTCTTCGATTCGGAGAAAGATCAAATTGGGGTGCTTTCTTTTCTTTTCTTTTTTTTTTAATAAAACAGAATTAGCAAAGAAAGATTGAATCTTTTGGTGTTTCCCAAAAGAGAGAAGGGGGGAGAAGTGAAACGACAAAGCCTTTTATTTTTAATCTTTCTTTCTTTCTTTCCCAAGGAGGGGAGGGGAGGGGAGGGGGAAGAGAAGAAGATGGATGGGGTTTAAATATAAAGGGATTTATGAGAATTTGAAAACAGGGGATTGGGATTGGGGGAGGTGTGTGGGAACAGATGCCGGTAGGGAAAGGGGAGCAAGTGGAGGGTTATGATGGGGGGATTGCAGCGGTGTTCATCTGCCATCCGGCGTCCATCCACAGGGGCTTTTCCGCAGCATCAATTGTTGTTGTCGTCACATGTTTTATATATACCCCTCTTAGAACAATGGTCATGAAGCCCCGAGGCTTCAAACCGGGCCTTCAAACTTTCTATCTCTATCACGTCAGCTTTAACTTACACTCAAAATTCACTGGAAATGGTTTTGAAGCCCTGAGCTTCAAACTGGGGCTTCAAACCTTCATTTTTTACATTTTTAAATATACATCTTCTAAATTTAAATTTATAAATTTAAATTAATTTATTATTTTAATGAATCGCAATGACACTATTGCATAAAAAAATTAAATTCAATATAAAAAAAATCTTACTTTCATAAAAAAAATTTAAAAAAAATTACATTCATTAAAAAAAATTACATAAAAAAAAAACAGTACAAAAAAATCACTAATTATTCGAACGACTAAAGATATGCTCGATCAAATCCGCCGTTAGTGCATTGTGAATCTCTCGGCTTCGAATTTCTTGGCGGTTGCGTTGTTTCTTTTATTCGGTGATTTCTTCGTACATAGGCACCTCCTCGTCCGGGTTGTATTGACAAATCGCAGACCCGTTATCCTCTATGATCATATTATGAAGAATAATACATGCGTACATGATATTCCTCATTTTTGTCTGAGAATAACATTTCGACGGACGATCTAGAATGTGCCACTTAGCTTTCAAGACCCCAAAGGCTCGTTCAATATCTTTTCTCGCCGCCTCTTGAGCTGTTTTGTAGGTTTGGCGTTTAAGACCCATTGGTTCAGAGAGAGATTTGACAATCGTGGAATAATCCGGATATATTCCACCAGCCAAATAATATCCACGCTTGTAAAGCGTTCCTCTAAGCTCAAAAGAGGAGTCTGGTGCGGTCTCATTAACCCAATCGTCAAAAACAGGCGTTTGATCGAGAACGTTGATGTCGTTGTTCGAGCCCGCGACACCGAAAAAAGCATGCCAAATCCACAAGTCATTGGAAGCAACAGCTTCGAGCATGATGGTAGGCTTGGGATGATCTCCCCGGGAGAATTGACCGTGCCACGCAGTGGGACAATTTTTCCATTCCCAATGCGTGCAATCAATACTCCCAAGCATGCCGACAAAGCCGTGTTTAGCGGCATGCCTCGCCTGCAACTGCTGGATGTCGCTCGCTGTAGGCTTGCGTAAATATCTTTTATGATAAATTTGAATAATAGCTTTTGAAAATTTATAAACATAGGACATGATGCTCCGAGCAGACATCTTTAAGTATTCGTCGAACATATCGGATGTCGTCCCGTACGCCAACTGACGGAGCGCGGCAGTGCACTTTTGGACGCTACTAAACCCGCGTCGGCCTCTCGCATCAAACCGTTGGTTGAACCAAGGAATCTCGCGTTCAACATCGGCGAGTATGCGTAAGAACAGAGGACGACTCATCCGAAAACGATTACTAAAATCCTCCGGTGTATAAACACACGGATTATTAAAGTAGTCGTTTAGAAGTGAATCGTGGGCGGCCGCTCGATCCCGGTTTAGACGTTGGCGTCGGGTCCGTCGTCGGGAGGATTCGGCTTCTTCTTGGCCATCTTCCCACCATTGAATACAATTTGTCGCGAAACAACGAAAAAATAAAGTTCTTCTTTCATCGTCGGAAAATGAACTCATTTTTAAATTATATTTTATAAATATTTATAATAGATAATAAATATTTTTGAGAGAATATATAGTAATAAAGAGAGATTTGTGAGAGAGAGGTGTGAGGAAGATGAATGAGAAGGGGGGATTTTATAGGTTTTTTTTTAATTTAGAAATATTGTTTTTTAATTTGGGGGGGGGGGGGTAACGGCTCTATAGCCGTTGGGAAGGGGAACGGCTAAAAAAATCGGCCCTCACGCCGCGTCAAACGAATGACGCAGGGCTCCTCACGCCCGTTTAACGCCGGCGGGGGGCGGTGTTTCACGCCCCCGGGGCGTTTAACGCCCCATAACGCCGGTGGGCGTGAGGAGTATTACCAGTGCTCTTATATCTCTCTTTTTCTTCTCCGTCCTCGTTTCAAGTGACTGTCTGATCGGTTTTCTCCGTCTAATATTTGAATTCGACTTTTTTTTCTAATTGTGCTTCGAAATAAATATATTAACCATGGAGTCTCTGCAAATATCAGATTCAAGATATGATCCTTTATTTACCAATCACTGTGTCTTTTAAACTCATTTTATCTCGTTTCAAGTGATCATCCAACTGATTATGAGGTTCTCAGATATGGGTCTCATCCTTTTTTTCTTTGTTATTTTTATGGGTTCTATTTAGGTCATATTATCTTCACATGATTTGATTAGTTCTAATCTTATTAAAATAAGTTTTGATCTGGTTTGGTCTGATTTGAATGTAGTTATATTTAAATCTATTTCTCATCTGATCTCATTTGGTCTCATATGATCTATTCTGATATCATATGATTCCAATGAAAATAAACAATAAGTAAAAAAAATAAGTTGTGGAGAATATGGTCTTACTCTAAATAACTCAAATTAAAATTACATTTTTTATATTTTTCTTAACATCCGTAAAAATTTATGTGATAAGTTTTTTATGGGATATAGAGGTGTTATTTTAATAAATGATCAATAAAAATATATAACGTTCATATTTTATATATATATATATATATATATATATATATATATATATATATATATATATATATATTCATATTTTTTTCTATTTATCTCAAAAAAAAGTTTCACTTTCTACTAATAAAACAAAAATTTGTGACCTTATAACTTAGAGCAATGATGAATCTCAAAATTTACTAGAAATGATGTTAAATTTTTCATGTAAGATAATACAAACAACATTATGTAACTCTCATATTTAATCCAAGATCCCTTTTAGAGTCATGTCTATTTGAATAAATAAATAAATAAGGGAGATGGAATGTGTTGGGACAGTCTCAATTTAGAGAGACCGGTCACATTTTTTTATTTTCACCTAATGCTATGAAACTAAACATTAGTGTACCTTAGATGCCAACTAAGAAAAATAAGATAAAATAGGACTTGCATTGGACATGCTCTTATCTCTGATGAGCATCGCTTTAAGTCGATAATTTCACTTATATTAAATTTTGTGTCAATTCAAAAATAGAACCCTTTCTCGGCGATGAGAGTACTTTAATGTGTGGATACTAATTTTCAAGCTAATTTAAAGATGGAGAGAGTTCATTTTATAAAATTTAGAGCTATAAAATTGTACGATTATACTCCCTCAATTCGTATGTCTAAGTATATTTGCCGAGTTTGACTTTTTCAAGTCAAGTAAAATCAAATTTGATCTTTAATTAAATTTCAATGTATATTAACATACAATTAATTTTATTAGATTTATTTTGTTGAGAACTAGAAAAATTTTATTTTACTATACTAGTATTCAATACAAATTAAAAGTATGTGAAACTCAAAATTGGTCTATATTGACTTGAAAAAATAAAACTGGATAAATACACTAAAACAGAGTAGTTATTATAATTTAAAATGTGTCTATTGTATTTATTTTTAATAGAGAATATATATTATATTATATTCTCGCTCGGGCTTTTTTTGGGCCCAAAATGTTTTATTTATTTTATTTATATATATATATATATATATATATATATATATATATATATATATATATATATATATATATATATATATATATATATATATATATATAGACACACACACATAAATAGAAAATTTATTACCTTAATTTTTAATGTACTTATTACAATATTTAAATATAGTATTATGATTTTGTTATGCACATTACTACACTGTTAATTATTCTTTAAAAAATAATTGTACTCCGTATAACTTAATTTAAAAGGTCCTTCTTCGTTTCGTTCAGATCATTTGAATAATCGGAACCGACCCTAAAATATTTAAAAAATTATTTCAATTTTAGATTAGGGGTGGACACGGTACCGGTACGGTACCGTGACCGGAAACGGTACCGCCGGTACCGTTACCGTCGGCCGGGACGGTCCACCGGTTCCGGGAACCGGTACCGCCCACTCCGGTACCGGTTCCGGTGCCCATTTTTCGGTACCGGCACCGGCGGTACCGGTTCCGGTCCGGTACCGTAATTAATTTTTTTTAGTTTTTATTTCATTCTTTCCTTTATTAATTTCATTTTTAGAGTTTTTTATTTCATCCTTTCTTTTAACAATTACACATTTACAATTCTACACTTTAAAATTTTAATAAAAAAGCAAAAAAAAAAAGAAATAATGGGTGGCCGAAACGGTACCGGACCCGGAACCGGAACTGCCGGTACCGGAACCGGTACCGGCCGATCCGGTACCGGTACCGGTACCAAGGGGTGGCGGTACCGGAACCGGCGGTTCCGGAGCTGGAACCGTCCCGGAACCGTACCGTGTCCACCCCTATTTTAGATATTGCAGAATGTGTGCCCCTTAAGTACTTCTCATGCACACTATTTCGTATGCGATCTTTTATATTTGTATATTACTTGAGGGTGTGTTTGGTGAGCAAACATGATATGAGTTTTGATACCTTCGGATATCAAAATCCTTTTCTGGTGTTTGGTGAAGCCAAAAGAGATATCGAATTCAATATCTCCAGATATCATAAATCTTCAAAAATAAAGGTTTCGATATCTCCGTAGTTGTATATATACTTGTTCTGGTTGATTTACAAAGCAAAGGCATTTGTGTTATATTTTTACATCTGTAACTCTCCAAAAGAGTGTCATTTTTCATTTTAGCGAGTAGGTTTGCAACTTTATTCTTATCCTTTATAATGGGATAGACGGTGACATTCCAATCTATTCCCATCAAACTCTATCATGCCTCAATCAAGTCGTGTGTCACGCCTCTTGTGGCAACTATACCATGAATCTATGGAACACACTCTAACGAATAGCAGTGGACAATGAGATTTCACAAATCTTTCTTTCATGCCCAACTAAGCGCTTGTAAGCTTGCCTTGCTTCAGCAAGCGTTGGATGTTTAGTAATGCATAAACACATAAAGCCTCATACCAAGTTTCCATCATGTCCTTGCAGCACTCATCCAGTTCCTGCTCCTATAGCATCAATACTCCCATCCACAATCAAACAAAAAGTGTCATTATCCAGTTTCTGCTAACGAACATGTAGCATGCATTTTTCATTAATGCATTTTCAATAATACTCTGAGTTTGAAAAGTTCTCAGAATATCATCATCTGGGTTCAAAATTCATTCGAACTTTTCTTCATCATCATACATGATTGAAAACATAATCATTCCACCACCTCCAATCTCCCTAGAAAGTGGTAGCAAAGATCACTAGCCACTCGTGAATATAGGAAGTTCTAACTCTCCAAGCAATTTGGTCATCCATCCATTGTCAAAGTTACGCTTTAATAGTCTCTGCAATGTGCATGTGCCTATTAACGCTTGGATAGCCCTTGCACTATGTGACGCCGAATTAAATCAAGGCGTAGGGCTAGAACGAGAAGAACAACGAAAGAAAGGGAGAGATTGAAACGCTAGGGGAAGAGTTCCGCTCTAGGTTATGAAATATTCTCAAATTATGATAGTCTGCCTCAAATATGCCCACAAGCCGGGCTATAAATAGCTGAAAAACGAAGGGAGTGAAACCCTAAAAGATGGAAGACAAAACGGGCCTAAGAATAAAAATAAATGGGCTAACTAAAAGATAGGCCGAAGGCCCAAAGACACAAAAATTTAAAAATGAAGGCCTTAACAAAGAGTTCACGTTAGTCTTGATCCTCTCCTGCATCAGTCTTCCCGGGTTGGAAAGAACTCGTCCTCAAGTTCATATCATCATCTTTAGAATCCAAAAAACAAGGAGTTAGGTGCTTCACATTGAAAACATCAGAAGTTTTCAAGTGACTGGGAAGCCGCAATCGGTAAGCATTATCATTGATCCTCTGAACTATCTCGCAGGGTCCAATTTTCCGATCCTTGAGTTTATCATACTCGCCAACAGGGAATCGATCCTTGGTCAACACAGCCCAAACAAAGTCTCCAACATCAAACAGAACTTGACGTCGATGTTTGTCCACTCGTGCCTTGTACTTGTTGTTGCTTTCTTCAATCTTACGTCTCACCTGATCATGTATGCTCCTCAGGTTCTCTGTCATCTCTTCGGCTCTAGGATGACTGCGACCCACTCGTGGAATTGGGGCCAAGTCCAACACCCCGGATGGGTTCTGACCCAAGACAATCTGAAATGGGCTCAATCCAGTGGTCCTGTTTATTGACCTGTTGTAGGCAAACTCCGCTTGGGGAAGCGCCAAATCCCATTGTTTTGGTTTTGATCCTTCCAAACAACGTAGAAGATTTCCCAAGCTACGGTTCACCACCTCCGTCTGGCCATCAGTCTGAGGATGATATGCACTGCTAAAGTTTAGATTGGTGCCAAGCTTCTCCCATAAACTCTTCCAGAATTGGCTCATGAATTTTGTGTCACGATCTGAGGTGATAGAACGAGGAACGCCATGCAACCTCACAATCTCCTTGAAATATAGGTGAGCAATCCGCACAGCATCCATGGTTTTCCTGCAGGGAATAAAGTGTGCCATCTTGGAAAACCTGTCAACAACAACAAAGATGGAGTCTGCCGCCCTTTGGGTGCGGGGTAATCCAAGTACAAAATCCATGCTTACATCAAGCCAAGGGGCTTCTGGAACAGGCAATGGAGTATAAAGGCCTGCATTTGTCAGAGTTCCCTTAGATCGCTGGCACACATAGCAACGATCCACAAAATGGGTCACGTCACTTCTCAACTTTGGCCAGTAAAAATCAGCAGACACAAGAGCGAGAGTCTTGTCTCGACCAAAATGTCCTTCGTTGTGGAGTTCACTGATAATCTGCTGTCGTAAGGAACAATCTGGGACACACAGCTGCCAACCTCGAAAAAGATAGCCATCGTGCACCAAGAAATCATGGCGGTGTCCCGAAGTCACTTCCAAGAAGATCGTTCCAAATGAAGGATCAACTTCGTACATGTCCGCAAACACTTCAAATCCCGTCACTCTACTGCTCATGGTGGAGAGAAGATTATTTCGTCGACTCAAGGCATCAGCGACGCGGTTGACACTACCTGATTGGTGTTTGAGAACAAAGGTGAACTCCTGTAAGTACGCCACCCACTTGGCATGACGCCTATTGAGTTTGTGCTGCCCATTAATATACTTCAAAGCCTCGTGATCAGTGAAAAGAATGAACTCCTTTTGGATTAAATAATGACGCCAATGTTTGAGTGACTGAACAATGGCGTAGAACTCGAGGTCATAAGTCGAGTAGTTCTTCTGGGAACTAGAAAGTTTTTCACTGAAGAAGGCAACTGGACGTCCAGCCTGACTAAGCTCACCTCCAATGCCAACACCGGACGCATCACAGTTGACCTCAAAAACTTTGTCAAAATCAGGGAGGGCTAATACTGGAGCCTCCGTCATCTTCTGTTTCACCTTCTCAAAGCTGGACTCCGCGGCATCTGTCCACTGGAGGTCACGTCCCTTGAGACACTCAGTAATGGGCGCGATCAAAGTGCTGAAGTTCCTAATGAATCTGCGATAAAAAGAGGCCAGACCATGAAAGCTACGAACGTCATGCAATGTTCTGGGTCTAGGCCACTGCACAATGGCCTCAATCTTCGAGGGATCTGCATGCGCACCATCAACAGAAACCACAAACCCCAGGAACTGAACGGAGGTAGTAAAGAAGAAACACTTCTTTCTATTGATGAATAAAGTCTCCGCTTTTAGCACCTCAAAAACAGCATGCAAATGTTCAAAGTGGGCAGCCCAAGATGGACTATAGATAAGGATGTCATCAAAGTAAACAACAACAAACTTTCCCATAAAAGGTCTCAAAACCTGGTGCATGAACCGCATGAACGTACTAGGTGCGTTGGACATACCAAACGGCATCACCATCCACTCGTACAACCCATGTTGCGTCTTAAACGCGGTCTTCCATTCGTCGCCAGGCTTGATTCAAATCTGATGGTACCCACTCTTAAGATCAATTTTGGAAAAGATCTTAGAGCCGTAAAGTTGATCTAGCATGTCATCAAGTCGGGGAATAGGAAATCTATACTTCACTGTGATGCGGTTGATGGCCCTGCTGTCCACACACATGCGCCAAGAACCATCTTTCTTCGGCACCAACAAGGTTGGAACTGCACATGGACTCATGCTCTCCCTGACATAGCCTCTTTCAAGCAACTCCACAACTTGTCGCTGCAATTCTTCTACCTCTTTGGGACTGAGACGATATGCTGGTCTATTTGGGAGGTTAGAGCCTGGGACTAAATCAATTTGATGTTGGATGTCCCTCAATGGTGGTAAACCAGGAGGTAGCTCATCAGGCATCAAGTGTGAGAACTCATCTAGAAGTTGTTGCACCTCCACAGGTAAGTCACTATCTTCATCACCTGCTTGGTCATCACAAGGCAACAATGCATAAACCACCTTTTCATGCTCCACCTCCTTTAGGAACTTGGACCTAGATAGCAGATTCGTAGGGCCTTCTGTTGAGGGTGGAGGGGGGTCCTCTCGACGTGGTGCTAATATTATCCTCTTGCCTTTCATGTGAAAAGAATAGGTATTCTTTCGTCCATCATGTACAACGCTTCGATCATACTGCCAAGGTCTTCCCAAAAGAATGTGACATGCATCCATCTTCACAACATCACACCAGTGACTATCATGATACTTATTCCCAATTGAGAAGGAAACAAGGCATCTCTTGTCAACTGTCACCTCGGAACCCTTGTGTAGCCAAGATAACTTATAGGGTTTGGGGTGGCGTTCTGTCTTCAACTGCAGTTTCCGGACAGCTTCGTCAGAGACAATGTTGTCGCAACTACCACCATCCACAATCATCTTGCAAACTTTTCCTCCAATGGTGCAGGTTGTGTGGAAGATGTTTGTCCTCAACCAATCATCTTTAGAATCATCCTTTGGAGCCAGAAGACTCTTGCGCACAACCAAATTCTCTCGACCATCCCCGTAAAGAACATCATCTTCTGCATAATCATCATAGACTGGACCTCCAAACTCTTCAACTTCATCATCGTCAACAACGATGTTCTCCTCCACGAACAGGCTCTTGCTCTTATGTAGAGCGGGTTTCTTGCATTCATTCGCCCTATGTCCAGGTTCACCACAATGATAGCAATTAATCGTACTACTCGAAGCTCCCTGCGTCCCTTGGACTCCCTGTGTGGTCAGTCGAGGCTCTTGGGGTCGAGCCGGACGGTTATTGGTCACCGGCTTCCTGTTCTGCTGCTTCTCAACTGCAAGGGCCCTTTTGTATGCCTCAGAAACAGTCCATAATGAATGGAGGTTGAGAACATCCTGCAAGGACTGACGCAAGCCTGCCATATATCGGGCCACAAGCTGCTCCTCCGATTCAGATAGATCGTTGCGGGCAATCAACTGGTAGAATTCTTCTGTGTAATCATCAACGGACCTCGTTCCCTGCCTCAACGTATGGAGTCGCTGAAATAGGGTTTGTGTGTATCCGAAGGGAAGAAAGTGTGCCCTCATCTTACCCTTCATCTTCTCCCAATCATTGATCTTTGGCTTACCCTTCTTCTCACGAGTTCGCCGCATCTGTTCCCACCATGCAGAGGCTCGTCCATGGAGTTTGATCGCCACAAGCTTCACTTTGTCACGATCTGGAACGTCCTTATACTCGAAGATACGATCCACCTCGTTCAGCCAGTCAATGAAATCATCGGCCTGCAGGGTTCCTGAAAAACTAGGGATTTCCAACTTAAACCCTAACCCTCCGCGATAGTCATCACGGACGCGAAAATCACGTCTGCGAGGTTCGCGATGATACGGGTTCTCAAACGATGATCGGGAGCCCTGATCTGACTCCTCATGATCCTCCAAATCTCGCACCGCCAGGCGCTGCGTGAGTTCTGCGATTTGCTGCCGCATAATCTCGTTCTGCCGATGTAGATCTGTTATCACCTCCACGTCGTCAAGGCGCTGCTCTCGTCGGGGGGGTTCGCCACCCATAGGTTGCCCACGTCCGCGACCTCGTGCACGCACCATTGATGTTGAAGGAAGATCTTCCTTTATTCGTCGAACCAGGCTCCGATACCAACTGACGCCGAATTAAATCAAGGCGTAGGGCTAGAACGAGAAGAACAACGAAAGAAAGGGAGAGATTGAAACGCTAGGGGAAGGTTCCGCTCTAGGTTATGAAATATTCTCAAATAATGATAGTCTGCCTCAAATATGCCCACAAGCCGGGCTATAAATAGCTGAAAAATGAAGGGAGTGAAACCCTAAAAGATGGAAGACAAAACGGGCCTAAGAATAAAAATAAATGGGCTAACTAAAAGATAGGCCGAAGGCCCAAAAACACAAAAATTTAAAAATGAAGGCCTTAACAAAGAGTTCAAGTTAGTCTTGATCCTCTCCTGCATCACTATGGATAATGAAATAATAAATATCCAATTGATTTGGGATGGACCTAGCATTCTTTTATCATTTTATGTTGCCTATAAAAAACCAGTGGCCCCCCCAAGTTTTTAAATTTTTAAATTCACCACAACGAGAGACCAATTTGGTGTTATTTTAAATAAATGTGATAGAATTTAGGATGAGGTATGAATAACTGGATTGAGCAATAAGACACTTGGGCTGAACCACATTAAAAGATTGAATCCAATCGATTAGTCAGTTCAACTTAAGAACTTATATACCGATTATTTTTCTCTTGAACTTCCAATGTGGGATGACTCTCTAACACTCCCCTCAAGTGGACAACAGGGCCATTTTGAATCTAACCAATTGACCACTTGCAAATGAACTCTCATTCCCTTGATTTTTTTTGAGCGCCAACACCTAAAGGACCACGAGCCGCTGGGTATGGACATTCTGACGAGCAATCGTGTTAAACGTGCCACAGGCCGTTGGGTACATAATCCGTACGGACAACTGGCTAAAGACTAACGGGCTGCTAGAAATGAACTTCTAGACGGACACCTTGACAAACGAGGTGGCCAAAACCTGCTCTGATACAATGAAAGAATTTAAGATGGGGTATGGATAACTAGATTGAATTGGGCAATAAGACACTTGGGCTGAACCACATTAAACGATCGAATTCAATCGATTAGTTAGTTCAACTCAAGAGCTTATATATCGATTATTTTTGCTCTTGAACTTCCGATATGGGATGACACTCTAACAAAATGCAGGCATCTGAGTTGAAAGGAGACTTAAAAATATCTCAGACCTTGTTATTTAGATCCAAAACTCATAACTTCCAGTTTCTTCTAGATCTTTCTAGTTAATTTCGGTTTCTACCTGTTCGTTTCAATTTCTTTTTGTTTTTTCCAGTTTCTTTTAGTCTCTTCTACTTTTACCAACTATTTCTATTTTATTTAATCTTTTTCTACTTCCCAAATAATTACTCTAAAAATGATGTGGTTTTCATGTTCTATTATTATTATTATTAATACATTCATAATTATATTGTTTTTTTAATTTTTCAATTTTTTTTCTCATGTCCTTTTTTTGTAATTCACACTCATTATTATTATTCTTTCATTTTAATATAAATAATACGAGGTATAATTTAATTGAGAGAAATTGGTTTTTTATTAATTTATATTACACTAAAAGATGTTATAAAAATAAGGAATATTTTATTCATATAAATCACCTCGGAAAAAAATCAATATTTTAAATTAAAAAATAATTATTATATTATTCCATATATATGTCCCTAATTAAATGACATGTACATTATTCACGTGGTCGAATTTATTGACTTTCTTTACATGGTATATATGATTGTCATAATAATAATAATAATAATAATAATAATAATAATAATAATAATAATAATAATAATAATAATAATAATAATAATAATAATACAAATAAAATGTAAAAAAATTAAATATACCTTTTCCAGTTTCTTATAGTTTCATCCAGTTCTTCCATTTCTAACTAGTTATTCCTATTTTTTCTAGATTGCTCCCGTTTCTTACTATTCTACAAGTTCATTCCTTCTGATTTCTTACAATCTTTCCAGTTTTCTTCGAATATCGAACTCTTGTTTCTAGCCTAAAGTACGAGCTTTTGGACGCTGCTATCTCATCATTTTACTATTTCATACTCTTCTTTAAACTCTTAAAAAACTACTCAAATTCTCAGACTTTGTCACATCATCATGCTATCATCTTTTATTTCATTAACTTTATTTATATTAAATCAATTATCTAGTATATAATTTTACTATACATTGTTTTTTCTTCCAAATTCATTTATAAATATAATTAAGCATTACCAAAATTTAATAACATAAAAAATTACAATGTACAGAGTATTTATTAAAAATAGAAATTATTATACTCCTTTCGTCCCAAAAAATATTTCTCCTTTCTTTTTTCATTTGTCCAAAAAACTTTTCTTATTTCTATTAAAAAGTCACAATTACTCATACTAATTCTTAATTTGCATATCACATCACACATTTTCACTATTAATCTATTCATCACATTTACTTTTATTTATCACATCCAAAGACATTTTTGGAAAGTTAAAACCAAATACACTCTTCTTAAATCCTTAAAAATCAAAACAAGAAATGTTTTGTGGAACGATGAGAGTAGAAAGTTAACAAACAAATTACGTGCAGTAAAATGAGTACATTTTATTAAAAATTACATAAGTGAACTCACATAAAATGTAAGTTACATAAAATAAAAAGTAAAGTACAAAAACTGTTTTTGGGTTTTTACATTTTTATTATTTTCAATGTTATTATTTTATGGTTTTCTTTAACTTTTTTTTTAAAATTTTTTTTTACTAATTTTTATTATTAAAAAAATACGGAGTAATTGTTACTGATCACAAGACTACATTTGGGGATGGCCGAATTATGTGAATGATGAAGAAATTTAACTGTTGCAATTAAGGATCGGAGTATTATTTTGTAAGGATAGTGTTCCCTCTATTCCAAACTATATTAGATTTTCACTATTCAATGAGTTAAATATTATTTACTCCGTATATATTATTTTTGATAATTATTTGATAAAAATAAATAGTTATGTCACTTCTAACTTCTTGTTTTGAAATAATATTTATATAGTTTTTAAATATACAGTTTTTATTTCTTTTTCCACTCAAACTTCAAATACTAAAACTAAAAATATTTCACTCGAATATCGTAAACCAAAACAGAGGAGGTAAAGAATAACAATAAGGGAACACAAGTGTTTAAAATGTCATTGAAAAGGATAATACTCCCTCGTCCCCCTGTATTTGTCCACATTTTACTTTTAGAACTATTTATCTAAGCACTTTGACTCATCAAATTCTCTCAATGTGTAAGCCTAAATATAGTCATGTGTGATCTTGTTTGATTTGTCTTAACATATAGATTATTAATATATAATTTTTATAATTTTTTAATATACAAATTATAAGATAAAATGGATTAAAGAAGTGCATTGAATAGTGTGCAAAAATGAAAGTGAACAAATATAGGGGACGGAGGGAGTAATAAAGAATGAGAGGAATAGTAAGAAAGGGGGAAGAGTGAGCAGTGACTTTTGGCCTGACGGCAGATGGGAAGAAAATTTGTCTGCAACAATGCCGCGAAGATTCAGGCCCGCCTGCTTCGTATTTTATTTTATACCCGGAGTATTTTTCTTTTCCCGTTTTTCAAGCCTAATGAATACTTTCCTTCGTCTTATACGCTATCCGTTGTAAAATGAATAAAAATTCCAAGTTTTTTTAATCTATTTTCTTTAAATATTGGTATAGAAATAAAAAATAAAACATATATATTTAAAAAATACATCAAAAGTTCAACAAAACAAGTGGTGACAAGAATATTTTATTTTATCATATAGGCCATGAAAAAACACAAATAAATACAAATTTCCGTGAAGTTCGAATAGTGCTCTGGAAAGAAAGTTTTAGGACGGAGGGAGTATCTTTCTTTAAAAATCATCCAAGATAAGATTAAAATATAGATAAAAGTGTCAAAATAGTACTTTTATGTTTTTTTCTCAAAATAAACTTCACACTGTGGTATTATGGTTGTAATGTAGCACTGTACATGTGCATATTACTATACTCTTTGGTAATGTACATCATGTTTGGTAATGTAAACACATTTTTAGTCCTATTTCGGGTATAACAATATGGAAGTCCTATTTTAGTATATTTTCAATATTTTAGTCATACTTTGGTCTTTCTCCCCTTTCTTTGCATTGTAAAAAACAAAACAAAAAATCCAAAATTTTCAATCTATTTTATTGAAATACTGTAAAAAGTAAAATTAAATTTACATATTTAAAGACTACATCTAAAATTTAATAAAACAAACAGTAATAAGAATATTTTATTTTATCACATAAGACATGAAAAACGTAAATGAATACTACCTCCGTCCCATTGTCTTTGTCCACTTTTGACTTTTGGAACTGTTCATCTAAGCACCTTGATTCATCAAATTCTCTTAATGTGTAAGCCTAAAAATAGTCATGTGTGATCTTGTTTGATTCGTCTTAACATATAGATTATTAATATATAATTTTTATAATTTTTTAATATACAAATTACAAGATAAAATGGATTAAAGAAATGCATTGGATAGTGTGCCAAAAGGTAAGTGGACAAACACAGTGGGACGGAGGGAGTATAAGTTTCTGTGAAGCTAAGATAGGACTTTGTGAAGAAAGATATGAGACGAGAGCGTATAAGCTTATTTTTCATTTAAGCATCAATTTAGCGAGTAGCTAATTGGCGAATGGAGGAGAGGAGGGGGTTTGAGGGAGGGTTGGGAAAGGGGTTGCTAGAAATCATCAATTTTGAAATTTTGAGTAGATGAATTTAAAAAATGTATGAGTTATGTGGCCTAAAAGATACCAGAACATGACCAGAAATGTGATATGGTGAAGGTGTAGATAATGTTAATCTGTTGAGGTAATATATATTGAATTCTACTCCCTCCTTCCTTAAATAAACTTCTCTTTTTGACTTTTTGAGGATTTAAGGGAAAAATATTTTTGTGTTGACTTTCCAAAAATTACCATTGATGTGATATGTAAAAGTAAGATGTGATATGTAGATTTTTGTGTAAAGGTATGATGTGATAGGTAGGGTGTGAAAAGTAAGGGGTAAAAGTGGTTTTTTAAGGAAAAAGAAAAGTTTATTTGGGGACAGAAAAAACGAAATAGGAAGTTTATTTAGGACCTGGATTCGGACCGGGTCTTAGGTGGAATACACCCATCACCCTGAATAGAACCAAAAATGTTTTATTACTTTTATGTCGTATAATAACATATGATCTGTTATATATGCTTTCATTAGCAACAAGTGTTGGATAATGATTGATAATACGAATGACACTACGAATGTAGTCATTAGCAATAAGTGTTGGATAATGTCTGATTATTTTAATGACTATTCAAATTGTTTTTAATAATATCTTGTTCTACTTGAATTGTGCAATAAGTCATTTTTTTCTCAAAGTCAAGGTATTTTAAAATTTTCCATTGTCAAGCGTTAAAACATATATATTTAAGACTGGTCTCAAAAATTCAAATTAATTTTAAGAATATTTTGATTCTTTAACACTCATTGTGAATATCGTTTGCGATGTGTGGCTTTAATGTTGGAGGGACCAACCATAGATTGGTTTTGTGGATGGATTGCTTGATGATTATATTGAAAAAGCGTTGTCTTTAAATTCGTTGAAGCTTCGATTATCACCAACTCATGACATGGGTTATTTTGGCCAATTAATCACGACCCAATCTACAAGGACATCCATGGTTTATCCGGGGTTCGAATGAGAGCCTCTTGGAATTTGTACTTAGATGAGAATTTGGTAGGGTCTACAAACATATTTTTCCAAAATAATTATAGACAAATACTCCATCCGTCCCAGAAAATCTTTCTCTTTTCTTTTTTCATCCGTCCCAAAAAACATTTCTTATTTCTATTAAAAAGTCACTTTTACCCCTTACTTTTTCATATCCTACCTATCACATCATACTTTTTTACTAATAATCTATCCATCAAATCATACTTTTACCCATCACATCAAAGGACATTTTTGGAAATTCAATACTAAAATACACTCTCCTTAAATTCCTCTCCAAAACCAAAACTCCCATGTTTTCCGGGACGGGCGCCAAAAATAATGGTGCAAATATAGCGGGGTGATTTAACCGGGTTTGACCTGGACACACTCGACCCGTAATATAAAACACACAACAAGAACACAAAGTATGACCTAGACCGGGTAAATCTCTTCAGTCCGAATTATATTTCTTACTCTATCTCAAGAGTAAACTTTAGTGAGAGAAAAATTGGATCCCCCTCCTCTATCCAATATCATCATATTTATAGAGGAGGATTTGTGACCTTCCCCAGTTCATCCATGGACAAAATAGGAAACCCGGAGGAAGATCACTGTACATAATCAATCTACTATTCAATCAATGAATTTAGCAACTATAAGCCAAGACATGTACTGTTCAATCAAAGACTATAAATGGATATTCTCAATCCAATCAGCCCTGCAAAATGAGAAACATTCCTTTCACTGTTTGCCTCGTGATGGACGAACGGCGGGGTGGTCCCTCGATCTTTGACGTGGTTCACCATGCCTGAGATACTGGACCAATGTTTGCAAAGTAAAAGTGACATGACCGGTCACCTTGTCTCAAAGGTTACCCGGTCATTCTTTGCGCTCAACCCGTCTCTGGTCTTCTAGAATGTCCTTTGTAACATTAGGCGACATTTTGGCTATCGCCCAAAATGTGACCGGTCACTTTTTTAGTGGAAGTGACCGGTCAACTTTTGACCCGTCCCAATCGAAGAGTTAACATCATTTGGTGACTTGATAAAAGTGACCGGTCATATTTTGACCTGTCCCTTTCGGTTATCCGGGTCGGGTATAAGGATATACTCATCAGGTGCATTGTTCTACTGCTGTAGACTTTGCACCTTAGCAATTTTATCTTGGGAGGAGATAGTCCATGTTGTTGCCAGTACGGGATGCGGGCGATGCTACCTTAATTATCTCATACCAAATTATAGTTGATTTAGTAATAGTTTGACTTTAATCTAATTTAAAATTAAAGTATTGTTTAATTTGATTTTAAAAATTGGAAATGGATACGGATGTATCCGATATCCGACCGATATCCGACGGATGCGGATAGCCGGATACGGTTTTGATTTTCAGTATCCGTCAAGATCTGTATCCAAAATCGAAATCCAACAAAAATAAACGGATACAAATTTGGTAATGGCACATCCGATCCGATTAATATCTGTTTACACCCCTACATTCCTTCCTTCTCCGTTCGTTTTCCGACCACCGGTTACTTCTTGTACATATTTTTTTGTTGTAAAATCTGAACGTATTAGAAGTTCGGATTTTTTTATGTAATGTTTATATTTTACAAGCCCTGGCCTTCAACATCAGAATTCTCGGAATATCTTATCTCTCTATTGTTTGTATTAGCTCGATCTAGCTTGGGCTTCTACATCAGAATTCTTCATATTCATAGGTCCCGTTTGGCATCAGCATTAGAGTTAGCGTTAGCGTTTTGAAAAGTGGCTATCTGACGGTTGCCTTTAACATTAGCTTTTTTTGAATTAATCTACACATTTAATATTTTATCCAAAACGCTAACGCTAAATGAAAACGTTCTTCCCAAATAAAGTCATAGTGTAGATGGAGGAGCAAAACAAAATGCATATAGAATGACTTCCAAAAACAATAAAATGGTTGGTGAGGGTGAGACGGTGCATGTTTGAGATCCTCTCAGCCGAAATGGTCATTCGTACGTGATAAATTACTGAACATAATATTTATTCCAAGTATTTTCGCTGTTTTGGTGCAAAAACAAACGTTAATGTACGAAATATTTCAGAAATAGAAGATTTTTTTTTAAAAAAAAAAAATCATATGAACGGATTTAAATAGTTAATTCAAATCATAGTGCACCCCTCATAAATATACCTCGGATCGGAAGGACATGAGTCCATTTTGTTAAGGTGTGTAAAAATAAGAAAAAATAATAATTAGTATATAAGTTCTTAAGTTGAATTAAATAATTGATTGGTTCAATTTTTTAATTGTGATTCATCTCAGGTGTATGTCTTTATTATCCAATCTAATAATCCTTACTTCTTCCAAAATTTTATAATGGTGTGAGAGCTAGTTTTAGTCTACCTCGTTTGTTAAGGTGTCCGGTTAGACGTTCATTCTTAGCGATCATAGTCTTTGCCCAGTTGTCTGAGTGGAATGTAAATCTAACGACAAGTGGCTCGTTTAACCCGATTGCTCGCATGAAACTCCATGCACGGCAGCTCGTGATCTTGTAAGTGTTGATGCTCAAAAAATATATTAGGGAGACGGGAATCAATTTGTAAGTGATCAAACGGTTAGATTCAAAATAGTTTGGTTATCTACTTGAAAAGGAGTGTTAAAGTATATCTCACACTAAAAAAATGAAAAGAAAAATAATCGCTATACAAACTCTTGGGTTAAATTAAGTAATGAATTAGATTCAATGTTTAAACGGATTCAAATGTCTTATGACCAATCCAATAACTCTTACTCCATCCAAGATTTATTTCACATTCCAAATAATCAAACTCATAATCTATCATTCGAGTCTAAATATGAGTCATCTAATTTATTGATCTCTTAACTAACAATGTGAGACGGACAAAATCTTGCATCATTTTCTTATAATAAAAAATAACATATAAGATGTAAGAATGATTCTCTGTGTCATCACTCAAAAATTGTAATGCACATTCTTTTGTCTTTTAATCCATGAATTCAAATACAACATTTTACAATTTTAAGATTTTGATAAAAATTCTAGTTTGAATCATAATATGATAATATTTTAATAATAATTTGTTTTTATTCTACTAAATATGAAGTATATTTTAATTATTAAATATGATATCTTTTAAAAATAAAAGTTGTAGTTTTAATAATAATTTACATTTATACATATTTATTTAGATTTTTTATATTGAAAAAAAGAGAATAATGGCGAATAATTTTAAAGATTATACTCGGTATAAATTTTTTAAGTAAAAATATATACAGCCATCTTTTTAAAATAATAAAATTACCATGTAGAATAGAATATAGTAAAATTCATATTGGTATACTACCTAGAAAATAGAGGCACCAAAGTTTTATAATTAAAATTAAAATTAAAATATATACTCCATCCTCATTTTGATTACAATTTTATTTTCTCTCTCCTCTCAATTACTTTTGTTTATTTGTGTATTTTCATTGATTATTTGATAAAATAAAATATTCTTATCACATCTTATTCTGTAAAACTATGGACATTGTTTTTTAATATTTAATTTTTATTTCTTATTGATGTACCAAATTATAAATAAAATGATTTAAAAAATTGTGGAATTTTACATCGCAATTCCCATTTTGTAATCAAAGTAAGGGCGGGGGAGTATTATTTTTTATTTGAAAAGTAATAAAATAAAATAAATGATGAATAGTCTTAAATATTTTCTTATAATGTCTTTTTAACACATTAAAGTTGTATAATTTTTTGAATAATAATAAAATGGTATATCCGAGTCAATAAAGATCTCTCGGTATTTTGTATTTTAGCGGGTGTGAGTATGAACACTTTTTGTCAATAAAACCCTTTTGTCAATAAAGATCTCTCAATTAAAAAAATTACGAACCACAGCAATAATAATATCAGTCTATTAATTTCACTGGCAAACACATGAAAAAAACATTATATTTAATGAATAAAAAATAAAAGAATTGAATAAAGAATGTAGGTAGAGACGTTACTTATTTAGGTTGCTAACATAATAGTGTCACGATAATTGACACACTTGTCAAACATGCCGATTGCCTTTGTGCCTCCCTGCCCTGCCCTAAAAGTCCAACCCCTACCCCACCCCATCTTCTTTCACCCATTTGACTCTTAAATTGGCCCAATCACACTTTTATTTTTGACATATATCCTCCATTCTTTTTTGTCTACTCTTTATTCTTCTCATGTTAAATTCCGTATATCCCATCCCCCAAATGACATGTTTTTTGGTGGGATTTTAGTAACACCGGAATCTAGTATCGACGGATCATGTACGCTCATTTTAAATCATTTTTAGTACTTCGTTTGCAAAATTAAAAATTCCTACCCCCGTAACCACTTCCTACCTCAGTCCCGCACATGCTCCTCTAACCTAGTCCCCCCTAAGTCCCTCTCCAAATGTGCAGGTATCATGCAATGCATTATAGCCGCACATTTGGAGGGAGGTCTGAGGTGTGAGAGCAGGGGTGAGACTGAGGTTAGATAGTTATGTGGTATGAATCATCAAGTTTGCAAACGAAGCACCGAAAATATTTCAAAATGGCAGTGGCACTAGAGTGCCACCCTACTCCGGTGTCACTAGAACCTCACCACATATAATTTAATTTGTTTCAAAAAAATAGATTCATTAATCATATACGTTAATTTTTTATATAAAATATGTTTGATTCCAGAAATTTACAAGATAAAAATTATTTTCTTTCATCTTCATCGCCAAAATAAAAGAAATTTTATTTTTCCTTTCCTTAGTAGACTTTGTATTCTCATTTTCATTAATTCTACTTTTTAGATTCCTTGAATCAGACATTGTATTAAAGTCCATGATAGTTAATCTAAGACATTTATTTTAGGGACAAGTGGAGTATATATTTTGTCTTTGAATGCATTTTACAATTTTCTTTTTTAGACGTCCAAAAGTCAACTTTACTTTTTTCTAGTTGTTCTTTAGGGACATAAATATATACACATATTTAATTCTCTCTCTTTTGAATGATTTTCAACCATTTATTTTTACTTTTCACCAAATATTTTTACTTTTTAAAATTTCATAAATATCTTTTATAGGATTCAATTGGTTGTTGTTGTAAACTATAAGATTCCTTCAAGGGCGTATTTTAATTTTTAAATATTTTCATTAGTCATTTAATCAAATAAAATAATAATTTTATGTCGTTTTTAAATGTACAAATTTAATTTCGTAGTCCTACATCAATTCTTAAATAAATAAAATTTAAAATAATTTCAATTAAAAATCATTATACAAGAAAAATAATCTTTTTGATGCTAAAGTTGTTCGCCACACATAAAAAATGTGGGAACGACGTACAACTTGCCGCACATGTACTAAATACACCGTGAAAAAAAAAGTGTCACCATAAATTTGATAAGTGTGGTCGATGTATACTATAAACACATGTATATGTGTGACTAATGTGTTATTTTACCGCATTTATATTATACTTTCCTCTCTGAATATTCATTCATTAAATTAGTTTTGAGTGAAATTAAATGAACATTAATCAATGATTAATTAAATATACATTCCAGTAATACAATGAAATAAATTTTTGATGTTTTTATTCAAAATAAATCTTACCCATTTGTATCATACTAATATCTACTACTAGTTTTATTTAATTGATGGTCATAGTTACTCTAGTTTGACTCGAAAAGATACAATGAATCATTATTTTGAGAGAGTCCAAGTATGTTTTAATGGCACCCAAATAAATGTATGTACTGAGAATTTTACACGTTTTGAAAACAATAAAAGTATTATATGCACACATTTTCTTGTGGTGTAAACTCCTTTGACTCGTGAATTATTATGACTCATTGGTTGAAAGAAAGTGCATGCGAGGGAGAAAGAAGTGTGGAGAGAAAATTGATAAAGGAGAAAATTGAACTTATAAATTTTTATTTATATTTAATATTTTTTAATATTATAAATTTGTAAACAAAAATTATAATTTTTAATAATTATATGCCTCGTAATAATTTTATTCTATGAACATACTTTAAGGAGTAATTATAATCATTTTTCATGTTAGAGGTGATTGTCCATTTGGATTTTGTTTTTCTTTTATTTTTTTAAATCCCCTTTTCCTAAATTTTGATTTTGATTTATTTGTACTTAGAAAATAGACCCGATCAAAGCGTATCTTTGACTAGAGCTTACAAATCGGTCGGTCAGGTTGGGTTCGAGTTCGATCACTTTAAGTTTAGGCTATTTTGAGTTCGGGTCAATTCCATCGGGTTCGGGTTGAGAACTGTATGTTCATGACCTAGTGTCATCGGGTTCGGGTCGACCCAACAGGTTATGACTTTGATTTTCTAAATTTTTAAATTCACATTAACACTTACATTTTCTAAAAAATTAATTTAGAATATCAAAAAAATGTATTAAATCTATAAAATTATTTTATTTTAAACCCAGAAATAATTTTTAGATATATAACTCAATATAAGGAATTAAAAAATGCTTAAGTTTTGGAAAAAGGAAGATAATTATGCAATATCATTGAAATTTTGTCTGAAAATATAAATTTATACACTAAAAATGAGGAGTAAAGTGTATAATTTTGAAAAGTTCTTACTTTAGCGGGTCGATCAGTTCGGGTTTGGTCGGGTTTGACCCATTTTTAGTAGGTCATTTCGGGTACGATCAACTTCGGATTTGGTCATCAAAACCTTTGTACAAAACCCAGTGTTATCATGTTAAGTTTTGGGTTAAAAATAGGTCGGGTCATTTTTTATCAGATCTATATTTGACTGAGTGGTTATATATCACTAAAATTTTAGGTTCGAGCAAGGCCCGGCCCGCATTGTGGGCCTATCTATTGGCTGGCCGAGCCCACTAGACATACTCGGGTATATGTTAAAGATTGAGGACAAACGTACAAATTAAGGATGATATTCCCTTCGGTCCTAAAAACATTTTCTGTTTTGATTTTTTTAGACAAACATTTACACATTTTGACTACAAATTGTGAAAAAATATGCTTAATTATAATTTAAATTCAATGTAATTGGGTTCATCTTAAGATATAGTATTAATAAATCAAATTTTTATATAAATTATTTAATTAGATTATGTTTAATTTCTGATAAAAAAATGTCACTATCTCACTAAAAAAGTCAAAACAAGAAACGTTTTTAGGACGTGAATGAGTAAAAGCTTAAGAAATTAAAGTTAGAGTATTGCCAATCTGCTCAAAATATGACTCCGTCCAAACTAATCATAAATTGAAGATGCATGCTTTGCTTAAAAACTATGATATGAAGTTAGAAAATTGTTTGAAAATAATTAGGATCTTCTCTTAATTTTAAAAATTATTGTTCTAGAAATAAATCAAATTATTTGCTTATGAGAAAATAAAAATATTAAGAGCAAAGTATTGTCAAAGCACCAAAATAAGAATTCTAAGTTTATAAGACCAAAATAAGATTTCAAACCATCATTGTTACACTGTGCTCCACATTGACCACAATGTTACACTGTCACTGTTACACTGTCATCCATCACCACCGATCGGTCACTTACCATAGTGTCTTCGCTAGTTGTCAGCGTTGACGGTGGTCCACTAGTGGTTGACTGATCACACTGATATCACTATTTCATTACACTACTATTACTCTTACATTACACTGTCATTATGTTATATTTGCTCTTATTTAGAAGATAAAACTATGTAACCCCTATTTTGATATTTTAGTAACACCATCATATTCATCACATTGTCAAGGTAGTGCCACTGTCATCCCCCACTGCCTATCACCAGAGTATCGTCGCCCGCTGTCGACATTGACTAGTGGTTCACTGGTTGTTAGCTGATCATGTTATTATATTACACTCTCATCGCTTTTATATTATACCGTTATCACGTGATGTTACACTCCTATTTAAGTGATTAAACTATGTGACTTCTATAGTTCTATTTCATCTTCGAATATCATATTTTTTAAACGAGTAAATGTCCAAAATGGTCTTGTGTAATAAGGTGTTTTCCAAAATCAGTTCTTAATAAGTTTTAGTTACCTACATGGTCATCTATAAGTGAGATTCATTCTCAAAATAGTCCTTTGTAAACAATGTTACTCAAATGATGATTAATTGAGAGATATTTTAGTATTTTTTATTCACTAAATTTAGAATACGTTCTTAAAATGATCATTCATAATAAAGTGCTTTCCCAAAATAGTTTTTCTAGTTAAAGATGTGTATTTTCATTCGAAATTTAGAAGATTTTTTTATAAGTTTTTAATAATTCATGAATTATTTATAGTCAATGCATTTTTTAATTTTACATTTAGTTGTAGAGAAATAATCGTTTTGAGAATATACTTTAAATTTAGATGAAAAAAACCAAAATATCCCTAATTAATCATCATTTGAGTAACATTATTTACGAGGGATTATCTAGAAAATAAATCTCAATTATAGATGACCATGTAAGTAATTAAAACTTATTAAAAACTAATTTAGAAAAATACCTTATTACAAATGACCATTTTAGGAATTACTCTTTTTAAACCAATGTTTATTTAGGCATAGAGGGGAACAAGCTAAGGGTTTCAACATTTAAAGCAAGGGAAAGAGACTTTGGTCATTATTTTCTCATCATATCATTCCATTTCTTCATTACATAGATTTATAAAAAAAACAAGACATGATATGTAGCAACCAACAAGGCGAATGAATATTATTCCACCTTGTAGGCCCCTTCCCTTCATAGAATTGTCACACTCCAAGGGAACCCATGCCAAACAATCACACACAACCTCGATCTTATATATCATGGCCTCAAATTTCCACAAATATTATTACTTCCCCTTCTCCTAAAATATTTATACCTGAACACGACACAAAAATTAAGAAAAGTGTTTTTTGTGTGTGAAAGTAATACAGAGAAGAGAAGAATTATATGGACTATAATTTTTTTTCTGGAGGTAAAAAGTAAATTCTTTTAAGACAAGAGTGTGTGTACTCCCTTCGTTCATAAATAAAATTTTTGTTGCACGCTACGATGTTTGACTAAAATGAAAAGACCTACAAAACTAGAAGTGATATTAATATACTCCGTATTATTTTATCAAATATGACACGAAAATAGACCAGTAAAGTAAATAAAATTTAACCATGTGAATAGTGATTGAGAACTTCATTATTAGATGAAGGAAGTATATATGTGTGTGCATGTACACACTCACATATATACATATACATATATATATATATATGTATGTATGTATATGTATGTATATATATCCTTTGTTCTCTTGGTCTTGTCAACAACATTTTGGGTGCATGAGTTGAAAATTTGAGGGTGAGAAAAGAGGAGACCAAATGCCAAAAAAACAGGAGGGGAACAGCAAATATCATGACTAGTACTGTAGGAATTTAAATTAGGGAATATAATGTTTTTTTTAAAAAGAAAAATGGAAAAGTTGAGAATTTTCATTAATTAATTTCCAGATTTTAAGGAAGATTGACCTACGTGCGTATTTTTGTCTCAGAACCCTTTGATTTAATTTCTCCGTGCAGACAAACAGCACACCACACGGAATATACGGAGTTAATCGAGTGATACGTTTTACTTTTTGATTTTTTTGGCTACATAATACAGTATCCGTTTGGCATCTGCGTTTGAGATTAACATTTGTATTTTTTAAAAAGATTATCTGACGATAATTTTTAGCATTTTTTGAATTAATTTACATTATTAAAATTTTATCCAAAACAGTAATGGTAATTGAAATTGCAATTCCCAAACAAGGCCATAGCCATTGCACTTTTAATCATATTTTTGTGACTTTTTTTGTTACATTACAAGAAAGAACTATTTTCATTTCGTATTAACGGTCTATTTATACTTTTTTGGTAGTTAAAAAAATGAACGGATATTGACATGGTGTATGCGTACATTCATTTATTTTCAATATGTTCCGTATAAAGAAAGTCATAATTGAGAGTTAATATGGAATGAAGGAAGTAATGTAAAATCTTATTTTTCCTTTTTCCCTTGATTATTGGACACAATTTCATTTCATATAGTTTGAGAAAAAAATTTAAGACAAAAAATAAGTCATACTCTCTCAATCCAAAGTAGAATTCTACTCTACTCTTCAAAAGTCGCGAAAACAGTTGTTTATTTGTGTTCTTTAATTGATTATTTGATAAAATAAAAATATTTTGTCACCTCTTATTGTGTAGAAATTTTGATGTGAATTTTAAATATATAAGTTTTAATTTTAAATTCAATATCAATCTTCAAATAAAATGAATTTTAAAAAAAATTAAAATTTTGTTTTTGTTTTGCCTAAAGAAAGTGTGACAAAATTAAAATTCAAAATACGCTGATACAGCACAAGGGAGAGCCACACCCTAAAAGCTAGCTTTTAGGGTGTGGCTCTCCCTTGTGCTGTATCAATGGTATCAAAACCAACTCGGAGTGGTGGCCTATGGAGTGGTGGCCCACGGAGTGGTGGCTTGGTGAAACCAGCCGTGACCAACGTGGCCGTGACCAACGTAGCCGTGACCAACGAAGACGTTGGGCCTTATGAGGGGTCGAATGATACGGACTGATTTCATTGTCCCACACCGGTTAAATGGGGAACTTGGTGATGAGTTTATATAGCCAAAGGTTCTCCCACCTTAACATCTAGCTTTTAGGGTGTGGCTCTCCCTTGTGCTGTATCATACGCACAAGAAAAAATCGATTCGATGAATATTGATGGTATTAACATGTTTCACCAAATCATTTATTTTGGATAGCCTAAAACACCTTGTTGTATAATGAAATTATAATACTCTCTCTGTTTCAGTGTATTCGTCCAGTTTGAATTTTTCGAGCCAAAATGAATGAACTTTAATCATCAATTACTCTCAATTTATGTTGTATATAATATAACAAATTAAAATTTTAATAGCTCTTAAAAAGATAAATCTATTGAAATAAATTTTATACTAAAAAATTTAATAATTTTATTTAAATGAGATCGAAAATTCGTCCCTAAAAAAAGTCAAACTAAACGAATATATTGGGACGGTTTAGTATAATCTTGAATGCCAATTTGAGGTTATAATAAAAACATATACAGCACACTAAGATTCTTTTGAGCACCGTAAATTGTTAATTCCGTAGAATTTACACACTGTTATAAATTGAGCATTGAATTGAAACTCATGTTTATAAACAGTTAAAATTGCTTCTGTCACTTAAAGTAGGAACAAAGGGGTTAATTTGGGAACTTTGTCAATAGGGAATGTAAGAGTATATGCATGAATATTTGTATTGGTTTGATTTTTTTTACCGTCAATCATTTTCAAGTTTTATTTATAATTATATAAATTATTTACAGTATTATTTAGATAAAATAATTCTTTAAAAATATTTTATGTAATAAATCTAATAAAATTATTTTTGTATCACTAGCTAATACTCCACCCGTCCCAAAAAGAATTGTACTCTTTACTCTTCATAAGTATGAAAAACCTTTGTTTATTTGTGAATTTCGATTGATTATTTGATAAAATAAAATATTCTTGTCACATCTTATTTTATAGAACCTTCGACGTAAAATTTAAATATGTAAGTTTTGTTTTTAATTTCTATACCATTATTTAAATAAAGTGAGTCAAAAAACTAAAATCTTGCTTTGTTATGCATAAAGTGTAAAACAATTTAGGGCGGAGGGAGTATCCATTTTATTTAATTTATGGTCAATGTTTGCCAATTTTGAGCAAAAAAATAAAAAAGGCAAATATTCAGAGACGGAGATAATATGAAGTATATTTTTTTAGGACTACAAGCTACAAACTTAAATTTTTGATTGAATTGATACTTTGACATAGTATCGTGATACAATATCGTATCAAACTTCAAGAACAAAAAAGAAACGAGAAAAGAAAGACTATGGTTTAAGGAAATATATTACTCCGGAGTATCTTTATTGATTTAATGAATAAACAAGCACGGGATTGATGCATATACAAATTAAACTTCATGTATATTACCAAAACAAAATCATGTATATTTAAAGAATTCTAATAATAGGAGTAATAAACTAGGAATTCTAATTATAAAAGTACTTAATATCCTAAAAAAATATTACTCCCGCCGTCCTACAAAATCTTTCTGATTTTGATTTTTAAATGATTTAAATTGAGTGTATTTTGATGTTGACTTTCCAAAAATGCAATTGGATGTAATGAGTAAAAGTAGATGTGATACATAAATTAATAGTAAAAAATGTGATGTGATAGGTAAGTTAAGATTTGGTAGGGGTAAACATGACTTTTTAATAAAAATGAGAATTTTTTTTTGGCGGATGAAAAAAAACAGAAAGGTTTTATAGGATGGAGCCATGGAGGGAGTACTTTATATAATAGTAGCAGTAGTAGTAGTAATAATAATAATAATAATAATAATAATAATAATAATAATAATAATAATAATAATAATAATAAAGCCATAAATAATAACTACCTAATAATACTCTTGAGTGCCTAATAATAATAGTAATAAGAATAAAAATAAAATAGATTGTAACACCACCCACTTCAAAAATCAACTTAGCCTCAAGTTAGAGATCCACCAAAGAGCATAGAAAAGGTACAACATGTACCGTCTATTTTTCGAGGTCAAACACCTTAATCACAAAGCATATATCGAAAGAACTTGTTGGGCCTAAAACACCACCCAATTAGAAAGAAATTATGTTCTCGTGCAATATTCGAGTATAAAAATAAATCCCGATTACACATGAGAAGCGTGTTAAAGTATATAACCTTTTCTTGGCCTACACTACTCACAACTTTAATCTTATGATTGTGTTGGTTTTTAGACAAGAAATTTAAAATATCTCAACTAGAGTTTTTGGAAAAAGTCTGTATCGTAAAACAGAAGTAACCATACTTTAAATTTAATTTCTGCCCTAAATAAGAGTTGGATTTTTATTAAAAAAAAAAGAGATGAACTCATCTTAGGGCTTGCTAAAATCGGTCCCGAGAGTGATTTGGAAAGAGTTAAATTGAAATTTGACATTTCGTTTTAGTTTTATCAATAAAGAATCACTTATATTCTTCATATGTAAAAACTTTATGTTACACATGATCGTCCATCATCGTCCCAAATATGTTTCTATTAACATTCGCCCAAAGACTTAATTTTGTTTACCTCCCTCCCATAAAAAAAGTTTATGGTGTTTTACATAAAATTACAAAAAAAAGTCACTATAAATTGGAGTCAAAGGGTTTTTGAATGAACCCAAGTCCCAACTGACCCATGTATGCCGTCCTTTCTTTTTTACGGAGTGCTCCGTAATTATTTATTACTCACTCGTCCCAATTTAAATTGTCTGTTTCGATTTATGATGTTTGACTAAAATTAATTTCAAATCATTTCATATAAAAAAATTATATAAAGTTAAAAATATTCTATAAAAATTACATATCCAAAAACTACATCAAAAGATTTACAAAACTAGTGGTGACATTATTATATTATTTGATCAAATGACTAACGAAAATAGAAAAAGAAAGTGAATGAAGTTTGATCTTGTGAATAGTAACATAAAATTTAATTTGAAACCAATGAAGTATGATTTTCTATATCTATTTTGACTCAATATATATCGAGTACAAAAATAATAAATTAAAACATGGAGTATATTAATTACATCATACTCCGTATATATTTGTGCAAAAAACATTTTTAATAATTTTTTTATTTAACTAATATTTGATACAAAAAAAACGAAGCAAATAATTAAAAACAAAGAAAATAAATGATTTTTTAAAAGGAATATAAAATGATTTTTAAATTTTACTTAAGTTACTGAATCCAGCTAGTCAATACACACAAACTTTTTAAAATACTTCTTTGAAAATTAGACGGGGTATAGTTTTACACTTTTACTCGAATTTGTTACTCCCTCTATTGTATAAAAGTGTTCCTATTTTGACTTTGTGTAAAAATAAGGAAGTGTTAAATTGTAGTTGACTTCCAATTTTGCCCTTGATGTGATGGGTAAAAGTAAGAAGTGATGGATTGAGTATTAGAGAAAAAAGTATGATGTGACAGGTAATGTATGAAAAAAGTAAGGGTAAAAGTGGTTTTTTAATAGAAAGTGGAAGTGTTTTGTTGGAAGTAAAAAAATGAAAGAGGAAGAGTTTTTTAGAACGGAGGGAGTAGATATAATCGGGTTTGTTCACATATAACTGAATGGGTAATGAGTCAATGTCTGGGTCAGTTAGTATAGAGTCAATTAGTGTGGTGTCGTTTAGTGTGTTTTGCATATTTAATTAACAAAAAACAGTGGTAGTTTCTAAAAGGCAGTTATGGGTAGTTTCTATTGTTAGTAGGTGTGTTGGTTTGTAATAGTTGTGTTGGTTAATAAAAGTCATGTTGGTATGTTCTCTATTTATATTTAGAGAACACAAATAATCTTGTACAATTTTACATCAATAAAATATTCTACTTTGCTTTGATTTGGTCGGTTGGTCCTGTCTAACAGAATTTACCCCGTAAATGACTTTTTCTGCACCTTTTTTTTTTAATTATTTAAACTGATTTTTACCACACATTTTTATGGACACCCCACAGAAGTCAAAGCATAAAAAAACCTTTCATGTAAAGTCAAAGTGGATAAATTGTTATGGAATTTAAGGATTATAATGATATAAATTGTGGTAGACGCATCAAAAATATTGGGGGTCAAACAAAATCATGGCGGTTCTATACTTCTATTAGAACAACTCCAAGAGGTAAATCAAAGGATATTAACAATAATTGTCAAATTTATCTTTTTTTCACATAAGTCTATCCTCCAATTGTTGAGTCAAATTATATATTTTTCTATTATCTATGTTTCTTAATCATATCATTTTATAAAATAACATTTTCAAATTATATCTTGATCCATGTAACTTTTTATGTACTCCGTACTTTTAAAATTTAACCCTATACTAGATCAATTGTATTCATAGAGTGCACGCTAACAATTCTTAGTATGTGACTTCAAAAATATTAGTACGCCTGCGCGCCGCTCGCACACTTAGTTTGTCAATTCGCGAATAATGTGCGAATTGTGTGTTTTGGTACAAATTAAAACAAATTGGATGCTCTACTACAAAAATTAATTACCAATGTTTCAATATTGGGCATGGGCTATGCTTTATCAATCATGTCCAAGAAAGCCCAATGTTTGAAACAATGGATTAAAATTATTAAATTATAAGCCAAATATGTGTACCCCGAAAATCCAAAATAATAATAAAAAGTATATACAATACTCCTTTCGTCTAATAATAATGTTGTCATTCACTACCAACTGAGTAAAATTTTATTCATTTTTTGACGTATTTTCAAAAAAAGATAAAATAATATAGTCATGTCACTTCTAGTTTTGTAGATTTTTCATGTCGTTTTTAGATATGTAATTTTTTAAAATTCTATACAATTTTTTATATAAAGTGATTTAAAAATAATTTCAATCGAGAATCGTAATGCGCAACGAGAACATTATTATTGGATCGAGGAAGTATGTAACACCAACAATACTAATTAATTTGTGTATGATAAAGACAATTTGTTTTGGAAAGTAAAAAGTTGTAACTTGTAATGATATAAACATGAAGATTTATATGCACCACATGATTTTAAATTATTTGTTAAAAATCCTAATTGAATATCTATCTCTCTCTACCTATGTTCAATGAAGAAATCATTTTCCAACTATTTTTACATTTCAAAATTAATATAATTAATCCAATAATTTAAATATTTGCACGTCGTCATGGCTTGGAAATCTGGTGAAAGTTCTAATTATGATATTATTTTGTTTTATTTGACGAAAAAGCAAAATTTTAAAGCTAGAGATATCAACATGCGTAATTTTTGTCCGGATTTTCAAAAAAAGATCAAATTAGGATTTCCAGGCGGGGAAGTAACGGTATTAATTTTGAGGAGGAAACATATTAATTTTGAAATCCCCAAATATTTAATTAAAATAAAATAATTATGAGAGTATTGATTAGAGTTTTTAGTGATCTTCCATAATACTCCCTCCGTCCCTCATAGATCTTCTCAATAGCCCTTTTTCTTTGTCCACAATAGATTTTCTCATTTCATTTTTTAACAATTAAAATACCACAACTACCCCCACTTACTTTATTTATTACACCTCACCCACCTCATTTAATACACTCCACCCATTTTTCATTAAGGGTATTATGGTAAACTTTCACCTTTTTTCAACTCTCCTTAAAAACCACCAAAAGTCAAAATGAGAACATCTTAGGGGGACGAAGGGAGTAATTAATTGGAAAGTTTGAAAATCAGGAGAAGGAAAAGACAGCAAGAACTGAAGATCTATGAATGCCCCCCAGCTTTCAAGGTTTGATATTTCTTGCTTTGGATGCAAGAAAAGACAGAAGTTTTCTGCTTCTTTGGTTTGGTTCCAAATATGAATTCCCTCAAAGGTATTCCATTTCTGTCCTTTGATTTTGAGCTCTTTTTTTCAACACTTTCAGGCCAATTCATCTTCTTTCCCTCTGAAAATCCCTGAAAAAGATTCAATTTTTGCTGCAGATAAAGAATCTCTTCATCCTTTCTTGCAATGGCATTTTTCAAATCTTTCATCTCCACTGCGATTTCAGACTGCACATCCCCATCGTTCAATTTCTTCTTCAGATCTTTGTAGCTTTTGAGGAGTGCTATGTATTCTTTCAGCAAGACTTGTTCTTTGTCCTCCATTCCATCCAATAGCATCCTCTGCCAGTTAAATTTCTCATCTTTTTCCCAGCTTGAATCTAGGGTTTCTTGGGTTGAATCTTCAAATTCCTTTGTATCTGCAAATGTGACACGTTTCACTGTCTGGGTATCTTTTCTCAGTTTCTCAGACAAAAGATCATAGCAAGAAAGGGCTTCTGTTAGTTGAGATTGAATGTTTGTGCTTTGTTTCTCAACATCTCTGTGTAGGTTTTGAAGCTTCTGCAGCTGCTCTTCCAGTTCTTCCACTCTGATGCTCAGATTTTGTTTATCCAAGGTTAGATTCGCTTTTTCGCCTTCCAAGATTCTTATTTTTTCATGAAGATCATTAGACTCAGTTCTCAATCTGTCAATTATCTCAGCCTGGGAAGTCATTGTGATCTCCAAGTTCAGCACTTTGTTCACAAGCTCATCAATCTTCATTGTCAGTTGATTAACTGTTGCAGATTCCTCTTCCTTTAAGTTTCCTCCATCTTCAGATTTCACAATTTGATCATTACTCTGAACAACAGACTCACCAGATTTCAGAGATTTCAGCTTCTTCTCTGCATCTTCAATCTTTTGGGATTCTTCTTTAAAATCTCTCACACATTTCTCTTGTTTCTCCTGCAACTGACCCAAACTCTCTTTGACTGATCTTAAAGAGGTTTCTGGTTTTTCGACATCCGTTGCCGAGCCAAATTCAGCTTGCAGACTGCAAAGTCTCTCCTGCATTTCCACGACTTGTTTCTCAATCTCCTGAAATCTTGAAAGCCCGCTTTCGTATGAACTCCTCACGATCTCTTTCACGGTTTGGAGCGAGCCTATTTCATTCTGGAGCTTCTCAATCTCCTCGAGAGCTTCTGTTTTAGATAGACTCTTGTTCAAGGATGCCTTCTTTGCTGCCTTTGGGTACTTTGGGCTGCCAGGTTCTTGGAAATTCTTGGGATCCATTTGAAACCCTGAGAGTACTATGGAAAGATAAAATTTTGATAAAAGTATTCAATTTTCTTTAAAATATCGAATTTGCTTTCTGACATTGGGCTCCAATGTCATATTATGACACTAAGCCATTTGAGGCACTGGTCTGTGTCTTTTAACACTCGACTCCCGTGTCATATTATGACACTGGCCCTAGGAATCATGGAGATTTTTCAAAATGCAAACATACCCTTTGGGATTCTAGAAGAATCATGGAGATTCTTTGAGAGCTTAGGTGAACCAAAGTCGTCTTCGTCTTCGTCCATTGCCAGCTGGATTTGTTCGGGGAAGACAATGGCGATGGTGTGGTTGGCAGTGTGCAAATCTTTGGACAGCTTATCGTACCTTTCGGCTAAAGCACGAAAGGCGCGATAAGCTTCTTCCACAGAGCTTATAAGCTCCGGTCTTCTTTTGTAATACATTTCCGCTCTTTTGGCAAAAGAGTCTCCTTCTTGTTCTATCAGCTTCAACATGTATTGCACCTTATCCTCCATATCTGCATTTCTCACCACATTTTGTTATGCATAAACACACTCACTACGGACGATGTGTGTACAATAATATGTGCAAGCATCTTTCGATGCCAAACGTGTGTCATATTATGACACCGGCTATTTAAGGGTCACACACCACATTGTGCTCCGTTGGAGTCCGGAGAGTGTCCCACCCCCTAAGTTATGGGGTAAGGCCTATCTCGAGACCTAGCATAACATCGTGGGACCAAGATTCGTAATATAACATCTATAACTAATGCAAAAGGTTGTGGCCTATCAAATAAAATATACCATGAAGGCTATGGTCAAGCCATTTTGATTGCTTTGTCCTAATATGGCTTGCATACCACCATGAATAGGCATTGTTTGCACCTTTTTCCACCATCATTCCAAACTTTGTTTTTTCTCTCTTCTCCTTTGTCTATTTCTTCTTAATCTTCTTCTTGAAACAAGAAATGATAGATGGAAACTCTTTCTCCTTCCTCAAACAAACATCATATCATCATAGGAAAAGAGAAAGAGTTTTAGAAAACCTGACAAAAAAAAACCTCCTAGGAAGATTTTTCCCTCAAATGGAAATGAAATGAATGACTCAAAGGTGGTATCATTGTAAGGGGTGTGGGTAGATCCCCAAGGCAAATATTGACGGTATCATTGTAAGGGGTGTGGGTAGATCCCCAAGGCAAATATTGACTCCCTTTACCATTCCATTTGCCTATTTATGATTTTGTGGTTGGGAGTCATTTTCGGTCCTAAGCATTTGTGTTACCCTACAAAGATGGAATAATGATTATAAGTGTGCTAAATATTTGGGAATGAAAAACAATACTAAGAATGTGATTCTTCCTTTATTATATGAAATTTACCACAAACTTCTCTCCTTCCCCATTTTCGGTCCTAAGCATTTGTGTTACCCTACATGATATTATTAAAATATTATACACAAATGCACCCACACACATACGATGGAGTACAAAGTAATGTACTTAAAAATTTGAAATATACAAAGTATTTGAATAGTTACATTTTTGTTAAATGTTAATTTCATTTGATTCAACTACATTAATGTTTTTTTTTTAAATGCTATTTACTCCGTAAGAATAATATACGGAGTAAGTTAAAGAATTTCAAAATTGATCTTAGTTCATCATTTAAATTACGATTAATACCAATTGAATATTCATTTAAAACACAAATATTTACAAAAATTAAATACATGGTACAAAAAAGAAAATTGTCTCTAGATAAGTGTAAAATGTTATCAAAACAGTAATATAGTAATGCCGTTATTTTTATCCTCTTAATATGAGTTTGGTAGTCTAATGATAATATATAACAATGTGAATGATGACAATATTCTAACAAGGTGTGGTAGTGGACCGTCGGTCAAAGGTGGTCAACACCAACATTTCGCATTTTTGGTGATTATAGAATTTCGGTGGCAATAAGGCATGAGAATTGGTAGTACCGAATATGATAATAGCTATATGAACTCATCATGTTTAAATGGCAAAAGGAGAATATTTACATTATCTTGTGTTCATGTTTAAGGAGTTCTCAACTTTGGCTAGTTGTTTTCAAATTCTTGACTTTTGTTATCAAATATTGCCTATTAGAGCAACCCCAACCCATCATATAAGTATTAGTAAAGTTCAAAATATAAAAAATTACTTTTACAGTTCACTTTTCGGGCCTCCAACCGATAAGGTTAAAAATACACCATAATGCATTTTTAGTTTGACATCAGTCATATATACAAGATCTATTGTAGATAGTGGAAGCCTTCAAATTTATTTATGATGATTCTTTTCTCTTTTTGTGCTATTCTCCATTCCTTCTTCGTGATCTCCTTCTCGCTCCTCTTTCATCACCAGGTGTGTGTTATTGCATCTTTTTCCTTGATTTTTTTGTATGAACAATCTACGGACTGAGCAAAATTTTCGACATGTACCAATTTTCAAATTTATTTACTGCTTTTATGCATTTTCCAATAATTTTTTGCTCGATACTGTATGAGTCAATTGAGACATTTTTAGCTATATAATGATTATCAAGTGTTTCTCCTGAAAAAATAAATTAAAGAAAAAATGATTTTTATGTTGAAAATTTTCTTGAATTTATTCAAAATTTTTATTCTGCAATAAAAATAAAGCACATTTTCTTCAAGTGTATCGACTGCCCATGTTTTTATTGCAAAGCAATTTTAAATTTGTATTTAATTTTAAAGCGTAGAAAGTATTGGACAGAATTTTATTACAAAGTGATTTTTAATTTTTCATATATTTTAATTTTAATAATAAAAAACATAAATGGATTTTTTCGCAAATAAGTTGAAGAACTTAAAGAAAGTTGAGAGAATCAAACAATTAAGTCTATTGATCAAATGACGAGACAATTACATCTTGTTAATGAAAAGATAAATATTAGTATTAAAATATATTGATATTTTATCAAATGTAGTTGCATAAATTTGATTGCAAAAAAAAAATATTAATGAGAGAAATTGAAGATAGTTTGAAAATTGGAGTTATCTAGTAGAGTAGTTCTTACCACAAAATTAAAGATGTCTAAAAGCAATTATTTATTAGAGTAGCGATAAAAAGAAAGTGAGGGTTCCTATGACATTGGAATCTTAGGGCTGCTACGGTGCTCTGTTCGTAAAATTGACTGGTTTTATCGTCCTT